>CAAE01014768.1:595535-766306 GCA_000180735.1 Tetraodon nigroviridis
GATTCATCTTTCATTTCACCTCTGTCCATCCCAACGGTCTCACTCAGGACAGACATGACATATTCCCTGGGGAGAAACAGCTTGTGTTAGTTTATCCTGAGCATTGTTCTCCTTTGACTTTTGGAAGGCCTCGTTCACCAACTCAGACAGTCGATTGGTCAAGGCCACATTCTGAGAGAGAACGTTGTACCTGATGTTTCTAAAATTAAACCTACAAACAGCTTGTTGGGGCAGATTCAGCACCAGACATTGCTCCAGACTTTTATGAATCTCTGGGACATCCAGCACCATCATTCCCTTTGCCTCCAGAAAGCGCTGGAAATGCTCCTTGTTCAAAAGAAGACCAAGATTCAGGGCCCCCCAGTTGATGGACTGTCCAGACAGACCAAGTTTACGTCGATAGTGACAGAACATATCAAGGAATGTGTTGGCTGCTGCATAGTTTGTTTGAGATGAGTTTCCGAGAAATGCTGAGATGGAGGAATAACATACAAAGTAGTCCAGATGACAGTGTTTGGTTGCATGGTGCAAATTTAGAACACCATTTACTTTGGGCCTAAAAACTTTCTCATAAAGAGACTGGTCAAGGGTCTCAATCAACCCGTCATGCAAGACAACGGCGCTGTGAAACACTCCCCTGATTGGACATCCGGGGTATTTCTGTCCGATAGTGCTGACCACTTTGTTCACAGATGCTGACACAGACACGTCACATTCCATGGCAGCGATGCAATTTCCACACTGCTTCTCCACATTGTCAATCTGTTGTTGGACATCTGGTGTGGGCTTGCTCCTGGAGAGTATCACAACGTACTCGCCTCCTCTCTGTGAGATGAATTTGACGGTTTCAAAGCCCAGACCAGAAAGACCACCTGCCACCATGTAGACTGATCTCTTTTTGAAGAGTTGTTTTTTGGTTGGTATTATTGGGATGTTGGACAGCTCCTGGCTGCCATCTTTGTCAAGAACCAGTAAAAAGAGCTTCTGTGAGCTGAAGCATGACTGTTGTTTCCACGTGAGGCTGTCAGATTTTACACGCTGAAAGACAACACTTTCAAGGGATAATTTCTTGCTGATGTTCAAAGACTTCAGCCACTGAAAAATCTGTGGCATTTCTACGCTCAGGGAGCCTTTTTGTAAAATGTCCGGCACTTGGATTGTATGAATGCAAACATTTTCCTTTACAACATTGTACATATTGCATGAAAGAAAGCCTTGAGATTCACAGATGACAAGAATCTTTTGGACACCTGTGAATTTCACAAATTTTAGCAATCAGAGTTTCATCACATGGAGGCAGGACAACAACTGTGTTTACTTGTTTAAAATTTGGCAACGTGTCCTTGCCTGGTGCACCAACAGTCACGTTCCAACCAGATTTGTATAATGTGAGCTGCAGGACTTTTACTAGAGCACAGTCAGGAACAGAGGATACAATCCCCAGAGTGCGTTTGGTTCTCGGTAAGCCTCGACGCAGGATTTCCCACGCTATCACAAAGTAGGAAACACATTGGTGTTTTCTGGAGAAAAGAGAAATGCCTTGTGTTGCAGCACACATTCTCTGGAACTCTGACACGGCTGGCTGCTTCCACAGGATAACAAGAAGCCACGTGGTCCCCCATTTTGAATTTTCTCACATCTTTTCCAACAGCTGTAACAGTACCACAGAAGTCGAGAGCCAACATTTTATGCGTCTGAGAGGAGTACTTGTTCCAGTACAGCGTTTGCCCGAATTTGAGGTGTGAGGAACTGACGGGGAAGTAATCTGAGGAATGAACACATATCTTAGAGGGCTGGATTTCAACAAATGTATCACTGACTGGAAGGGCTTCCTCTTCGAAATGGATAGCGCTTGTCTGAGTCATCTTATATGCATCAGCTGTCTGAAAGACGCAGGGATGAGATGTTGTAGAGGTAAAACTACCTTCTGAAAAGTCAGTGACTTCTGCTGAGGTCCGGACAATGGCAGGCTTCATCACTACTCCAGCTTTAATCACCAACTCTGGGTACTTGCTGCAGGGATATGATCTAAGGATGTCATTTAGAGCGGCAATGTCCTTGCTTGAAGTACTGCCGATATCGATAAGCTGAAACTGAAGATCTGGCATCTCTGCAGCAAATGATCTTGTCATGCCAACAAGAGCAAAGCCTGGGTTGATCTCGTGCACCGTCACGTCTGATGAGCAGTAGGTGACTGCTCTGATGGAATTTGGAAAGTCGATCCTCCTTAGTTCAAGGACTATCTGGCGGAAAACCTCACAGCAGCTCGCCAGGTTCTGCAAGACGACATCAGCTGCCAGAGCGCCGAGATCTTCTTCGCTCCCCCACAAGAACAAAACCTCATTAAAGTTTTTGTCAATGTCAGGGATTTTTAGATTTTTCAACAGAGAAGGAAATCCTGTGGCTTAAAACATCTTTGGCATGTGTGAAGGAAATATATGAAGACCCTGGATCTAAATATTGCTGAAGGCCTTTGGAGATGCCTATACGATCACAGAAGACCAAGGCCCGCGGTGAAGCAGCAGATGTGATCCGTTGAGTGACAACACTGAAATTATTATGGTAAAAATACTCCTCAACCACATGAGCTTGACTGCCAAGGTACCTGAGTATCACATGTTTCGCCTCGACCAACACTCTCCCTTCTTTATCGGCAAAGCAACCACAAACTTCAAGGTGATCCACACCCACATCTACTGCTCTCACATAAACAATCATCTCATCCTGTAAAGGTTCACGCACAGTCAGACTTCCTAACTTGGCGGGAAATCCTGGCCGCCCAGCAAAAATGTGCTGTACTGTAACTGGGAGAAGCTGCATCAGGAAATCTAACACGACGGGGTGGATACAGTATTCGTGCAGCCAAGAGTTCAGCTCTTCTGGAACCCTGACAACTGCAAATGCCTCCATGAGCTCCTTCCCATAGTGCACATCCCCCTTGTTCTGAAACACATCTCCATACTGAAAACCTCCCTGAGAGAGATATCCATAAAACTCCTGAGAACTGATCACTGATGTGCACCTTTTGTAGATGGAGTTTAGGGCAATGAATTGCTCCTCAATCAGCCTCTCTTTCTTTGAAACTACTGTGCCAGATGCATACACTGCAGATGGGGACAAGACCGTAAACTTTGTTTCCTTCTCTGTGTGTTCCAGCTGTATCTTCATTTGAGGTGAATTCTGGGCCAGATCAAATGGACTCTGAAAACTGATGCTGATCTGTAGGGAGCTGAGTGGCACCTTTGGGTTGGCACTGGCCATGAATGCTGCTAAACCCAACTCTGCATAGAAGGCACCCGGGATGATGGGTACGCCGTTGTGCTTGTGTTCCTTCAGGTAGAAAGAGGAATCAGACTTGAGATCACAAGTGAAAATGTTGCTCTCGCTGCCTGTATGACACAGTACAGGATGACGACTGCCTTTGTTGTTCTGCGCCGCTCCGACAATAACATCTCTGTCCGATAAGTCAAACTGGTACTTTGGGATGGGAAGAGGAATGGTTTCATGTCCCTTGTAGAATGTGTTCCAACTGACATTGACACCCACCTCAAAAAGCTTAGAAACCAACATTATTGTTTCATGATCTTTCTCCGGCTGCACTGAAGCAAAAACAGGGGTGTTGTTACCAAGAGTTTCCATAATGTTTCTCTGGAGAGCCCTCCTCGGCCCAATCTCCACAAAAACCATATTCTTCTTTCCTTTGGTTGCTGACCTCACTGCCTGTTCAAAGGCTACTGGCTCACGGATATTTCTAGCCCAGTATTCCCCGCTGCAGAAATCAGAGCCATGGACTCCAGTGCCTGTCACCGTTGAGAACAACTCTGTGTCATTATCATTTATCTGCAAAGAACCAATTTTGTCCCTCAGTTCTGGAAGGATCGGATCCATCATGTGGCTGTGGTAGGCTGCAGGAACGTCCAGAAGGCGGAGAAACAGACTGTGACTGTTGTGGGAGGTGCTGAGCTCCCTGTGGAGGCTTTCAACTGCATCTGCATCACCTGAGACGGTGCAGGACTGAGGGCTGTTGAAGGCAGCTAGGCACAGCTTGCCAGAGTATGGAGGGAGACGAGCACGAACGTCAGAGACAGCCATGTTGCTGACCACAAGCATCTTTCCCCCGGTGACTTTGCTCTGAAGACTGCTGCGGTAATAAATGACCTTTACAGCGTCCTCAAGAGACAAGCGTCCGGAGCAATGGGCTGCTGCGAATCTCGCCAACTGAATGACCGAGTATTGCATCACGGCTTGACCCCCCAGTGACGAAGAAGTGTGTTAATTGCCAACTTGGATGGCAAAAAGGAGCGGTTGCACAACTTGGATGTTGTCGTTGCTGAACTCAGAGTCGCTGGCAAGTGTGTCCAGGATGTTCAAGGGACTCAGAATTTGGTAAACTTGTGCAATCTCCTTGATTTTGTCCTTGAATACAGGCTCTTGTCGTAGCAGTCGTTGGCACATTCCTTGATAAGTGACACCATTTCCACAAAAGACAAACACTAGGCGTGGGGCTGAGAAGGATCGGCTGGTATTTTTTCCCACGGAGGCTTTTAGCTTTTCTCTTAGGTCATCCACAGAAGAAACCACAAAGGCCTTCCTGTATGTGTGTTTTTGGTGGCTCCTCCTACAGGCTGACGTGTACACCAGAGAGTCTAGATCCACTCTGGTTGACGTTCCGAGACGATTGACGGTGTCCTCCGTTGTCAGATTGAGAGATTTGAGTGAATTTGCTGATATGACAAAATACTTGGCTTGTTTCCTGTCATGCTTTCGTTGAGAATGCGACTGCACGTGCTGTTTGACAATGGCGTGCGCATTTGTACCACCGAAACCAAAGTTGTTTACCCCGGCAACCCTGGCACCGGAGGAGTGCCACTTCTCTGCTTCCCTCGGGATTTGGAGGCTCAGGCCTTTGGCATCGATACTGGCCGTCTCCTCAGAGTAGAAGACCGAAGGAACGATGGTCTGGTGTTTCATCATGAGGAGAACTTTGATGAGTCCGGCCACTCCGGCTGCAGATTCAGTGTGTCCGATGTTGCTCTTCACAGAGCCGATTCGGAGCATCCTGGAACCGGGAGGTTTAGCTTTAGCTATGACATTTGAGATGCTTTCAGCTTCAGTTGGGTCCCCAGCAGAGGTCCCGGTACCATGGGCCTCTATGTACTGGACACCAAGCAGGTCAGACTCTGAGTAGATGCTGCGGAGGAGATCCTCTTGCTGTGTCCTGGAGGGCTTGGTGATCGGAGTCACTGAGTGGCCGTCTTGATTGACAGCGGTTTTGCTGATGATACCCCAGATGTGGTCACGGTCAAGTAAAGCCTGTAAAGATCAAAGAGACATTTGTCATTTTGAAAGTAACTTTCCAGGATCTAGAGTTTTAGGAGCTTAAATCTGTCTGGTCTGAAAAGCTGCGATGCTGAGATTCAGCTACAAATTCAAGTCAGACCTTCTTCAGAGGCTTCAGCAGGAGAACGCCGCAGCCTTCCCCTCTTCCGTAGCCATCTGCCCTCGAGCTGAAGGGCTTGCTGGTCCCGTCGGGCGAGATCATCTTGGCCTTGCTGAGCGCGACAAACACCCTGGGCTCGATGATGCAGCTGACTCCTCCACAGACGGCCATGTTGCAGTCACCTGAGGCCAAGCACCACACGATGGCACCCACACGTTTGAAGAAGAACTTGCTTCTGTCAGTTTCAGACCTTGTTTGAGGGCTTGGCAGGCGAGGTGAAGAGCCACCAGGGAGGAGGAGCAGGCGCAGTCGATGGAGAGCGACGGCCCAGTGAAGTTGAAGACGTAGGAGACTCTGTTTGCCGCGATGCTCATGGCCAGCCGTGTGCCAGTCCAGTGGTTGATAACACTGGGGTGCACATGGGCGGAGTTGGTCTCATAATCTCTGTTCATTAGACGTGCAAAAACACAGCCATAAAACTCTCCTGCCCAGTACACAAGGTCGTTATTACCTCCAGATTATTAACACGCAGTCACCTTATCACAGCAGCAGTAAAACTTATATGAAGATGATACGTTTATGGCTGAATTCGATCCTTATGGCACGTAACCATACCAAAAAACACGCCGGTCTTGGTCCCGCTGGCATCCTCCATGGGAAGGCCAGCATCCTCCAGGGCCCTGTAGACACACTGCAGCAGCTGCTTTTGCTGAGGGTCCATCTGCTCCACCTCGCTGTCGCTGATGCCGAAAAACTTGTGGTCGAATTGGTTGAACCTGGATTCAGATTCCAATGTTACAAATCTGCCATCGCTTCAGAGTCTTTGCAGGCCCGGCAACGTACCCGTCCATGAGCGCCGCTCTGGCCGTGCGCGATTTCCCCGCTTTGCTGTCGTCGGGGTCGTACCAGCTCTCCACATCAAATCTCTCTCTGGGAATCGGCACGGAGCAGTTTCTCCCCTCTATCAGGACCTTCCAGAAATGATCCAGACCTTCTCCTGTTGGTATGACAGCCTGTTAGCTGCTGCTTCTGTTACCTTTAGATATTCATTTCACATTACTTTTGCTTTTTTGCATTTGTAACCTTTTAATAATTCTTTCCCCGCAAAAGGTAAAAATAACCATATTAAAAAGCTCTTTAGAAGATTAATTCAAGAATAAATAAAAATTCAGGATTTTATGGTTGACCTGGATGTTGGAAGCTTTCAGTTATGTAGAAAAAGAAAACTAACTTAATAAAGGTTCAAGACAATTTTAAATAGATTTAATGTAAAGCAACTGATAATTGTATTTATTCCATCTTATTCTTGTGAGTTTGATGAATTTCGTTGTTTTTACAGTAGAGTGTCAGGGTGAGGGTCTGGATCCAAGAGCAACACAGTTTTCAAGATAAAACAAGCAAGTCTAATCCAAAACTTACAAACCACGGGCTCAGCAAAACTCAGGCTCAGCAAAACTCAGGCTCAGCAAAACTCAGGCTCAGGCCAAACTCAGGCTTAGGCCAAACTCAGGCTTTCAGAATGCCAAATAGTCAGTCCAAGAGCAGCAATGCCGGAACACTCAGTAAAGGTACAGGAGACGATCTGACAAGGTCTGTTTCAACCAGCGGCTTTTCAAGCGGTCCTGATTACCGATGAGCTGCCGCTGAGCCTCGTCTGAGGCTCAGCACAGGTGCGGCTGATCAGGCAGGTGGACACGGGTAACAGAGAGGGGAGGAGGAGGAGGGGGAGGAGAGCGGTGCAGACGGACAGCTAATCCGTATTTTTGTGACATTTGCCATCAAAATCTCTTCAGTAAAACCAGCCAAAGTGTAAATACAAGAAGTAAAGAAAACACCAGAATAATTACTGAAATGACAAAAAGCCTGGATTGGCCGGCTTTGGTCAACTCACCACCGGGGAAGTTGCATCCGATGCCGATTACGGCGATAACGTCTTCACTTTCCATCATTCTTCAAAAATATACAAAAACCTTTTTCCCTGATTCATCAGTGAGCGGTGTCAAACGTGCATGAATGGGCCCTCTGCAGTGGTGCACCGGTGCATCCTCACGTCCATCAGAGCGGCCCTGGTGTCAGCGCCGCCCCCGTAGCTGATTCTTATAGACTTCCTCTTATCAAACATTAATGCATGACTGTATACGTAACCATGGAGACGAAGGAGTTCACTGCACACATTTATGTCGTCTCGTAAATGATTAGACTGAGTTACCGGAGAGCATCGGGTTATCAGGCTTATCAAGATCAGGCTGATCAAGGGAATGAAAGAAATTGCCTGTACCTGTGGTATCCACCACTCTCTTTCTCTGGCGACGGCTCCACAGCGCAGTAAATGCTGGTCTGGGCCCCCTGGACCGAGTTTTTGGAGAACGGTTTGGCAAACCTCATCAGAAACTGCTCGGGGCCGCTCAGGTGGCACCACACATGGAGCCAATCTCTTGATCAGGTCCAGCAACAGGAAGAGCGTCAACAGGAAGTGACCTGGAGAGACGGCGGACATTTTTAAACTCGTTTTTAGCGGCAACTAAAAAGACGATCCCGGCTTTGTGCAAATGGCGCCATGGTGAACACGCTGTGGGAACCTCTGAGGGACAGACTGGGTCTACCTTGGTTGACGGCTTCGGCAAACGCCCGTATGGACTGGCTGTCGGCCAAGTCCAGCTTCATGCACACGATGTTTTGGCTGCCTGATCTCTCGATGACATCTTTGACGGCTGTCTGGGCTCGGTCCATGTCGCGACAGGCCATAATGACCTTTGCCCCTGTGGGGTCAGAAGCAGGACAGGAGGAACCGTGAAAGCAGCAAGGTGGAACCAGGCCAGGATATTTATGGACAAATGGCGCCGCCTTGTGGCGAAACACCGTCACCTACCTCATTCTGGGTCAAAGTTCCTTACACCTTTGCAAACACGCCGACACAATCAGCGTGAGAGCAGGTTTTTCCAAACCCAGCCCAAGTCATCATGACGCCACAAAAATGGGCATGAATGGACAAAGAGCAGCCAGGCAGACTAACCTCTCTGGGCCAGGTCGACGGCTGTTTCTTTACCGATGCCGGAGTTGGCCCCAGTGATCAGCACGGTTCTGCCCTCCAGCCTCTCGGCAGAAGACCAGGACTTACGGAACATGTTTCTGAGGGTGGCCCCGTAAATGATGAGACTGAGCCTGAGACTGAGCGTCAGGTGATCAGGTGAAGAATTTAGAGCATAAACAGTTTTAATGACAAAAAACAAATTTGTTAACAATTCCTTATTTTATTCTAAATATCTGCGAGACATCTGAAAAAAATACCAGTTTAGAAAACAAGTGTGACTGTAGGCCAAGGTTCAGCAGGGCATTTGCCGTGAGATTAGAGCCCACAATCTGAGCTAATCTGCAGGAATCCACTCGCAGCTGCTCATTCCCAGGTGAGCGACAGCAGCTGACAGCTCAGCTCCCACAGCTTCTGCGCCAGGTCGTCGTTTTTAGCGGCGGCCGAGCAGCTGGCAGGGGCGCAGTCGCTGGACACGCACACAAGAGGAGGAAGCACAGCGTAAACTTTAATCTGACCAGCACAACATGTTTGAAAATCACCAGAACGATCGAGTTCTGAAGGAATAAATAGTTCCCAACAGAAATGACATGAGTACATTCAAAATGTGAGCAGATAAAAGGGGGAGGGGGGCGTACCTGTAGTATCCACCACTCTCTTTCTCTAGCGACGGCTCCACGGCGCAGTAAATGGTGGTCTGGGCCCCCTGGACCGAGTTTTTGGAGAACGGTTTGGCAAATCTCATCAGAAACTGCTCGGGGCCGCTCAGGTGGCGCCACAGGTCCGTCTGTACGACTCCGGGGTGGAGGGAATAGGTCGTCACGCCAGTGCCTGAGTAGGAGCGGATCTTTACCACAGGTTTCAGGTGAAAGGCGGCGGCGCTGAAGCGGCGCTGACCTTCCAGACGCTGAGCCAGAGAACGGGTGAAGAGCACGTTGGCCAGTTTGCTCTGCGAGTACGCTCTCCTCTTGTCGTAGCTCTTCTCGCTGTTGATGTCGTCCAGGTCGATGGAGCTCCAGGCGTGAGCCATGGACGACACAGTGATGATCCTGGCCGGAGCCGATCTCTTGATCAGGTCCAGCAACAAATGCGTCAACAGGAAGTGACCTGGAGAGACGGCGGACATTTTTAAACTGGTTTTTAGCGGCAACTAAAAAGACGATCCCCGCTTTGTGCAGATGGCGCCATGGTGAATGCGCTGATATTTTGTCTGCCACGCGCCTGTGAAACCAGGTCAGCTGACAGGCCTCCGTAACGGCCTCCTACCCAGGTGATTGACACCCATCTGCATCTCAAAGCCGTCTGCTGTTTTGCCGTAGGGACAGACCATCACGCCGGCGTTGTTGATCAGGATGTCCAGTCTGGGCTCTCCTGCAGGGGGACAGAGGGGACAGGTCGAGGGTCCAGCTGTGGGAACCTCTGAGGGACAGACTGGGTCTACCTTGGTTGACGGCTTCGGCAAACTCCCGTATGGACTGGCTGTCGGCCAAGTCCAGCTTCATGCACACGATGTTTTGGCTGCCTGATCTCTCGATGACATCTTTGACGGCTGTCTGGGCTCGGTCCATGTCGCGACAGGCCATGATGACCTTTGCCCCTGTGGGGTCAGAAGCAGGACAGGAGGAACCATGAAAGCAGCAAGGTGGAACCAGGCCAGGATATTTATGGGCAAATGGCGCCGCCTTGTGGCGAAACACCGTCACCTACCTCATTCTGGGTTTGCAAACACGCCGACACAATCAGCGTGAGAGCAGGTTTTTCCAAACCCAGCCCAAGTCATCATGACGCCACAAAAATGGGCATGAATGGACAAAGAGCAGCCAGGCAGACTAACCTCTCTGGGCCAGGTCGATGGCTGTTTCTTTACCGATGCCGGAGTTGGCCCCAGTGATCAGCACGGTTCTGCCCTCCAGCCTCTCGGCAGAAGACCAGGACTTACGGAACATGTTTCTGAGGGTGGAGAAATCTGTGTCAGGCCACATTAGGAAGGAGCCAGAGATAGAAAAAAACAAACAAACCAAAAAACGAGACATCCAAAAAAACCAAATCAAACGACAAAGTTCATCCAGACAGAATGAGTTTAATCTTAAGAGAGGGCGTTAAAGGTTCAGGGCACGTTATTCAATCAGGATATTGTTAACTTATAGAAAATTTGGGCAACATGCTATTTCATCATGAATGAAGCAACATTAAACAAGGCAGTGTATCCGTGAATTAAAGCTCTCACCTAAAGGCCTGCATTCTGTCTGAAGTGGACAGCCGATGAAAATGAAAATAATTCCACAATAATTCATTCGACGAGAGCAAACGGCACAATATTTACCAAAACCCGCACCGCGGAAGTGTTTCGAAACAGTATAAATGATTGGCTGAAATTTCAGCCAATCAGGTGCGACTATATCACTCGAGGCCTTCGCTGGTTGGCCACTTTTCGTTCAAGTCCCGCCTTTAATTGGATTTAGGCAACGAAGGAAAGAGGAAACACTATTTTAGAATATAATCTATATTACATTTTTTTTACGTGTACTTACAGGTGAAATGTCACAAAACAGGTTTTACTCACAACAATGAGACAAAGCATAAAAGTACACTCACAGAAAATATTTCTCAAATTTCTATTAAAAATCGCAGGGTGTCCCAAAGACCACACACAGGACCTGCTTTCACTCACAGTTTGGAAAAGTTTAAAGCCATACCTGATTTAATATTATTAGAAGTGTAACCTTTTGTCCCAGAGTGTGGATCTGGGAATTTTATGCGTAAAAAAGAGTGAAAGAGCACAAAGGGGGAAATATCCAAAGATGTTCCAGCAGACCCATAGGACCTCACTGAGCCCAGGATGTTTTTAAAAAGATAGAAAATGATTAATTTTTTGAAAACTTTGAACTGTTTGACCGTCAAGTTGCCCGGCGACGCACCGCCACCTTCGTCCAGCAGAGGGCGCCGATGCTCCGTCTGTGTCACTGTCAAGGTGACCTTCCGCCAGCTCCGCGTCCGCGGGTCATTTCTCTGTTGACAGATTCACGAGTTTCGGTTTGGTCAGCTTTCGTCCTTGGCTCCACTCTCAGCCTGCTGGAAAATCATTTGCAGAGAGAGAGAAAGCGGAGCCAGTCAGAGGCCAGCACAGTCCACAGTCCAGCACCCTGAAAGGCTGCGTTCACGGCGCCTGGACGTGCGCAGAAGGTCGGGCAGGAAAAGCAGCACAGGTCACCAGCTGATTGCGCATAAGACAACGTTTCCTTCCAGTGTTCAGTGCAGGATCTGTCAGCAAATCTGTGCGTGTGCACGTGTGTGCATGTTGACAGAGGCTGGCAAACATTCAAACCTTTTTTTATAGTTTAAATCATCATTATCTGCTTAAGTGGCACCAGATTTGCCTGCAACCATATTTAGATCCCAAAATACCAGTCCTCCTCCTCCTCTTTCTCCTCAGTTGCAGAGGCTGTCGGTTCAATACCCGGCCCCTGAGCAACATCCTGAACTTTGAGTCGCATCTCGGCTATCATCAACATCTTCTCCTGATTGCTCCTGTCCTCCACTTCCCCACTGAATCAACAGGAAGCGTTTGTAAAGTCTGCTGATTATTTTCTTTTCTATTATTAACTCATTTCCAGCAGGGTTTACAGTAGCGGGTGACATCATCCAACATTTCTGCACAGATGGTTTCTCCAATTTGCTTATTTGTTGATGAGTTCCTGTTTTGTCATCGCCGGCAACAAAAACACACCAGCCATAACAGTTTACCTACAGGCTGTTGTCGGCGCCACATTAGCAACTTCCCAGTGACTGAAGACAATAGAGAGGAGAGGAGGATGCGTTGAGCAAACTCCGAGAACAATCCATTAGCTACAACGGGGCCATTAACGCTACTTTGGCAGATGGCGGCTGGGAGGATGCAGACCTTTATTTTTAATACATATAGAACAGGAAGTCTCAGTTTAAGTTTAAGTTTCCTGTGACTTCATTGACTCAGAACCGGAAATTTTTCTTTATTCTGTGTTTATCTTTTCTAAGAACTGAAGAGTAGCAGCCGTCGACGACCTTCAGCGACTCTTAGCATCTGCAGCGCTCCGAGACGAGGGCCCCGCCTCTCCCCTATGATCAATATTTGTCACCATGACAAACACCGATCCAAACAACCGCTGAGATGCTACATGAGACACAGATGAAGCTCTCGCACCTCAGGGTAGACACAAAAACACACAAACAGGCTTAGCCGGAGCAAATAAAGAGGCGTGGCCTGTTTTTCAGGAGAAACGTCAAATATAATCCTACATCATTGAGGAAACGGCTCAAATAAACACTCAAATTATAGTCATTTGGAGGATGTTTGAAGGCCTCGCTTGTGCTTAAAAGCAGGCCGGCAGCGTGTCTGACCACGGCGTCGGTGTTGCTGTTTACATTACGACAATCTCTTTCCAAGGTCACATCCCTCAGCGCCGTGGCTGTACACAAGCAGACGACCAGCAGTCTGACGGGCACCTCCATCCAAAGGTGGAATTACAGGGATAAGATCAGCCGGCGCGCCTGCCCACCGTTCCTGTCGGTCCGGCACCGCCGTCTGACCATCTTTGCACTTTCTCACCCCGGTTATGTAACTCACAAACGGCTACATTTATCACAGATCTGAGATCTGTAACAGCAGGGATAATTTGGCTAATTAAGAGTCCTGCTTTCATGGTGGGGCGCTGGTTTAGCACCAGATGCTGCATCATTTCCTCACATAATGGTTCTCCGTTTCTGTCTGGAGAAAGCAGCAGGTCAGAGGTTTTCCTGCTGGGGACTGGAACCCATTTCCTTCCAATCACATTTGCTGAAACAACATCTCACATCTGCCGTCGGTGCATGTAAAGGTGATATTTGAACACCAGAAACATCCAAACTGGGGTCCCACGCTAGCAGGACGGAGGTACTGGAATATAGCTATCAAACTGGGGATGATCCTGGATTAAGGTGGGTTTAGACTCAGTTTGAAGATAGAAACAGAACATTTACACTCCGTTTAACTCCAGCGTCAGAATGATGAAGTTCTTCTAAAGGCTGGTTTGGTCATGTTACTGGTATCAGCCCAGAGGGGATTGGTGCACAGACGTGACCGAGAGGGCCCAGCAGAATAAAAAAACCCACTCCATCCACCAAAAAGTGCAACAAATGATGTCTGTATAGGTTTTCAGTCATCCAGGTCATAGTTATCCGAGAACTATCCGGATAACTATGACCTGGATGACTGAGAACCTACACAGACATCTTGCATCACAATTTGGGAAGGATACCCTACACTTGGTGCGAGAGCTTGAGAAGACAGCCAAGAAACTAGCGGATTTCAAGAACCATCTCCGCTCTTTTCTCAAGCAACAAATGATGCTTTGATGCTTTTATTTTTTCCTTTGATTAGGACAGAGAGCCCGCCTGCTTCCTTTTGTGGCATCAGGGTGCTAACGTGCTGTGTTCAGTCCATTAACAGAGCAGCTAATCTGATTGTCCAGCGTGAGCAGAGATATTAGCTCGCGGCTATGAGGAAACAGACCATCCTCGCTATTTATAGCCCCTTCTGGAGGAGCGAACGCAGCAGGTCCGAGTCGTGGCTTTGAATTTAACGGCTGCTCTCCAACAGCAGCCTGAGAGCGGAAGCTGCCTCCTACTTTGGCGCTACCACCACCAAGCGTCCAGAGGAGCCGATCTGGGTCTGCATTGGTTCTGTCCTCTAGAGGACCGTACCAGGAAAGGAGTTGGCAGAAACCAGGTAAACGTTTGGAAAGTCTCCAGGAGGACAGAGAGGGGTTGAGACGAGCAGCAAACACAAAACATGAGATAAACACACATACCTGGATCATCCTCAGAGCCCAGAGCCCGGCCTTCAAAGCCTTCCTGATTACAGGATCGCTCCCAGGTGATTTGACTCCGCCTCTTTCACCTGCGTCCACTCGAGTCATTAAATCAATCTGCACCCAGCAAGATCACCATGTAAGGTTCAGGTATTGTAGGAAAAAGGAGGGATCCTCTCTAAACCCAACATGACGGCTTCCAACAGAACATTCATTTTAAAATGCTTTTATCTGGATTCAGGTATCCGGTGTCCACATTTTTCCGAAAAGTAAATTTCCTTGCAACAATAAACCCTGCACATACTTGCCTGAAGGCTGTAAAAAGATAACAGAGAAATGGCTGCAGGCCCGGTTAATAACGCCGCGGCCATCTGTTTACGCTCGACCCAAAGTCCCGCTGGCGCTCCAGCCAGGATGATTTGGTGTCTCAGCATCATTACTCACGCGGCTAACCTTCCTTTTTAGCCTTTAGCATGCGGGACACCGTCCTTTCCACGGTGGCAAAGTTCACCCCAGATTCACATCGACCTTTAGTCTGGACGCCACCTGAGTGTGACAGCTGATAAGACTGACGTGAGGACAGGTTTATTTGCAGATAGCCAAGGCTAGTTAGCAACGGTGAGAAAGAGGATGTTATGTGCTATCTGACTTTATAGCTTCCAGATTTTCTACGCATATTGTAGTAAATATTAGCTACCATTTGCAATAATCATCAGATTTAAGCATAACCATGTATGATACGGTTCTACCTGATTCTGATTGTATAATTACATGAAGATTGGAGTTGTGTCTAGTATCAAGGGGATGAGACTAAGGGCACGGCCACCTGTGACCTTGACGTGACACGTGACTTTTGCATCATTGTCAGATACACCTACTCGGTGCGGTCAGGTATCCAAAAGGTCTGGATGTGGAAGGGAGGATGCTCTTCCTCGTCAGACACCCGTGGGTTCATCCAACCTTGTGTTTGTGTGTGTGAAAAGTCCACAATTGTGTAATAAATCTTGCTTCTCGGATCTGGTCTCCTGCTTGACTCCACGCCCGAACAGAAAAAATCCTACACGTCCCCGGTGGGAAGACACAATCCTTCATTTTCACACGCTTAGAAACCTCCCGGCATATTTATGTCCTTCCTCATCCATAATCTTCACACACTCCTCAAACCTGTATTGTCTTTTCCACATCCGGTTCTTTATCTGGTGCAACTGCAAATGCTCAAAGCTGTAAACGTCTGTCTCTTTTATTTACTTTTCTCTTCTCTTTAATTAAAGCTAACTTGCTAAGTCATCGGTAGGAGGTGGACAACCCAGGACAGGGGACCCGTCCATCCCAGGACACCCCCACACCATCACACATCCAGGGGCAAATTAGAGTCTGGTCAACCTCATCTGCCCTGAGGAGGAGCTGGGAGCTGGCACAGGTCTACACGAAACCATCAACCCACCATTGTTCAGCTGCTCCCACACAAACGTGGTCCGAGTGAGGCAACGTGCTGGCTGGCTGGCTGGCTGGCTGGCTGGCTGGCTGGCTGGGGGTAGTAACAGTGCAGCTCCGTCATGCAACAGTGACTCTGGGATTTTCTCAGGGCGTCGAGGTCCAAAAGTAAACAAAGCCAGTCCAGCGAGTCGGTTCAGAGCACAAACGGTTCTTTCTTAATGGCTTCGTTCATTTGGGAAACCCGAGATTCCAAATCATGGGGATCACGGCGGAGGAGCGAGGCCCTCCCCACCTTGCTCAAGGGTTCTGCTTTCTGTGGGTTCCCCTGTGTGTTCTCACGTACAGAAGAGTCAGATAAACACACCGAGGAAGTGTGTGAACGGGCCCTTCGCATCTGCGCTGGGAGCCGGTTAATTGCATAGACGAGGACAAAAGTGCAGATGTTACTTGAAACCGCTCTTTGGCGTTCTAAATGAAATTCCATGAGCAGTCGGACGGACTCTGCTCCCCCTTGCAGGGATTACATTACGCAAGACTTTACATAATCCCAATTTTGACTTAAACTGGATTTTGGTGGGTGGCGTGCAAATGGATTAAAACCCCAAAAGCCCCACTACATTTGCTTGAATACAAAACCACAGTTGAAGAAAGATGAATCCATCATTTCAGTCAGCTCCAACAGAATTTGCAAACAATGGATGTGAAAAACCCCCGCCGGGACCCCGGCATGATTGATATTCCGTCCTTTACCGCCTGGTTCTTTGTGTCCCTGAGAGAACTCGGGCCCTCAGCAGATGCAAACAGCATCACCATAGAAGCGTTTGTCGAAGCTCTCGGGGCAACGGTTGGTGGTTTGTGAAGAACTCCAGCCCCCTCCGCTCTCATCTGGAGCTGCGGGAAGAGAATTTATTTTTGGTTCTGCAGATCGGAATGATGACGTGGAGGAAAAAGACGAGAAGCCTCTGGTTTCTAAACAGTCGACCTGGGTTTAGAAGCTGAAGGGTGACTCAGGCCACAGGTTTGTCTCCCTCTCAGAAACGTCACGATTCCCTCTCTTTTTTTGACAACACGTTGACAAACTCGTGCAGACAAACTGCCAACCAGGAGCGATTTGTTTGTGTCCTGGCGTGCAGTCGGGACCTGACCTCGTTTCTGCAGAGACCACAATACCGTCGTTTGCCAAAAGAACTGGCTGAACCCAACCTCTTCACCCCGCCCCCACCCGGTATTTCTGGCCACGGTTTTCACCAACAGGCAAAGCTAACAAGCTTCTGCCATGCAAAGCTAACATGCTGCTGATCTCTTAAAATCAGTACATTAGCCAGCTGTGCCAGATGTTTGCTAGCAACCCCAAAGTCCTGCATTCAGTCGGAAGTGAAAAGTGGAAGCTCATTAAACCCGTCTGTCTAGAATATTTGCCGGCGCTGACGGCGCGGTTACGGCCGGTGACTGCGTTTGCACACAGGCTTTGGATTACCGGGGCTGGCTATATTAAGATAACGAGATCAACTTTCTCAGGACGGCTCTTAACTACGACCTTGACACATAAACGTGAACGAGGCAGCAGCCCAACGTGTTTTTGTCGCGTTCCACAATGTCTGTCGTTGTTTTCATCGCTATGTGAGATCGGATTAACGTCCGGCTAAGCCTCAGGTGCAAACTAAAACAATTGAAGCGGCTTTACTGATTGAAAAATGGAGAACCTTGTTTGGGCTAATCATCTTAAGGTAAACGCTTCTGGACGGGCGGATACGATCTTGGTGAACCTGAGAATCAGAGTTTTGTTGCTGGTTAAACTCTTAACAGCGGAAATGATCTTTTACTCTCAACAAGATGTGATTTTACCCTCAAAGAGCTAAATACTTGACATTTTTAGCTTTATCTGTAATATCTGGGTTCACATAGGGGACAAAGTTTGTCCCCTGACGGTTCTTTCTTTCTTTTTTCGTTGGCACCGGCGGGCGGTAACGCTCCTCACTGTCCATGTGTGATGTGAAAACAGGAACATCTGATCATTGGAGTTTAGGACAAACCCGTTCCCCCATCACTCTTTGTATTTATAAATGAATTTCCATTGACGTGTCAGCGCCACACAGACCGTATCTGGTTGCCTAGGGAACGCCCCTCCCCTCCACTGGTAGAAGTGCGATGGCAATTGTCTGTTTTTACTTCAAATGACGGATTGATCAGTGTTTGCTTTGCCAACACTGAGGCCCAGATGGTATCTGCTTTTTGGTCTGTATGGCGACATCACATGTGTAGCTCTGGTGGCACAGTTCACCTTTCAGTTAGCATTAAATGCTAATTTATTTCTGGCTTGTTCATCCGAGCAGATTCCAGGTCAGTGGGCACCAGCAGCAGATTCAGAAGCTTCTTCTCAGGGGGAAACGAGAGTAAACAACAGGCAACTTCCCGATGCTCCTGGGTTTTACAGCACAGTGGTTAACCCCAGTCACGTCCATCATCAAACTCATCAAAGCAGAAAGAAAACACAGTTCCACTGTTAAAAAACGATTTAAAGAAGCAAACCTTCACATATTCCATCTGTCTGTGGCCTGAATAAGCAAACAAATAGCTCTTATTACAGTTTTGTTCCTCCGTTATTGTATTTTTAATAATATCAGAGCACAAACATGCTAGCATCTGCCCCTGCTCCAATTTGTCACATTCACTATGAAACTGTCGCTTCGTGTTCTCTCACAGGGCGCCGCGGGCCTGCAGGCGAGCTGCCAGAAGATGCTGCAGCGGCTTTCAGTTTGTTGGCACAGTGTGCTCGCATTCTGTTGGTTTCATAACTGAGGGCTGCTTTAGCAGAGCAGCTATAGGTTAACCGGACAAAAATACCACTTGGAGGCCATTCCATAGTCTCACACATGTTTCCGCTCACACTTAATGGGCGTAGTTTGGGTCATTTCCTTGTTGCTATCTCCTCAGAGAGAACATACAGTTCGATATCAGGACAGCTACATGTTATCACAGGACGTGCACGTGGTGCCAGACGTCTGCGGGGGGACAAAAGAACACCGCGCCCTGCAGAGCGTCCTATCTGATGCCTCTTTCTTCTTCAAATATTTAGCCGGAGAAGAAAAAATGTAGTCACACCTGTCCCCCTTCTGAGATCAGGATCGATCTGCGTCAGAGCTGAGCCAGACTCTGAGGTCAGTCCCAGACTCTCCGTTATCCTCCTAACCGATGCTGAGGGACTTTCAGAGCTGCTCAAGAAAACCTGTCCCCCCCGTCTGCAGTGTGTGATCTGTGCATCGTATTTACGCTCATAATATGGCCTCCCCCTTCGGTGTGGATGGTTGGATTCCTGGGATGGGGGCAAAACGAATTATCTGGCAGCTCGTGCGTTTGAGGCTATGCACAGGACCGATCGTTGGGAGCAGCCACGAGGTTCAGTCCAAACGAAGGCCCCCGCTGACCCCCTCAAAGCCAGTGGGCCTGGTTCTGCTCAGGGCCATTCGTGATACGTACATTTATTCACTTATTTTCCAAAATATAATCAAACTTTTAAAGTTTAAACTGTTCCCGCTGGGCTGAAACGGTCAGGGACGTTTGTGGCTGGAAATGCGAGACAGCATGACCTCCCGCGACTCACAGGAAACCCAACTCCTGTGTGTAACGTTAGCCTGAATACCGATGCGGCGGCGTTAGCAGACGACGGTCAGATTAAAACGGAGAATTGGTGGTTAATCTGACCCGGAGAGGAAGCTGAATGAGTGTGAGGAAAGCAAAGACAGGATGAAAAAAGAAACAAAGAGACTGACTGTTGTCATCTGTTCAGGTGGAGCGTCTCTCCATCACTGATGGGACTTAGGCAAACGAGTTGGCTTTATCGTCACGGTTTGCCTTGGGGGAAAGTGTGAGGGAGGACGTGGCATGTGCAGTCATCACGGAAACGTTGCAGGTTAGGAGAAACGGCAGCGATGCTGCTGCGCCACAGTGAGAATGGTGCATGATGGGAGCCTGAAGGGAGCACACGGAGCCAAAGAACAGCGCTCACTAGATGAGCTGGAATTCCCATCGCTTCTCTCTATCTTTTCCACTAAATGAAGACAAAGAGCTAAAAGAGAACCTAGAAACAACCTTCAGAGAGGGAGAGGGAGAGAAAGGACCGGTCTCTGAGCCAACAGTAGCTGTGTTGATGAATAGGCTCTTTCTTCCTATCAATGTGAGCACCAGAGCAGCAGCAGCGGGGGGGGGGGAGGAGAGGGAGGAAGAGGTGGAGGAGGTGACCTAGATAGAAGTCCTCCTGCACAAGATACCCAGGAGGACCTCTGCAGGTGACACAGCCCTTCTGCTATCAGCCCCTCACGGCTGTCAGCAGATAGGCTGTCAGCGCCGGGGCCTCCACGCCGGAGACGCCCCGGGTCCAAACGTGTCTGTGGGGACGCCTCTGTCAGCGAAAACTACAGAGCAAATTAGCTTTGAGCTGTTTCTAAGAGGCTGTTCTGGCTCACGGTTCCAGGTCTGGGTGGTTTAAACAGGGCAGGGGCCAGGGGCCAGGGGCCAGGACGCCTCCATCAGCCACAAATAGCCTGGTTTAGCCCTCCTTCACTCCACAGGAAACACTCCTCCGTCAGGCTTGGCTCCTCTAGCCGCCGTAACGCCAGTATGAAACGTGAAATTGGTGACAAAGTGACCTGTGAGAGCCCCCACAGCCGACAGCGGTCATGTGTGTGTGGAGGAAACACGCTACTGAACTCCATCATGTCTGGGCTGCACGGCGGTGCCCTGGCAGGATGTTTCTAGTCGCTCAGCTGTCGCAGCAGCACGTGAGGAGACTAGACGCGGCACTAACGCAGCAGCGGAAATGTGGAACGACGGAAGAAACGACTCTGAGAATCAAACATCAGGCTTTGCTAGTTATTTAAAGGCCTGATGCAGACAAACGAAAAGTCTTTATTGATCTTTGTGGCGAGGACAGCAGACAAGGTCAGAAAATGAGTCCAGCTCAGTTCTGAGCCCTGATTGGTTCATCTTGGGGAAGAGATTTGAATGTAGCTCAAAGATAATCGTTTTCCTCTTGTGGTTACACGAGGGACAAGGTTGAGGTTTTTCTGTGCGTGAAATTCCACTGCGGATGAGAACACCGAGGTGTTAGCATCAACGGCATCTCCTCACCCACACATGAGAACAGATAACAACATATTCACAACATTTTTAGTTTCAGCAGAGTTAGCTTAGCGTGAGGAGTAGAGGCGGCTTCTCAAAGAAAATAGTCTTGATTTTAAAAGGCAAAGATAAATTTAGATGTAGGCAGCTGTTTCCCATGTCTAGCTAGCATTAGCCTTCATGTTTAACTGGAAATGTTTCACATCTTAACTTCCATCTCAGAGATGACAAAAACAAGTGACAACAAAAACTTTGTTGTCATAAAATATATTTATTCAACTAGTAAAATGTCCACTTCCAAAACTGAACATTCACACACGGGACAGACGGCTGCACAGGGCTGTTTCTCACTTTAGCCACAATCTTTAAGAAGAGAAGAAATCACTGCGCTCAGACATGATCAGGCCAAAACAACCTCTGATGAGGCCTGGGAATCCACACTTCTGGTTGGCTGGATCCTTTTTGTTTTTGGCTACTTTCCTTGGCGGCGTGTGTTACACATTATGGCGTCACCAAATGTGTGTTTTTAGCATTTGCACCAACAAGGAAGAGGACAGTTGCCTCCTGCCTGATGCTAAGTCATCAGAGCGATTTAGGTTACATAACATAGGAATCACACAAGACTTATTTTGCATAAGATGGCAGCTTGGAAAAAAATATAATCCACAATAAAACAACAGCATGGCAAACACAAAAACATGGTTTTTATGGCAGCAAACGGAAAAAATGGAAACAAGTCCTGGGACATTTGTCAGCCTGTGCCCACGTCTCTTGTTGCTCTTAGTTGAAATCAATAAGTGGGTCAGCGCCTGTAGGCATCCTGTCACCACTGCGGAGGGGTGGGGTGTCGCCTTTTAAAAGGTCAAAGGTTACGGACGGACTGGCAGAGGGTGCCCCTGCGCCTTGTTCTCCCCATAAATGACATCATTCCACCCCAAACACACACATACCAAGGGAAACTTGTGCTAGGACCATTTCTATGGTTCCAGTGATTCTCCTGCCTGATGCTGTGTGTTGGTGGGGCAGCGGAGACCTGCGCAGGCTGGTTTCACGCTAAAAATAGCAACAGGGCATCTTTGCTGGCTTCAAATAGTACTGCGGAGAGATGGAAGTGTTTCAAAGAGACTGGACAAGCACAGATATGTGTGCTTTGAGGTTAGCTGCACTAGAGGTAAAGGTGTGTGTTCGACTAAAACGAGGTGGTGGGGTTACTGGAAGGAGGCGCGGACGGAGCGACCCTTGAGCGGCTGAGGCGGGCGGTAGTTGTCCACCATGCAGCACTCGGGCTCGCCCTCGGCTGAGAAGAGCAGGCTGCGGAATCGGGCCATCTGCGAAGGGAGAAGAAGCCCCGTTAGTCACCCCTGGAGGCCGCTTGTGAGCGTCAGTCAGACAGGTCACACGGACGCTGACTCAGACACACCACGGGGATTACAAACAGGGTTACCACTTCTGGAAACCAGTCTGTCCAGTTCACTCAGATGTACAGCTTGAACACCAGTGTGACGATCAACGCCAGCGACGTCGATCACGTTAGAAACCTATTTCTGCCGCGGAAACCACAGCGTGAGGTTTTAACTTTAGCCTAGCTGCTACTCAGAAAGTAGACCAATGGGTGAACGGTGTTAACCAGGGTCTGTTGGCTGGATGTTGTTTAAGCTGTAGTATGCAAGTGTTTATGTGAAAATTGGCTACTTAAAAAAACACCTCCAAAACACTAAATTATCACAAAATTAGAGGTTATACCAATGCTAATGGCTACAGGATTGTGATTATTCACCGCTGAGAGTCGGTCTGAGGGGAGATCAGGTCACAGTTAGCTGATAACACAACATTAAGTCATGATAAGAAGCCAATTAAGCTACACACATCGCTTAATGAATGACTTTCCCTCATTATCAGGTCTGCACAAAGATCAAAGGTCTTACTTGCAGATGTCACATGTTGACACACGAGCCCCAAAACTAACAAAGCAAAGTCCACCAGTAGTAGTTGGGTTCCCTCGTTACTGTTCCAGAAACACCTGCCTGCTCAGAGCTGACACTGATTGGCTCCTTGCAGACGATCCAGGTGACGCTCTCCAGCAGAGGGGGCGTGGTCAGAGAGCCCAGGTACGTCCAGTAGTCCAGGGAGCCCGGGAGCAAGGCAGCAGGGTCGAAACCGCCAAAGGTGGTCTGTTTGCCCTGATAGGCATCAAAGCAGCGACAGGAAATAAGGATCAAAGGAAACAAACCGCCACGTTCTTCACCTTCTTCACCTACTTTTGCTTTGATCTTGTCGAACGTGTCCAGAACTTTCTGCAGGCTCTCGTTTTTGCTTCCGATCTAAATAATAATAATAAAAAAGCAATTTTCCCATTTGTGTAACCTAACAAGGAGCAAGCGGTGGAGGGGGAGGAGGCGTGGCCCACCTGCAGGAACACCCCCACCACGGCCAGCCCGTCGGCCTGGCTGGCGGCCTCCCCAAAGCTGCCGTATTTGGTGTTCCAGTGCACCAGGTGGAGCTGCCGCACACAAACAGACGTAACCCCACCCTCAGTGAGCCGCCAGAATCTGCATTGTTGCAGGAAACGTGTCAACGTGCAGCCGCAGCTTCGCTACCTCGGCGGGGAACATCCTCCCAGCGACGGTGTGTTCAGAGCCCTTGTCGTCAGAGGCCCCCCAGTGGAAGTGGAACTGCTTGAGCCTGTAGATGCCTGTGATGGGCCCCTCTGTCAGTGCTGCAGAACACACACACACACACACACACACACACACACAGAAGCAGGTTTGATAAGACGTCACCAAGTTTCTTGTGTAACATCAGGATGTAGGAACATCAGACCTCCATCCAGAGTTACGTAAGCAGGAGGAACAGAAGCTGATAGTCTTTGGTCATTGTCTCACACACACACACACACACACACACACACACACACACACACACACACACACACACACACACAAAGCTTCTGGATTGAGTATTCCTGAACCTTTCCTGTTCTCCCTCTTCTCCAATAATCCCTGATTGTGTTGGATTATATAACATCTTCTTGTCCTGAAATAAAACCTCAAATCAAACAGAAGCCAGATGAGAAACACTGACGCCATCTTCTCAGAGATCCTCAGTAATGAAACATTCTGCGTTTTTTCCACCTTTGACCTTTGAGGGTTACAGAGCCGCAGAGACACACTCGTCTCTCACATCCGCGTCAATCTGAACCTCGCTGGGAGCCCGATGGAGATGCTGCAGCCTCCAGCCCCCCCACCCCCCCACCACCACCCTCCCCAGAGATCGACACTAACTTGAGCTGTCCCGGTCGTCAGCGAAGGTCACTTGGAAGGAGTGTCCGTTGTTGAGGATGTCCAGGCTGTCGGACGGGTCGTACTTCAGCCGCAGCGGCTTCAGCCCCGCGTCGAAGGCTGCGTCAGCGGGGACGATGTCGATGGGCGACTGGCGGGGTCCGTTTGCAACTGGGAAGCCACTGGCCCATTTTTCGGGTCCTATAAATGACAGGATGATGAAAAAAATAAACCGATTAAAATATCAGGTTAAGCTTGATTGCGCTGCGGCTCAACCAGTAATCTATCAATGATGCTGATGTGCTTAGCACGTCAAAAAATAAATAATGATTGGAAAAAATGAGCAAAACCCTGACTGTGCGCCAGTGTTTCCGTTCACGTTTGCAGGTGCGCGCACCGGTTCGGACGCCTCACCGTTGCTGGGTCCGTATCCCCAAGAGCTGGACATGGTCAGGCTTTGGATCTGGGAGCGCCGGGAGCCGAAGGGCGAGCAGCAGGGCCAGTGTGGTCCACCTGACAGCTGCGGACTTTATATAGCCCCAACCTCCGCGTCCGTCAGGCTGCTGCCGGCCACATGACGTGGGGAGGAGTCTGGATGCGCCGCAGCGCTGCAACACCGGGGATCAATGAGACTCGAGCGCGTGGACGCGCAGGACAGAGTCACCAACGTGCTCCATGTGAACGCGCGTAATTCCACATCAGGGGCTTGACTGGTCACAGAACTGCCCACGACAGCACCCAGAACGCGTGTCACCTTCAATCCCAGAGGCTGGCTCAGCTATGACATCACGAGGGGTTGTCATGGAAACGCAGCACGGTGCCCCGTATTGCTTCTTGAGTTTGCAGATGAGGTGAACTCTGCACATAGATTTTGGACTAATTTGAATAAATCAGAGTCAAGGTGCACCAGCGGGTGGTTCTAGGGCTGAACAAGAGCGCGGGATGAAGGCGCGTTACACCTGTCGCCACCGCAACTGTCAGGCGGGACGATGGCGCCCCCTGCTGGTGGATAGCAGATAGTGTCCAAAACATTTCACAAGTGAGCAGATTTAAAGTCTTTTCTGGTTTTTATTTGGCGACAAAACCAAATCACAATATAAGAAATATAATATTCGTTTAAATGGTCTTTTTTTCTTTCTGTACCGATGTAGCACCAGTCCATTTGTGACAGATTCTCGTGTATTTTTCTTTTTATTTAATATAAAAAGGCTTAACAGAGGCGCTGGTTGTGTATTTTGAAGGCAGGAAAAACGTTATATATTAGAAACAGCAACAAAAAAACCCCTACATATCCAGATAATAGTAACACGGGGATTTCAAAACAAACCCCGAAAACACCTGAATTTATATTCAAAACAACACCACACAAAGTCAAACTTTTTGTCCAGTGTTGTTGCTGTTTGAATTATTTTTTGCCGTCGCTCCTATTTTTCTTGTAGGATCGCAAAGGCTTAAACGGATTCCCCCTCTGATTGGCTGCCAGTCTTTACTGACGTTACTATGAACAAATCATATGCAGAGGTGGGCGGGGCTTTTGTTCCGTTGCCGTCCTATAATAAAAATATAACCATCACGCCAAACTCAGCTGTGTCGCACAAAAATGACGTAGTGGGAGACGCGCGTTGTATCGCCGAAGATTACCTGCGTTTGTCAACAAGGTCTGTTATAAACATACGCGTTTATTTACACATTTATTACACTTACAACAATTGAGAGAATGGTTATAAAGCAATGGCAGTCCATGGAAAACTACGACGGTAGACAAAATCCGCATGTGTGTGACCGTCGGAGACGTCAAGTAACTTTACCTCAGCATTTTCTTTTTGCTTTAATAATGGCATAGCGGGTGTGTGAGCGGGCTGAGGTGACCTGCTTCTGTTGGTGTCTTCAGGTGAAATGGGGAAGAATAAACCGAAAGGGAAGAAAACGAAAAGCGTCTTTCAGGTCGCGAACAAACACCTGAAGCACAAGAACAAGGCGAAGCCGGTCACAACGACGCTAAAACATGTATGCTCTGTTCCCGCCACACTGCACTCTTTCTTTCTCCTTTTTTTAAAAAAAAAATAAAATGACTGTTGTGAAAACTCTTGTAATTTTTGTCTCCACAGATCAATGCGGTCAAAAACGAGAAGGTGGAGAGCCTGAATCAAATGTTCACACAGGTTCAGAGGGACGTGAAGAGCATCTCCAAGTCTGTCGCCCCTCAGCCCAAGAAACAGACGCAGGTAGAAGGTTGGGAATCCGCCTGGTTCAAAGGGTTCTAAAAGATGTGATTCAAGCGTTTTTTATCCTTCCAGACGGTCAGAGAGCCACCAAAGGAAGCTGTAAATGTGGAAAATGCTGCTCAGCTCTTCTCACAGCTGTGACCCAACATGACGGCTGAGGATGACGATGTAGCAGAAACCTGTCGCCTGATTTCTGTTCACGATCGGATGGAAATCATCGTTAACTGTCAGTCATAATCTACAAAACCTGTCTTTGTGTTGTCTGCTTCACTCAATTTAATTAAAGTGACTGTTTACGTGCACAGAAATACTCTGATGATAATCATATTTGTACATTATTGTAGCAAACTGCTGCAGTCCTTTAGTTCTGGGCTCATTAAACACCTAAACCTCAATAAACTTGCTTCTTGTGGAAGTAATTTGAGAGATTTCTACATCTTTAACTGAATTTAAGACTTTTTTGGGCACAATTCAAGATTTAAAACCAAATATTTTATTGTGAATGAAATCAGCGGGACTGTCATCAGCTCCCTGAGGTGTGATTTCTGATATTAATCTGGACTTTAGTGATCACGCCATCATTCCTGACGGGAGAGGGAACAAAGTGGGAGCTTGTAAGAACCAATATTGGCCACTGGGGGGCAGCAGGAACCAGCTCAGTCATGGTCGGACGCAGATCGTCCAACCGGCTCAGAAATCTGCATCAATTAAAAGCTGCTGCGACAAACAGCTTCCCGAACACCTTTACAGTCACACACACACACACACACACACACACACACACACACACACACACACACAGCTCCTGAGCTAATACAGATGTGAAAGAGCGGAGCAGATGCTGAGGCATCAGTCAAGAGTTCCAGACGGCTGCACCACTGAACAGTCAGCGGAGCTGCAACACACCCCAGGGGGACGAGGCACAGCGGCACACACACACACACACACACACACACACACACGCACGCACGCTGCATTTCAAATGTAATCTTTGGTGGGGTTGGGGGAGTGTGTGTCTGCTCTGGTGAAAACAAACAAACAACAAAAGGAAAGGAAAGGAAATGGAATTCCTGCTTGTATCTGAGAGAGATGAAAAGAAAGACAACGCTTTGTGTGGCGGCTGTGGGTTCTGACCTTGTTTACCGGTCGACTAATTGGATTTACTTAGAATGACGATTGAGACGACCGTTAGAGTTGGAAACAACCACCAGATGGTGCTCCGGCTCATCAATATGCAAGGTGACAGGCTAGAGTGCGGTGTGTGTTTGTGTGTGTTTGTGTGTTTGTGTGTGGGATGTGGGGCTCCCAGAATGCCAATAAGAAGCTGGAGGCCTTCATCATCGGCTGCACAGCTGTGTTTTTCTGGCTTCGACAGGCTGGAACTGAAAAGGTGGAGCACCTGCACTCCTGCCGGCACCACAGATGAGAATCTGTGTGTGAGACAGGCGCAGGCACGCAGCAGCGCCGGCCTACGTGCAGATTGGATTAGCGGCGTCGCCTCTGACAGCGGCGGCTGGACTTTCTCTTTGTCTCTGCCTCGGCTGCGATGCCCTTATCGCCTCCCGTCATTCTCGCGAAGACAGAGGAGCACACGCGAGGAGGATATCAGCATGAATGCTCCTCTCCTCCATAATGGATGTGCCTCTGACAGCTGGGCCTTGATGTGTCAAAAGAGAGGACGGTGGAGCAGAGGAGCTCAAAGGAGCTGCTGAATTTACCGGCGCAATTACCCACATCTGAGGTCAGAAATGCCTTCACATCGCATTAAACAGCTGCAATAAATGCAGGAGTTTATCTTGATGTAGCAATTAGGCAGCCTGGCGTCTCCATCGGGCCACAAATGAGATCAGACCAGGCTGAGGAGACAAACAGGCTTTACGGGAACAGCCTGGTCCCTGACAGGCAGCCGCTCCGCTGCCAACAGCCAGCCTTTTTCCTGCTCCATCCCGCTTTAATGCCTCCAAAGGCAGCTCGCCAAAATTAAAATCACGATTAAGGCCGGAGTTCTGACCCACTCGCTGCGGTTTTACAAAATCCTCCTTGT
Organism: Tetraodon nigroviridis; assembly: GCA_000180735.1. Lineage (NCBI taxonomy): Eukaryota > Metazoa > Chordata > Actinopteri > Tetraodontiformes > Tetraodontidae > Tetraodon > Tetraodon nigroviridis. The sequence continues at coordinate 623,931 of CAAE01014768.1, forward strand.
GCAAGCGCGTCTGCAGAGCCGCTTATGGGAACCGGCCCAAGACTGACCTTTGACCTGAGCGGCACCGAGCTTCCGTCAGCACGCAGCCCCACCGGTTCTCTCCACGGCGGGAACCCAGAAAACTGTGTTTCTACCGAGCTGAATTGGTACAGCTTAAGAACACGACGCGCCACTGAGCCAGGCACTTTACCTGCAACCCAGGCCCCAAACGGTTCCTGGGTCAGCTCCAGACGCCCAAACAAACAGCCTCATTTCCATCTGAAACAAACCAGCAGAGTGACAAATGGCTGCAGGGAAGGAGAGAGGGCCTGAGCTCCAGAACCCAGCCAGGTGGTCCCTCCTGCGGGGCCCTTGGTGCGTGAGGGGGGGCGGAGGGGGAGATCTGGGGGGGAGACGGGAGCGCTGTCTGCTACAGCTGTCAGACGTGTGACAGACTACATCTGTTCGGCCTCCGTCACTCGTCAGGCTCTGAGCAACGGGGCTTTCAAGCAGCGTCTGCAGGCGGCAGGACGCCTTCCTGCTCCCACACACGGAAAACTGAAGGTTCTGAAGGAATCTGACCTAAGCCGCACCCACAGAACCGTCACATCCCAGGTCTGCCTGGAAAGTATTTAAAGATTCCAGGTTGTGAGGCAACGCTTGGAAATGCTAATGGGTGAGGTTTCCCTGCTGATCCCAGACCAGGGGAACCAAAAGCATGAAATTATGAAGGGTGGAAGGAGGAATAGATGGGGGAGGGCTGGGGCCCGGCCCTGGTCCTCAGGTCCCACAGGTCCCAGGGAGGACCAGGGTGGAAGTCCCGGACAGCCTGAGCGGATCGTTGTTAAGCAAAACTTTGCAGTTTATTTATTCTGCTCAGTTTTTGACTTGCAGGATGTTTTACCCCGATTATTAAATCACCTCTGACAGGCGGCGCCGCCTCACGCCAGAGACTGAAAGCTGACCTTTAAATTTGCATTCTAAGTAGTGAACGCCACCAGAGTGGACGGAGGAGAGGGCAGCAACGCCGCAGCGCCGATATTCACGCGCTCCAGTAAAGAGGCAGAACCATTTCCAGGGGACGGTAATGACGGAGCCCCGACTAAATCAGGTGAAGAGAGGAGGGACGTGGAGAGCCTGCCGAGGGCAGGAGGTCTCAGCCGCCGCTGCCGCCTCAGCTTCCTGACAGGACGGTGCCGTTAAAAACCGAAAATGCTGGACTTTCTGTACTAAAAGGACAACACGGAGGAGGTCCGCACCAGCAGGCTGCTGGTAAACGGGTCTGCCTGCACGGTTACCAAGGAAACCGTCCAGGCAGGCTGGACACACCAATCTCATTTCATCACTTGCAATTTCTGGTGTGTTTGTGAAGCGTGACATCAGAACTGGCTGCTGACTGAGACACGGGAGAACCGAGCCCAGAACCGGGTCTGGCCCGGGTGCCCATGGGCCCCGGTCATGGAGCAGCAGAGTGAGTAGACGGGTGGGGGGCCCCGTTCAGGCTCCCCCCTGAACGGTGGCTCGGCCCCTCTGGACCCTCCAGACGAGAGCGGGAGGTTTTCCAGTAGGAGACGAGGAAACGCCAGGAGGAGAGAGAAGCTCACCTGGCCCCGGAGAGGCGAGCAGGACCCGGAGGTGTGAGGAATTGGATTTTCAGAGGCGCCGCTGCAAACACAGATGAACAGAGTGACGGAGAAGTAGGGCAGACAGGCGCAAAATGGGAGCCGCCGCAGAGAGGAAGGAGGGAGGGATCAGTTCGGATGGTAGAAGGGAGAAACGTGACAAAATGAACAACTGAGAAGGAGCCCAGGCCGGGTTTCTCTATCGCACCTGAGCCCTGACGAGACCCAGGCAGGTGAAGCTCCGCCTCTTCCTGCTCTCTGCACGTGTGGCAGGTGAGGGGAGGAAGGAGGCGGAGCTTTTACAGGTTAGCCTCCAGTCGGAGGTTTTACCAAAGACAGGAAAAAGATGTGTGAAAAAACACAGGAAAAAAAAAAAACTACCTTAAAATGTGTGACCTGAGGCGAAAGAGAGAAAGAGAGAGAAAAAGGAGAGAGAGAGAGGGAGATTCAGTTTCATTAAAACTCTGTATGACAGCTTCCATTTGTACAAACAATACTGGAATATCACACACACACACACACACACACACACACACGCGCGCGCGCGCACACACAGTTTGTTCATGAGTTTCAGGAGGCAATCTGAGTAATGAACTGAGCAAAAACCCATTTCATTTTCAATTTGGCTCAACTTTTGCTGGTAATGATCTCGGCTGGTTTCATGTGCAGCCGGAATCCTCCCAACCTGCTGATTCCGGGGCCCCACCACTGAAACGTGCCCGTCAACGGGATATTTACAGGTCATTTTCCAACAAAATGACCATTCCAATACTGGGAAGTTGTTGTGAACACAGCGTGTGTTTTTACAGATGCAGGCTGTCAGGGTTTTATATAAATATAAAAACACTTTGTGATGCAGCTGCTGTCTTCGGGTTCGATGTTCTAAGTAGGATTTTTGTGTAGTCGGGCTTTGTTAATTAGCTCTGGTAAATCAAATCAGACTCTTGATAATTCTTCTCTGTCATAAATTCCTCCACATCACTGCTGACGTCTAATTAGTCCCAGACACAACATTTACACTGATTTATCCGTGCAGGAGCGTTAAAAACTCCTCCCAAGCAGGTCGGCCTCCCGTCGGAGCTGCTGCTCAGGTTGTTCGGAGGTGAAGTCTGTCCACGCAGCTAACCTTGTTAGCGCTAACCTTTTCTGAAAGGTTGCTCTGTTTCCTTTGACATTTCGGGAAAAGTCCTTCTGCTCCGACAGGCACGCTGGGGCTGCGGCTCCTGGTTGGGCTCACTTTTCTTTATCTCTTCGAGTCCACCTGAAGAATGCGACATTCTCACAAACACTAATTTTCCAGCGTGTTTCAGTTAGGCCGTTTTATAAAGTTATTTCTGCCAACAGTCGACCGTTTTGGAACTAAAGCCCTTTTGAAAGCCGTTTCAAATGTGACGATTTAAGCAAAGGAACTGATAAAAGAGCACAAAAGGGGAAAAAAAAACAGTCCCATTCAAATCAACAAAAGCCCGGAAGATTTGCAAAAGCCTCCCCGAGAAGAGAGCAATCAACAGTGACTGGAGCTCGGAAACAGAGGATTTGCTTTTTCTTCTGATCCTCGGGGACGCCACGCTCTTGGCCGATGCTCATCATTCCTCTCTGCAGGTATCGATTGCGGCGGGGCCCTGGGTGAATGGAGCGACCGTCCCCCTGCTCTTCCTCCACCTACCCTCCCACTGAGGTGTCTGTGGAGGGCGCCAGTAATGAGGAGCCAAATGAGGCGGAAAGGATCTGCGGACTCCCGCCCCAACGATGGCGTGAGTCACCTGCGCCGATGCTTGATGGCGACCTCAGACAAACACCCTCGTCTCGTCTCCCTGGCAACTTCTCCCGCTGCTCACAATCAATCAGCCCTGAGCTATGGGAGGCCGTCAGGGCGGCCGCCGGTTCTGGCATGCAAGAGTCGCTCCTTAATAGACAAAGAGACGGAGATCAATAGCCAATTTGGGCCTGGAATGAGACTAGAATGGAAAATTCCATTTTCCTTCCTGTGCTCACTGCAGGGAAGCTCCCAGAAGTATGATGAACGTTCACGACTGGTCTGGTAAAGGAGGGAATCATTCACTGGCGGTATGCGGCTAACCTTGGCGGGGCAGGAACGACGAAGAAGGATGACTTCTTGTCGTTTTGGGTAGTTCCGAACAACCTGTAACCTGTACTGATACACCAACAATATGGATTCTTCTCATATTTCCCAGGAGGAGAATTGTCCTTGGCAAAAGACATAAATAAGAATCGGATGTTTTTATACTTTGCTGTCCATGATGCTAAGCTATGCTAAGGTAGCCAAGTATAACTGCACGGTGGCGGCCGGAGCCAGAACAGACTTAGTCTGATACCCAAATTGCAGCTTTTCTCATGACTCACTGCTCATTACGTTACGCTCTGTTTCATTTCTCCGCCAAGGGAAGCGTAATAACTTTATTTCCGTCAGGCGTCTGCCTCGATGGAGTTATTAGGATGAGTGTTATTGGCAGGGGGAACCTGCAGCCCACCAGATCAGGTGGAGGCAGCGCCACCATCTACAGCTGTAGCTGAGCCTCTTCAGCCTGGCTGCAGCACAAAAGGACGGGATTCAATTATCAGGCAACAGCTGAAGGCAAGAAGCAAGAACGCTCCTGAAGAAAAAAGCTGCGTTGGCTTCATCTGTCTGCCAGGGTCACTTTCTCTCTCACCACTCAAACTCTCTGCACAGCCGTAAACAGATGCCACACAAGATATTCAGAGTGATGTGTGTTAGCTAACATCTACACAAAACACTGGCTGAAAATAAAGGACTAGAACTTCATGTTGTTGATTGTTTAAAGTTGCTTTCAGCAGTATCAGGAGACACACACCGATGGCCTCTGGGAGCATATGAATGGACAGATAACACAAAGATGGAGGATCGGGAGCTCCTGGAGCACAGCTTGATGGTTCTCATGAACAACCGCAGTGGCTCAGCGGGAAGCATCAACCGCTGCCACAAAGTTAATGAAAACTGGTATTTGAAGGCAACGCAGCCGGCCCGAAAACACAGACCAACGCAACAACACAACACACGGTTTCTCAGACACTCTGAATGCAAAAGAACATGGCGGCAAACAGAGAAGCAGACTGAGCACATGGCCTTATATAGAGTGCAGGACAATCAGGCACAGGTGTAGCACACTGGCAGGGTGGGGGCAGTCAGGTGAGACTGATGAGGCTAATCACAGCTCGGCTCCCTGCATCCCAATTACTTGTGCGACATTTAGTTCCTGCTGAATCTGCAGATTTGTTTCCCGATCGGAATGTGACGACGCTAGTGCCCTAGCCTGTAGCAATAATGACTTAGCAACTCATCCTTCACTGCTGTCATAAAATAAATCTACCGACTCACAGAAAAACCTCTGCAGAGATGTAAATCAGCAATCAGCGCTTCATACTGGCAACGTGTTCAGATTAATTTAAATATTTTTCACATAAGTTGAGGAAAACATGCTCACCATTTAGCCTCCAGCTAATGATATAAATGTTAATTAAGCTGAGTGCGGAGAGCCGTCAAGCAAAGACCCAAAACACGTTTTCCTTCACTGTACAGATAGTTTTTTGAGAATTCTCAATGCTTTTTGCCTATTCTTGATATTATATTGGCATATTTACCGAGATCAAAAGTCAAACATGGATGTTTTCAAGCATCATACGATGGAAATGGTTTACAACTGTGCAACTGAAAGCTAAACATCAAATCATTTTTCCATTTTCGTTGCCATCATGGTCCATTTACTTCACGTGGTCGTAACGGGGCGACAAGATTTTCTCTATAGGTTAAACAGAAACAGCTGTGCACTTTCACGTTAGCCGCCTCAGCACAACGAGCAGGCTAATTGTGTTTGGCACCCAGTTAGCCCTCATTAACCTTACAGCGCTAGCTTTTACGGTGAATAGATGGGAGGGGGGCTTTAATCCGCCATCTGTTGCCGTGCAGCTACCTATGTAGGTGGACAGAACTAGCATCACTGATCCTGTACAGGGATGCCAGTTTTAACGAGGTTGTGACTTGTCTGCTGTGTTAGCATAAAACATGACACAAAGTAACCTTCGGAGTTTGAAAGAATGTTAGTTAGGTAGAGACACGCATCTTCAAGCGAGAAATCACATTGAAATAGAAAGTTTAATGAGTTTTCAATGAGCAGAAAATCAGGGTTTACTTTTTTAAATGTGTCTCGACTTTGAAACAGGTTGAATAACAAGGCTCATCCTCGGGTGGAAGGACGGGCGCTCCGGTCAGGCTGTTTAATCAGAAAACACTGATATCCGGCACCAGCCGGGGCTGACGGAGGCTATCAACCCGACTAAAGATGACAAGCTGCCGTTAGCGATGTCCAGCTCTGCCCTCGCTGGCGTTAATTTGACACCTCTTTAAACACTGAGGCTACTCAACCTGTTAAAGTGTCATTTTGACGGCTGCCATCGGCCAACGGGGGCGTAATCAATGTCAAAAGAGCCGCCGGCGCTGATGGGAAAATACGCGGTAATTACTGGAGGATGTGGAGCGACAAGAACCACGAATGGAGGCCAAACAAAAGGCCCTTTTGTTCCTCAGTTCATATTTATTTGAAAAAAGAAAATGTTAAAACAGAGGTAAATATGACACAAACATTTGAATGACTCGTCTGACAGGGGTTTTTTTAGCCTCACACCATCGGTTTTGATACACAAACTGAAATTACAAAGTGACAGTTAACATGCCTTTTAATAAAAATATCTTTACAAAAATGTACATTTCTATACAACAGTTAGCAGTTCTCTATAAGACCCGCATCGTCGTCCAGTGACATTTAAAACAAACATGAGGAAGTGTCCCCAATAAATTACCACAGTTAAAAGCAAGATTTCTTGCTTTTTTCTTTCTTTTTTTTTTACATCACCACTGTTTGTTAAATACCAGGCCAAAAAAACAAAAAAATGTAACATAGCAGTTTCCCATAGACTTCTTTTTTTTAAAAATACAAAAATAGTGCTAAATATCAGCCATCGTCGACGCTTGTTTCCAATTGGCTGCGGGATAATTTAGGGGACTCTTTTCAGCTGGTCGTCGCCCTCAGGGACTTGTGTGAAATCACGATTTTCGTTCTTTATTAAAACATCAGAATAATGACACATTAGGGAACATTTAGGGAACCATCCAGGATTTTGTTCCCTTTTGTTGGGGAATTGGATGATCAGTTTCTAACGCTAGCGCCCGGGCACTCGCTGTATCGTGGGGGGTTTGGGGCCTTTAAATACCCTGATTTTACAAATTTATAATTACAAAACAATTTACACAAGAGACTGAAGATATTTTCCTGGTTTTTTCAGGGATCCAGCGTTTATAGCCCCCTCCGAGTTGAGATGCTGCTCCTCGTTGGCTGGGCCAGCAACGTAAACGCTTTCATCTGCGCGACAACTATAGAATCTGATGCTGGGAACACTCCAGGGGCGCTTACGAGTAGTTGAGCAGGTGGACAGGAGAGCGAGGGCGATGTTAGCATACCGCGCTGGGCTACTCCTGCCGGAACTTGGCCGGAGTCAGTAAAGCCCCCAGGAGACATTTGCGTGATAAACAGCCATACCAAAAGGATGCTAAGCTAGCGGCAACGGGATTTATGCATGAGTCAGATCTGAAAGCCGACAGCACCGGTGCTGCGTTTTGTTCTGCGCATCTCGTTTGTTCGTCTGATTCAGGCAACAGCACAAACGGAAAAACGTTGGAATTGTAAACACGTCAAAGTATAGAAGAATAAACCCTTTCACCTCGTAGTGTAGTTTCTATTTTTAGGACGAATGCGCCAACGCTCTGGTCCTCTCGTGATAAAGAATGAGGCCGACTCGGATCGATGCATTAAAATGAGTCTGAAATGCGTTTTTTAGCGCGCGATGCTGCTCGGGGAGGTTGTCCCTCCAACACAACTCCGGCCTGGAATGGGCATTCTGATGCCTCTGAGATAAATTTCCATTTCTTGAAGGTGATGATGAATTCCGATACTGCCGAGTGGGAGGTGTCCGCCGCTGGGCCCTGAGGCGATAGAGGATAGAGAGGATCAGGACACGTTACAGGACACTGCAGCTGCTGTGATTCAGTGAATCTGACGGGGATTAGCCAAGTTCTAAAGTTTGTCCGTTTGAATCGCCTCAGAGGAGCACAAACTTTGTCGGCGCCCTTCCTAATCCTGCCGGACTTGGCTTATTGAGGTTTCACAGAGATTCTGCACTGCTCGCTGGACCTGAAAGCCAAACAGTGATAAATTCGGAAGCACCTCCGGAGGGATTTTAAGTTTGGAGAGCGGACGCACCGTGAAGAGCTTCTGGGAATCGGAATCTGACAGAAACTCAAACTGAAGGAAAAGGATGGCTTTCCACAGAGGAGAACTGCTCTATAATCTCTAAACTACAAAGACGCTGTTTTTCTGCTCCCCTGAACTAAAGACAGACATCAGCTCTGCGTATTACCAACGGAGAGCGACACACAAACAACGAGAACCCCTCCCGCCACCCACCAGGATTCAGATAATCAAATTATTACCTTCTCTGCAGAGAAGAACCGGACCTGGAACATCTTTATTTTCCCCAATTTCGAGCAATTCAATTAGCAGAATGTTATTTATGGTCAGTTCTCTGACACAATTATTGCTCTTCTTCGAATTTAGCATCCGCTGGTGGGCTAGCCTTTCTAAAAAGCATCAGGCTTATGATTTGGGGGATGATTCACGAACATTCTGATCTACACTTCATTGGTAAATCTTTAAATAATGACCGGATGAGAGGTTTTTAATGAAAATGGTAGATAAGACTCTCAATAAATAAGGGAACACACTTACGTGAGCTCAGTTGTCGATATCCGATACGTGGTTCTCTATCTGGAAACCAGAAGGAGCAGCAGTCAGACTCACGCTCAGGCTGGGTTTTTTAAAAGTCATAGCTCAACGGGACCATTTATGCCAGACTGCAGATCAATGTGACCTTCAGGTAACTATATAGATCTCCTCCACAGTGTCTCTGAGAAATAATGCATGCTATTAGCGACGGCTAGCTTTTATCAAGTCCACACACGCGCAGTTAATGGATAATAAATATAAGAGACGGCACACGCAAACTGGAGAGCAAACCCACAATTACCCTGATGTCACTGCTGCATATTAAAAAACTGTCACAAGTCCGCAAATGGATTATTTTATGAGCTCCTCCAGATTTATATAAAAGCATGAATAATAAATGGATAACGTGTATCTGACCTTGAAAACAGGTTTTATCCATTTGCTATGGGAGTTCACGCTTAGAAAGAAGGTTTAAATTGAGATGTGGAAAATCATGTTTGCAATAAAATACTTTGAAATTCTGGCGTTGAAAAAAGTTTAGGTCAAGGAAAAACTAGGGTTCATGACCTGCAAATTTATGTATTGATCCAGAACAATCCTCACAGTCCAGGAAAAATTCATATATAAGGTGAGAAGAAAAGACTTTTGAGTTTTATACAGATGACAAAACTTCATTCATCATTTTCGGTTCTAACTTCTCTCCCGATCGTTTAAATGAATCTAAAAAGATTTAAAGGGTCAGAAGGAGACCAAAGATCATCTGCTGCTCTCTGACTGTGTCCACGTTGGTCCTCTCCAAAGTGTCCTGAGCCCTCAGCTTTAATTATACCCTGGAACAGTGTGTGCCTGTGTGTGTGTGTGTGTGTGTGTGTGTGTGTGTGTGTGGAGCCCAGCCTGAGCCAGGGTCCACGGGGAGACGCTGTCAGGCTGGAGGTCCGGCTGCCTCGGATCTCTGCTCATGAATAAGAGATCTTTGAGCTCTCCCAGGGTGCGCTGCTCTCCGGACCCTGTCAAGCTCTGACAGCCGGGGCTCTCACCAGATGGTGGCTGCCGTCCTCGTCATAGTCGTCCTCGCCCCCGTCGGTCATCTCCCCCGCCTCCACGTCCAGGGCCCCCTCGCCGGCCTCCTCCCCGGAGTTTTCTGCCGTCTCTGACACGGACTCGTCGTGCAGGGAGTCGCAGTTGTCTTCGTACTTCCTCTGAGCCTCTGCGAGAGAACGACGGCGCGGATGATGACATTTTAGCGGTTTTTTGTTCCTCTTTGTTCAGAGGCTGCCGTTGGTCTCTGCTCTCACCAGAATCGACTCTCTGCTGCTTCTCGATCTTCTCCAGGCGCCCCAGCAAGGAGTCGATCTTCATCTTGATCTGGGTCAGCTCCCGCTTGATGGTCTGCAGCTGGTCGGACTTCACTGGGACACACAAACACACCAGTTTAGAGCAACTTCTCCCTCACCTGTTCAAACTCTTCACCTTGGAAGAACAGCGGGTGTTTTCTTTCTGTCAGCGCTTGTTTACAGCGCGGCAGGAGGAATTTATTTCCAGAGAACCTGCACGATGGATTTTTGATCCCTTCTTGGCTCTACAAGGACTGAAACTTTGAATAGTAACTAAAACCAGGGAGTAGCGAACAGAAAACCTGTTATAACACATTAATTATGCCTTTTGCTCACAAATAGGGAGGCAGGGTATTTCTCTGTCTGTGTTGTAGCCTGTTGTTTGCTGCTGATCTAGTCCAGTCTGTGAATGACTGTATTTAATGTAAAAAGCATTTTCCAGTCTACAATATCATTGCCTGAGGAACAGGCTGCACAGGCAGGCGGCCCTCCCACCGGTTCTGTTTACCGTCTGATGAATTATCACTCCCTCCGCCCGGCTCCGCATTGGAATTCCCAACAAACACTTGAACGTTGGGTAAATGGAGTGGAACCGCATCCTGTCAAAGTTTAAAAACTCCCCTCTCTTTATATATTCACATCAGCGTTAATTCAGTCTGGGCTGTCTCACGGTTGCTCCGGCAACAGCGTCCCACTTTCCTCTCAGCTCCAAGTGGGCTGATTAAAGAATGTAAGCCCGTAAAGTAATTCGCTAATCTCGTTCAACCCTGGGCGGCTGAAACGTGTCATCTTACGTTGGGAAGGAAGAACAAACGGCAGAAGTTGAGGAGAAAACAGAAAATCCTCTCTGACACCTATCAGGAGCCGTCAGCAGCGGGTGAGGTAAACAAACCCACCAATTTCTGCACAGCTTCAGATGGAAAATTCCAGAAAAGAGAAAACGGCGTCAGCGTTTAGCTCCCGAAGCGCCCACGCCACGTCACCAGATCGGACGTGGAACCAATGTCAATGCTGGGTTGGTCAGGAAATAGCAGATGAAGACATTAATGTTCATGCTAGGTTTCCTTACAAAACGAGCTGACGAAAGAGAGTCTGCAGAAAATCTATAATTAATGGACAGAAAATGTGTTTATCTGCACTGAAATGCTAACGAGAGCAGAAAGAAAGAATCACATCAGTGAGAATATCACGAGAGAATACTTAGGTAATTCTTAGGCATAAAAAAATTGAAATTTAAAGGCTTAGAAAGCAATGCAAGAAAAGAAGAGAATACACGGAAGTTTGACGGCGATGTGGTTTGGAAGAGATTGAGGTAATCCAGGAGGATTAAAGGATTCTGTACCGCTGCCGATTGGGTTTTGAAATCATGTTCACGGGGGCATCACGCACTCGTCCATGGATCTATGAGTCTGATCTAGGCTCTTGTGTAAGGATTCAGGGATCTAACAGCGCTCAGGGGGAGGAGGAGGAGGAGGAGGAGGAGGAGGAGGAGGAGGAGGAGGGGGATCTTCTGCCACGCTGAAGCAAATTTACAGAGTGTTTGTGAGAAACTCACAGGAAGCAGTTTCATCATCCACCTTCTGGTCCAGAGAAGCAGAAAATTGACCTTTCCCGAAGGAGAGAAGAGGACCCGCAAAGATATCAGGACCTCGGTTGTTTCCATCTCGGTATCGCCTGCTTCCATCTGTAACCGGATGCACACGTGCACACGCCTGCGTTTGTATTCCCACACTATCTGATTTCACGCAGGCAGCTTTGACGATACGTTTGCGTGGAACACTTTCTAATTTATCAGCACCTCCAGCCTGTCTTTTCTTTCGCTATCAGTCGCATACGGAAACACACACATAATCCAAAATGGATTCCAAAGGCGTTGCGTCTTCACACAGAGAAGAAAGCACCATTGTGATTTTAAAAGACTTAGCAAAGAATTAGGGAGCCTGAAACGACCTAATTTAAAGCAAAGAAGAGTTTCCTCTTTGACTTACTGGTTCGTAAAGATTAGAGATGCTGTCAGACTTTTAACAGTGACCCTGGAAATAATTAAAAACCCAACGCAGCGAGCTCCAGGACCCTGCCAAGGCCAGTCAGAAATTAGAATCGGTGATAGTTTTGAACCTCTGCGTCCGCCTGGGAGAAGGTGGATCATCTGAAAGCCTTTTCAGCATCTTTGGAGGAAGGATTTCAGTGAGACGTCAGGTCTGTGGCTTGGAGAGGCTAGTGGGGCTTAAAAGAGGCTAGTGCAGCCAAGAAGAATACAATCTAAAAGTTGGAGAAACTTCACAAGTGTTACTGAATCAAGCTAGCCTGTTGAGGAGCGCCAGCAGGAGCGGCGGGCTGACGTCAGGGTAGGAAAACTCCTGGTTATGACGTTTCCTGGATGGGCAGGAGTTTCATCCATCTCTACAGCCCTTTCCCATGAACAGCTAGTTATTCCTAATTAAGGTCTGGTTGCCAAAGAATCTCCCAGCATTTACTGAGAGGAACGTTATCCTTCGGCATTCCAGAGGATCTCTGGAGAAGGACAACTCAATTCCCACACAGGAAAGGGATCGGCACGGTTTTCCAAAGAGGTTTGAATGTAGAAAAACTCATTAATCCCTCCTGGTAGTCTATCCTCATGACAGCTGCTGGCTTTTATCGCCCTCCGGCTAATTACTGCTCAGGCTCAGCTCAACTGGTGGAATCTGGCCCCGCACCAGCACCAGAACCCCGTTGTTTGTCCAGGCTGACTCCAACCTGATGTTCAGTCTGTCTCGGATGAAAAGGTTATAGAAGCCACCATTTTGCACAGTCTAGGAAAACTGACTGAGTGGAGCCTGGGCTGAGGGGAGAGACGCGTCTTCCCTCTCGCCATAGCAACAGCAACTGGGGTCTCCTGACAGACCCCGTCCAAGCTGCTGGCACCGATAACGCTGGCCCAGACGGCCGACGACGAAACAAACGCAGCCCCCAATCACAGGGATGGAGACCTGCTTTCCTGGAAACGGAGCCGCTGGCGGCTCAGCGGGGACCGGGACGTTAATTACATCTGCGTGGTTAAAATTAATCACTTGTTGATCAGGGGACCGAACGGGATCCGGATGGATCGAGGAAGACACAAGCGCAGACGTCTGGACGTGTTCTGCTCGGAGGAGCTTGGACTGCAGTCAGGTTCCCTCAGACACGACGGGCTCCTGCAGCTTTAAGTCCAGCTGCCGACTTCCAGCTAAAAGCTTTTGTTTTTGAGATTTGCATTAAGCTCTTTGGTTTTATGAAAAGGCCAGAATCCAATTAGCATAATTATCCAGCGTTGCTTTAAATGATGACATTTTAATCACGCGAAACGCGACCGGTTGGGTGTAAAGACGAGTCAGATAAGGGAGGAGGATGTGTCGTACGTACGTTTCAGCCCGGATGAGGAGGAGGACGTGGGAGGTCTGGAAGAGGAAGAGGAGGAAGAGGAGGAGGTTTTGAGAGGGAAGGAGGTCTTCACACGGCGGGAGGAGGGAGCGAGCACTCTGGAGCGCTTGAGGGGGATCACGGCTCTGGGTGGGGGGGCCACTCTGCCGTGGTAGTCAAAGAGCCTTGAAGAAATAAAGAAACACGTTTACTGGAATAAACCTGACAACAGAGTAACAAACATGTTATTAGAACAAGGATTAGTAGCATATTTAACAAATATCGCTCTGATGTAGCTGAGATTTCTCAAAATGTTTGCAGTGCACTGATGTTTGCTAACAGCAGGAAGATGCTAATGGAGCGGCGTGCCTCCGTTGTGAGTATGCAAATACAGTTCCAGCGCAGCAGCGTTCTCCAGCCCACAGGACAGAAATAGAAAAAGACACCTCAACACACCAACGGCTGACACAACAACGTTAGGTGGGCTGGTTTGGAGCCGCAGAAGGGAAAGAAGCAAAGAGAACGCCTCATTCAGGGTCGAAAGGTCAATCTGAAGGCTTTCACGTTTGTTGTTGCTTGTTCAGTTCCAGGTTGTAAATTACAGGCTGGAACACGTGAAGTTGCCCTCTTGCACGCCAGCCTCAGCGCGCACGGTGATGATCTCTTCACTTCTCAATTGAAAGTGAAGAGGATACAGAGAAAAGGGTTGATAAATGTCAAATGAAGGTGTCAGCCTCCAATGTTCTGCCCGCTGGCAGGCGTCTGTCACAGCTCCCGACACGCCTGACATTTAAAAAATGTCTTTGGAGAAAAGCAGCCTGATCGCTGGTGGGCGTATGAGAGCGAAGACAAGGGTTCCCGACAGATGAAGGCTACCCCTTCATCTTCACCTGCTCGGCTGCTGGATGGTGTCGCTATCTACAACCGCAGCAGCGCTACCCTGCGTAAGCAGAGAACAGAGCTGAGGCTGGGGTATTTTTAGGTGCTCCTGCTGGGCAGGAACCACCCCAACAAAGCCCAGCGGTTCCAAACCCAACAGACCAAATGTTCTCTGTTCCTGCAACGTTTTCCCTTTTTTCCTTTCTCATGTCTGGCTCCCTGTGCCCCAAATGTAATCAGGACCCCCCCCCCTCCGCCACAGACGCACAGGCCCCTACATGCTATAAAACAACATCTGTGTGTAATATATTATATTCCTGATGACACAATAAAAGAACTTCAGGTCCCAATTTAGCTTATTTGGTGTAAATGATACGTACCTGCTGTAGAAATCATCCCTGTAGTATTCGTAATCAAATTCATACCCGCTGAAAAAGAGGGAAAACAGAGGAGGGAGTCAGAAAACAGGCTGAAGGGAGCCATGTTGGATCTGTCAAAAGTAAGCAGATCAAAACCCCAGGCTGGTTTCATTCCAACGGACATGCTCTAGTTTATGCTTAAAGCTCATTCCAAGGTTAGGCAGTAGGCTCGGAGCTGCCGCGGCGCAAACATCATGAGGAAAGACGTTTTAGAGGGGACAAAAACGGTCGTGGAGCAAAAGAAAAATCCTTTCTTGGACCCCAGAGAGAGAGAGAGAGAGAGAGAGAGAGAGAGAGAGAGAGAGAGAAATCAATGATGAGCGCAAACTGAGGACGGCAGCTCATTGGAATTCAAAATGAGAATTAAAAATTAAGAAAAGGAGCTGCTTTTAAATGTAGCCGCTCTCCCGGGAATACTAATTAGAACGAATGTATTAGTATTTCAATTTAGATTGGCGCCGAGCTGGCTCCTGCCTCTCCTGCTCCCGTTTTATAATTACCATATTAGATCCTGGCTGTTTTCAGCAGCTGCTATAAAATGCTAATGAGATTGTTATTGAAACACAACGCACAGTCTATTAAATTAGCTAAATAAGTGGACAAGTGGTGGACTAAATAAGTCCACTGTTTTGGACAACTGGTCAGTCCTCTAAAGTTTCTCATTTCTTTGACCTTCCGAAAGGGACGTTTGACCGTGTGTCACATTAAAGGGAGGTAAACAGAGTTTTGATCCTTGTAGGACCAGTGAATGTCTGTGGGGCAGAAAATCAGGGCCGTTCTTAATGAACAGTGTCTTCTTTGAGCTCTGAATGCAGCTCCGTGCTTTAAACAACCTAATTAGACATTCAAGGTTCAGAGAGGGAGACGAACAAAGAGAGCCTAATGGCAAATATTCAAAAGATTAGCACCGTCTGTCTCTGGCTGCTGGAGCATCACTCTTACCTGTAGACGGCTGAGAGCGGCCTTTTGGAGCCTGGTTTGGGCCTGTACGGCTTCGGCTCACCCGCCATGTTTATGTCTGCAAACAGACGCCACACACGGTTAGCATTGCTAACAATTAAACACTGCACAGAGCCATTGTCTGATCGCGGGTATTTGGTGATTAACAGCAAAATAGAGAATTCTATTCTATAACCCAAATAAAACATTCACAAAATGACATTAGCCCCGCCCCTCCTCTTTCTGTCTCTTCCTTTCACCAAGGTCAACAGCAGATTTTCGGATTGTTGCCCAATAACACAAATAATGTTGTGGATTTGGTCTTTCCTGGAACAGATGAAGATTACGCAGATGTTTCTGGCATCGAGCGGCATGACAGACCAGATAAGGACACAGTGTCAGGTAAGGTGGATAAATCCATATCTAGGCACGCTTTCCCCCCAGTGACGACCTGAATCTACGTGCTTTTCATCCCTGTGTTGTAGTCTGTTTTCAAAAGTAGTTAGTGTGTTGTTGAAAGTGTGTGAGGAGGCCGATGATGCACCCACAGCGTTCATCAGAACCCTTCTAACCTGCACCATTTCCCGCTGGGAACCCCTCTCTCTGCGTGACCTTGCCGCCGCCGCTGCAGTTTCTGGCGTCTAGGCCGGAAAAAACAATCAACTTGCATTAAGGTTGTTTTGAAAATTTAATATTGGCGACACAGATATCTCACCGACTATCTGAGCGGTGGCTACAGTCCTAAATAACCCAGTTAGGTTGGCTTTTGAAGAATGGTATCACCGCTTTGAACATTTGACACCACCCATTAGCCTGATCCCAAAGATGGAGCTAGGCCAACGGTTCTGCTCAGTCCTCAATCACGCTTTCGCTGAGAGAGGAGCAGCCGGGTCCAAATTAGCAGCTGGTCCAAAATAAAACTCCTAAACTGAGAGAAAGAGCGTCCTCGTCCTGGCTTGAGGGTGAAGATGAGAGACCGCAGTGCTGAATGCGTTTAGGAAAACATACAATGAACTTGACTCGTTTGCTTTTGGCAAACTGGCAGCGTCACCAGTGAATTTTTGTGTGTTTTTGTTATTTTTTTTTAATACAAAAATAACTTCAGATACCTACAGTAGATCATTAAAAACCTACTTTCTCCGATGTTAATTCAAAATGCTTCCACAAGTGAAACAAATTTGCCTTTAATCATTTCCCCTTTTTAAACACCAAACAAGTGGAAGCAGCCGAATCCCTGGCAGTGGAATTGCAGCGGGGTGAAAAATAAGCTCCTGGCAAACTCTCGCCTCCTCCTCTTAGCAGCTGCTCTCGTGAGAAATTGGATTAAACCCTGGCGTGTTTGTATACTACCTACTTAGACATGCAAAAACGGACTTTTTATGCAGAGCCGCGTGACCAAACCAGGGAACAAGCACGCAGACGGGAATCTGCGGACTTGCTGAAGCAAGTTGGAATTGACCGCGAAGCTGCTAATTCCGCTCATTAATCTGAGGCTTTAGCCGCAGAAACACGAAGCTTTAATTAGTTCGCTACCGTCCACAAAATTTAAAACCCGCCCCGGTGTTCAGGGCAGAAGATGGTTTGTGTACACACACAGATTATTACCCACTCCGATTCCCCACTCTGTCGTCTTCCTTCGTTTGTCCCACCACTAGTTAGTTCCTGCTGTCTTTTGCTGCTGATGGAGATGCTAGCTCCGTGTTCGGTATATGGATGCTTGACCAGGCCTAATATATGGAGATGCTACTACGGCAACAGCAGATGTTGCAAAATGAGTCTGATCAACTTCATCCCTGAGCCCCTCGTACATTTAGGCGCAGTTAAACTGCACAGATGCTGCTTTTGCTCGTCTTGCTGCTTTATAGGAGACAGACCCTGGACCAGACCCCAGCGGGGCTCTTGTTCCGGGTGGTTTCTGCGTCCTCTGGGACGTTCGCTCTGGTTATCTGCTGCAGACGAGGCTCTGGACCTCACCGCGCTCCTACACATGATGCAATTATGCAGAAATTATTTATGGGCACGTTTGGGCTCGATTCCAATCTCCTGCCTCTCAGGGAGGGACGGCGGCCGAAATGAACCCGGCTTCGTATAAATATTTAAGCAAAAGCTGCTGTTGGCGGAGGAAGCGACTGAAGGTTTGTGGAGGTAAACAGAAACAGAAATCAGAGGTTCTGGCCTCGAGTCATCACCGAGGAGAGGAAAGAGGGACCTACTGTGGAACCGGCTGCCGTGATATTGGTCCCATTTGCCGTCTTACAACCTGCCTTCATCTTCACATCTTCATCACCAATCTCCAAGCTCACACCACCCTCTCCAACGATTGGCTGTCGAGGCATTTCTACCAGTTTTAGCTTCAATCTGGACACTGGCGAGTCCCAACGAAAGGCTGGCACAAACACAAATTTCATATTCTGCTGGCAAAATCAGACTCTGGAGGACACTGGGAGTCCACCAGATGGCAGGCGGGGCTCCTATTGGCCAGGACAGGGACCGCAGACACACCAGTGGCATGTGAGCTCCCTTCCTCCTCTGTAGAGGTTATCTTTTTAACATTTGTGTGTCGAGGGCAGAGGAGGCGACACCAGATAATGGCCCGAGGCTTCAGATGAACGCTAGCAGCCGGCGGAGGTCACTGCCAGGTCTGAGCCGGAGGCGGGGCTGCAGATTGTGTCTTGTGAGACAAAAAGCCTCTTTGTATTGGCGTGGCAGAGTGTCAGAAGACGCACAAAAGGGCAGTTTCCTTCAAATCAATTGCTCCGCCGCTAGCCTCCCTTCAGTCAGGGCGATAACAAGTGGATCAGCTTTCAGAGCTGCACCTCAGAACGCCGGCAGCCATTTGAGAGTCAAATGTTGAATATTCTTCTGAAGGTACAGCAACAAAACTGACACAAAAGGCTGCAACTGATAAGACAACGACTGCCGGGATGGTTTTTTTACTGTAGTAAAAGTCTGGGCCCTCGTACAAAACCAGAGAATAACGAGCGAAGGGTCTAGTAACAGTAACAGGGAACAGCTGCTGCAGTATTGGACACCTTGTCAAGTGTTCTCACTGCGCTAATGCTGACGCTGCGATGCTAATTTAGCAACATGTAGCCCAACCTCTCGCTGATGCCAACGGTAGAAGAGGATGGTAACGGAGGTCTTTCTAATTGACTGTTGCATACGAGTCCTGCAGCACAGCCAGGTTGCTCACGGCAACAGACTCCTCAGACGTGTCTGCAACCCAGCCTACTTCTTTAAGGTGTTTTCATTTCATCCCTTTCTCCTTGTTTTCCCAGCCTCCTATATGAGGAGCTAAAGATTCCAGGCAGAGACAGAGGAGAACAAAGGAGCGATGTGGAGGGAGCTGCCGATCATCTCCTCACGGTTCCGGGCCGCTGTGGCGCCGGCGTCCCCCATGTCTTAATTAACTGTACAAAGAATGCGATCATGAGAAGTGTCCCTCTGCAGGAAGCTGCACAGCCCAAACGCCAGGACGCGGTGAAGCGGTCAGGTGACAGGCGGAGTTCTGCAGGTGGGGAGTCGGGTCTGCCTCCCATCCCCGAGACTGCGCGCCGTGACCTGAAGCTACGGCCCAGGGTGGGGTGGACGGTCCGCCTCATCAGTGCCCCCCTCATGTCCTCCAAGGCCAAGAAGCACAGGCAGAGAATTTCAATGGGAGGATTTTCTCCAGATCTCAGGGTGAATTCTAATGAAACACGTGGAAGCACGAAAGCATGGTTGAAAGAATCCCTCTGAGTGAGTGGACAAGGCCCTGAGCAAAGGTCAAAGGGCAGCGCGGACCCCTCAGAGTCAAACACGAGTTTACCTTTTTATCCTCCCCCTGCTCTCAACACCGGCACGAAAACAGTCCCTTTGTCTCTGGGGGACAGCAGCCTGTTCAGGATGGACGGCTGCAGGTTAATCACCAGGAGGAGCGGCTGGCAGACGGTGGGGGTGGAGGTAGGACTGGGGGGGGTGACTGCACATCAAAGGTGCCGTTCTCCCAACTTTGAAGCCGAAACATCAAACGTGAACTCGAGGTGGAGTTTGAGCTTTAATTAAACTGGGAGCGTTGTCCTGAGATTAGACAGCCATTAACAAACAGTCTTCCAGTGACGGTGAAACAAGCACGGACGCGTCCGCCAAAGCAGCCGCCAGTGTGACTACATCAGCAGAAAACCCATCACGGCGCGTTCATTTCCTCAGGAAACAAAGAAAGCGTAAATCTACACCTCCGCCGGCCTCTAAGTGATCTTTCTTTCATCCGTTAATGGAAAGGAGGAGAAATCGTGTTAGCCGAAGCTATCCATCCATAGTAACAGGATTGGAGCAGCTGATAGGACCGATCGGAGCAGGAGCTGCGCTGAGCAGTGCCGTTCTTATCGAAGGTGACGTTTCTGTCTCTGGGTTTGGTGGAGCATCTCCTGGTGCCATGTCCAGGCGGGGCCCTCAGACGTGCTGCAGAGGGAGAGGAGAGTCTACTCTCCACAGGTAGAAACCTGCTTCCAGACGCACCATCCCAGAGTCAAACATCATAAGGGGGGAAGCTACACGACCCAGCTTCCCTCCTTCCTGGCTAATCTCTGGGATCAGCGTACCACCGTCTTTCTGTCCTTGACTGCAGCGAGTGAGACGTCCGCCAGGGCGGCGAGCACCAGAGTCCCTCTGAGGGGATCAGCTCAAAGTTTCCCGGCCCCTTCGGGTGCTATCAGACCAGATAAAAGCAGGGCACCATTCCGAGATCACATCCCAGGGTGTGACCTGTAAATCCGAGCGCGAGCCCCCCCCGCTCTCCCTTTGCATCGCTGTTGCCGCAGCGACCCGAGCAGGCGCTTCCTCCGGGAGGCTGTTTCAGCCCTTCACAGTCAGATTAGCGCCGCTGCCTTTCAACGCTGCTGAAAACGCTGAAAATAAAAACTGTAAGTTGTTCTGACAGCGGTTAATCCCAAATCATCCATTTATATTTAATTTAGGCCAAAGAATAAAGAGAATTCCTGATGGGGGAATTTTCATTAGCCTACACACATGAAAGTGTAATGTCACATTTGGGGTTTCTAAAGAACCTATAGCCGACAGGATGGTGGAAATCCAACCTAAACGATGCCGTTGTACGTCTGATGGCGACAGCTTCAACCCAACATAGCCAGACAGCCATTTGCATCGACATTTAACTTTAGATGTCAGATGAAGCACAGTGGGAACAATTTTGGCATTTCTTGGAATAAAAATCATCAGAAAATCAATGTGCATTATGTGGCGGAGGTAGGTAGGGAGGGTGCTGAGTCTGAGACGCGGGGGGGCAGGGGGGGGGATCTCTGTCACATTATTTCATCATGGAGAGCAAGAATTCTCATTAACTCCGTCCCTTACGGATGAGAGTCTCCTCAGGGACCGTGTGGGGACAAAATGAGGGCGGAGGCAGATCTGGAGGATTTCCAAAACGATGGCAACGGCATCCCGGTTGCAAATGGAGCAGGCCGATGTGATATTCTGTAATTGCTGGTGATTTATTCAAGTAGGCGCCGAGCGGCAGACACAGATTGTGTTGTTGCGCTCCATTGGTATTCCTCCCAGAGACGCCTCAGACCCCAATCCTCGGCAAAGCAGAGCCCGGCTCCAGGAGCTCCGGTCCGGAAACTCACACGCACAAACACACACACCCTCTGCGCATGTCTGCAGACACGACAGACGATGTGACACACACACACACACTCGTGAAAACGAACCCTGATGCTTCAGAGGGCCAGAACCTCTATTTGAACTCCAGGATTCCTGAGCTGCAAAGCCTTAAATATTGATGACTCCTCCTCAGACCTGCAGGTGGAGGAGGTGGAGAGCTTTTGTGATGGCCAACGTCAGAGTTCACCTTCTGGTGGACAGAACCAATCTGATGCTGCGCATCAGAGCTCATCACACTTCACAGGATGTGATGCAGGGCTGCTTCGTCTGGCACAGAGGTCAGGCTACGAAGATCTCATGTGGTTAATATTCAGGAGGAGGAGCCCACCAGGAGCAGCGTGAGGGCAGGAGGAAACCTGCCCTCACCAGATTTTGGATATTCTGGATTTTGATATTCTGGAGGCTTTGCTCTAACGAGGCGGCGCTGGTGGAGGGTCTCCGCAGGGTTCCTGGGGCGGCGCTTTTCCCTGCAGTGAAATCCATCAGTCCACTAGAAGCCAGCTTGAACAGCAACACTTTTCCCATTTTTTACCATCTCAAACTCCCAGAAACAGCCCGTAATCAGGCTCGACCCATTTAACGCCTGTTTTGGTGTCCTGGCTCTCTGCTGAGGCTGCCTGCAGATTCACTCCCTCTGCGCACGTCGCCCCTATCTGGGTTAGCCTTCATTTCTCCTGAGCGTGTGATTTCCTCCCCTCACATGAGGGGGTGTGTGTCCCTTAATCCTATAATCCGCAGATGTGGACCCCTCACGAGTCCCCATCTGAGGATTAATTACAGATTCAACCCGAACGGCGCCGATCACCGGGCTGATCGATCAGCCCACATCTGCGTCTCTCCAGCGTTTCATCAGCCGTTTTCACTGTCTGTCCGGATCAAAGTGGCGTGAAGGTGAACCGAACCGCTGCGCGAGGCAGCCTCGCGAGCCCTGAGGAGCCGACGGGTTTCCCGTGGACGCATCCGACCGATGCGCGGGGAATTTCCTGGATCAGGTGAGCGGGCGCGCGTGCAGCAGGTGACCCGACCACCCAGCGGGGGATCCACAGTGACACCTGGATCCCTCCGACCGATTGGAACCGAGATTTGAACGGACGTGGACGCTGCGCCGGCGGCAGTTGGACGCGAAAATGCGTTTACGCGCAAATGTCACCGAATCTGAATCAAGTTGAGGCGAATCCGCGCAACTTAGACACGGACGCGACGCCGCTGCCGTGAAATGGTGCAGCAAACTTACAGCGGTGGTTGCGACGCTTCCCCTTGTACATGGTCATCATGTACCGGTCCAGCTTGGCGAGGGTTCGGGTCCGCTTTTACGCACCGGGGAGCCGCTGAGCTGCAGGACGGCACCGAGACGCTGGGCAGGAACTAGCTTCTCAGACTGATGGAGGTTCGGCTTCAGTCCGAGAGGATCGCACCAGACGGGAGAGAGAGGAAGAAGAAGAGGAAGAGGAAGAGGAGGAGGAGGAGGAGGAGGAGGAGGAGCAGGGGGAGTGCCGCGCGTCTTATCCACATACAATGGAGAGAAAACTAAGAGAACTAGCTGGGAAAACAGACTAACTTGTCGTTTTAATTATCTGTATCTGTTCCTCTCCAGGTTTAGTTATGTCCTTCCAGGGGCGGATCTAGATTTTTAAACCAGGGGTGGTCACCAGGGAAAAATCTACCGTGAAAACATCTGGACATAAATGCACGTGCGGCCAAATCTGCTGCAGTCACCAGCAAAAGTGCATTTTGATGATTTGAGTGTCATTTATTTTCCAAACAGCTTCAGTTTTACACACCCGTGTTTTTTCTTGGCCTACACACAAGTTGGTGAGCCAATTTTTCTTTCCTGTCAATCATGTCATACTTTAAACACAAAGTCAGCCAAACACATCGCAGCAAAATGCTGAAAAGCTCCTCAAATGTTCTGTTTTTGTGGAAACACTAGCGGGACCTCACCAAGGCTGCCAAAGCTGATCCCCCCAACTGGTTCCCTTTCATTCACCCTTCTCCTTGGATGATTTGATCCACAATTATTATTGTTCCCCACTTTTCCTGCCAGCTTTGAACTGGAGAAAGGGAAGGGAACGACCTTCACGGAAGCACCAGCTCGTTCTTTGAAAGAGGAGACGGATCAGTCAGAAGCTACGACTGTCTTCTTCCCCTTCTTCTCTTCCTTTACTCAGTAACATTCAGCAGGGAAATATTCAACCCTGCACACACACTCAACCTCTGGACACACTTGAGAAAAAGTGCATCTCATCTTACTTGCAAAGGGGATTGTGTTGCCACGGCGACTAGGATAAGGAAGTGGCCCCAAGGTTGATTATTGGAAATTCATTCGGGTGCATTCAGGAGGCAGTTTGAGCAGAAACTCATACATCTGTTAGTAAAACCACAAAAACGCATCTACGTTGACTCAGATTTCTAAGAAAATAGATAAAAAATGTCCGATTTGATGTCATGTTCATCTACAACTGGGGCTGAAACTCAACGTTCTTAAATTGTAAAGATAAAAATATTCATGTAAAATGTTGAAAGAAAACCCAAGTGCAGGCAGGATTTTTCTTTCATTGATGGCTGTTTCAAAGACCAACCAATCACTTTAAACCGTGCGAGCACCACTGGAGTAGAGTGAATTACTTCTCCAGGTGCCAGTTTATTTAATGCACCTGCTGTTTCCCAGTAACAGGAAACAAACCAGTCTGGTTTTCAGTAACAGATTATTGTGCTATGAGATTTGACAGCAACACCTTTTTTTTGCTTCCATCTGCTCCAGAAAAAAAATGGGTTCAGTTAATATTTTAGATTGGATATTTTCTTGATTTTTTTGTGATTTTTATGATTATCAAAAGCCCCAGAGTGGAAATTCTAGCCACGATCACGTCGTTAGAGGGGGAGTGAGGACACCTGCTGGCCGTGGTGCGGTAGTACAGCTAACATCGACACGCTGTGTAAACACACATTTTCAGAAACAGTGTTTTCATTTTTATCAAAACTGCACAATAAAATGCTCTTTAGAATAGAACTGAAAAAGAAACAAATTTTACAAAGCAAAGATCAAAGGAAATTTAACGTTTATTAGAGACGGTATCGACTGAGCCAATTTATGACAACAAATATTCCACCAAAAGAGCACATGAGCACTTGGAACGTATTATCTTCAAAATGAACAAAAGCACATGTTTTTTTCCTTCTTTCTGGTGCTCATGTTGTGTGTAAAACTCATTCAGTGGGAAATAAAACCGCCATGAGAGGAGAACTATCAACCAGCATTAACTTGACGTGACTCTGCTTTCACCCCAGCATCTGCTAACAAATGACCATCATTTAAATCGGAGGCGCCGGCGGATCCCCACGGGGCAGATTTCCTTCGTGATGGATAGAAATCAGCTGCAGCCATCACATCTCATTGGCCTTTGACTTAGCAGGGCTCTTAGCTGATTAGACAGTTGCTGCTTTCGGCAATGACTGATTGCAAACGCGTCAAGCCCTTCAGATGATGCTCAGCGGACTGAAACCGTCTCCTTGTGCTTCACCCTTGGAGTGTTTATTTAAATCAGACGCATGAGTATCCGCCTCCGTCCCACAAGAAGCTAAACTTTTTTTTTTGTGAGGGGGGTCTGAAGTCTCCAGGATCATAGGAGGACGTTAACACCTCGATTCTCACAAGTGTTACTGCTAAAGGCTGAGTACAACCGCCCCCCTGAGAAGCTGAGCCCTTCGATCCTGCCAGAGAACAGCGAGGAAGCGCGCCACCCGCTCATCATGGGTGTTTGGCGCCATCTAGTGGATTCACAGGAGACCGTCAGTCCTACGTTTAATAATGCAAAAAAGTTGACTTGAATCTTTGAGGATATATACAGTAGTATATAATGTTATGATTTCAAATAAATATATTCATTTTAGATTTTTTATTAAGACTTCTATTTTTTCAGATTAGAAATTATATATATTACATTTGTGATATTAGACTACTGAATTTCAACCCTTCCGGTTATCTGATAGTACCCAGATTCCATCAGTTTATATGAGGACCGAGTCTCTCTGTTTTTATTCTATCTCTTTACCAGAAGAAAAAATATAAAAAATGACCCAACAGTTGCCCCTCTGCGCCTGCTGCCTTTGCTGTTCATACAGGGATCCCAAGTTAGACGCAGTTCGGCTCAGTCGCCATCGGTGACCCGGAGATCATCGGTCAGAAAGGGCTGATACAGGCCCGCGGTGTCTCCCAGGTAGAATAGAATCACAAAGGACTCATGCAGGAGAGGGACTTTAATCATAAAGAGGAAGCAAAAAGAACAGGAGAAAGACCCGCGTCTAACACTAACAAGGTTGTCAGTTTTATGCAAAGTGACACCTGACCAGATGTGTTCTGTCCTTACGCTGTCACGAAGCCATATTAGATCCTAAACATGAATCAAGATGAAAGAAAAGAAAAAAAACCCCAAAAACCTGTTCATCTTAGATACAACAAAACGGAGCCGCTTTTCTGTGATACTTTGGCGTCAGATTCCTGCACAAACAGGAGGACCGGAGTCATGCGGCTCTGTCTCCTGCTGGGGTCACTGTAACACCGCGTATCATTGCTGGGGAGTCTCGCTGCTCTATACAATAATGCGGACGTATTTGAGGTTTTATTGTATCCTCTTCCCAAATTTGAATTGAGAACGCAGAGAAATGCTGCAGTGCGTTTTTAATATGGAGGAGGAGTAACTGCACCATTTGCATCTGAGCTGGTTCCAGGCAAGCTGAAGGCTCAAACTTTTCTGCAGGAATAAGATGAATTTGGCCCAGAATCGTAGGTTGTGAGTTGACACAGACACAGATTTAACAGCCTAGATTCAAACACTGCGGTTCAGCGAACACACACATCATCTGTGGAGGGTTTGTTTGGAGTGTATTAGAGGATGCTTCTGTGACAGCTCCTCCATCCCAACTCCTACGACAGCAGAACACACTGCAGTCTATTTTGTGACACAGTATAAATCATTATTAATACCAACACATGGCAGGTCAAGGCGAACTACAGGCCTGTGAGAATTGCTTGTAATAGCCTCCACCGACCGCTGTGTGGCGCTCATGAACCAAGGAGCAGAAAAACGCCCCCACGGCCTCCCTCCACCACAAAACCTCCTGATTCCATCATCTTCACAGACTCTGAGGATGAGGAGAAGAAGCTGACACTGTCTTGACCCATCATTTCAAACAAAATTAGCACTTGAATGGATTTCCAATCTCGCCGCCGCTCCCGGCCCTGGACTCAAATTCCCTCTGACGGGTCCGCTCCAGCAAGCACGGAAGGCAGCGTCGTCGTTGACGTCTCTTTGATGAGCTTCATGAATACAGACGCGCCTCATTAGCGGCTCCGTCACACAGGTAAGGAAGTGGTGGCACACTTTTCACAAGTCCCAGAGACCGTCCTCAGCAGGCCCCGCCAGGCGCCTCCGCACGCGCGAGGTGGACAGCGCGGCTAATTTGACACAGTTCCATACGTTAGAGCCGTCCTGCAGGGACAGTGGCTCCCTGAAACCACCCTTTCCTCCACTGACGTCACCGACAGACTCGTCAATAACCACCAAGGTCGGGAGAGCAGCTGCGTCTGTGGAGACAACCCCTCTCTGAGTCAAGCTAAACCGCCGTTTGTCCATTTTCCCTCCGGAGACACGAAGCAGACAGCCGTGTTTTCTCTCCTTCAACAGTCCTCCCGTCACTCCCATGTGTGCTCAGGGCCTCCGCCGCGTCTCGGAGGATTTCAGCTCGCCGATTTAATCAAATCATCAGTGAACTGTCAGGGCCGCGTTCTAGGCAGGTAAAAATAATTATCCTCCGCTGATTTCGCTAATTAAATCTACGCCGGGCGCAGGGGAGGACGACCGGGCCGGCGTCTGAAAAGAGTGGGAGAAAGTCTAAAAGTCAGACGCCAAGACAGAAGACAGTTCTGAGCCCAAACCAAACTTCGTTTCCATGTCCTGTGGCGGTGAATCATCCGCAGCCATGTTTGCTCCGTGCATGCTAAACGCATCTTTGGTGGGAACAAATCTCTCAGCAGTCCAGTTATCCCTCCCCCACAGCGCTGCCCCGAGGCCAGTCGGGTAGCTGGACCACGGAGTCCTGCTCTCCAGTGTTTATGGCCGCGCGCTAAAGGCTCCCCGCGGCGCGAGCGAGGTTGCTGGCCGCGGCGGCTAATGCCGAGCGTTAGCTGAAATAAACACGAGGTAGTTAACCTTTAACGAACGGCGGGGCCCAGGGCCGGATCAGGGTGCCGTGATTCACGGGTCCTCGGCTCAGCGGCGTCATCGGCATCCAGGAGGGATGGAGGCGAAGCAGCGTGAGGAAAGGGAGCGGAGGGAGAGTAAATGTGGAGTCAAATAAGGAAAAGTGAGAGGAAACACATGAGAGGGCAGGATGTTGCCCCGAGCGCGGTTCTGGGCTGGTTTTAGCCTTAGTTCGTTTGTTCTGTCCGTCTTCATTTAAGCTCCCCACTGAGGCTGTCGCACTGATTTTTAACTCACGCAGGAGACAACGGCGCGGGTCCTCGGACGCCCCGGGGTGGCAGTAATTATCTCCGCCTGTGTGATCGTGAGTCACCAACCATTACTCACACAGTGGGCTCGCTTTTATCACCCGCATTCCTCTTTAATCACTCCCCCTGACGGACGCGTCGATAAATGCGGCGTCTATTAGGAGGCCGGCGTGATTGGCGGGCTCGATGCTTATGGATTCTGAAGGGCAGGTGGGCCTCGTTTTAGTGGACGTCCCAGCCGCGCGCAGCAACAATCCTGCTCAGAAGAGTCGACCTCAGCCACCCCCAAGGAGCCACAGTCAATCAGAAACGCCAGCGCTGGGGTTAGCATCGGCTAATGGAAAAGGATGAACGTTTACGCACACAAAGCAACAGAAAGTCAGCAAAACGACTGCTGCAAACCAGTCTGAAGCGCTAACGAGACACAGCGTCTAATAAACAGATGCAGAGCAGCCATCTTGGCGTCGGACCCTCAAGTCCTCCTGAACCGTGTCGCAGCGGAAGAGTCGCTGTTTCATTTTCACGGAGGAGCAACAACAACAACTGAGTCTTTTAACACTCAGCAGTCAAAGACAGCTGCCTCTCTCTCCGCACAGCCCCAACACTCACCCCAGCATCTGCCCACAATTACCCAGCTCCCATACTCTTCAGCGCTCCTCAGCTCCTCTCCCTCCCTCCCTCCGTCCCTCCCCAACTGCAGATGGATGCAATATTAATGAACACATCTTGGTCAGGATGCTTGTTAAGCTTCAAGCTAATCCTGTTAGTCTGAATGGTCGCCGTCCCCGCCGCCCGTCAGGCCCTCCGCGGTTTTTCTTTACCAACTGCCACAGGAGGACAGGAGGGGGCTTGGGGAGCCTCCGTCAGTTAGAGGGAGAAGAGAAATGCTGGCTGACGTTCCGGGGTGGCTGGTTGGTCAGATGGAAGTTATGAAGACGGGAATGAAGACGGATGCGTCCCCCGCCTGCTGACTCACAGCGCCATCAGATGACTAATGGAGGCACATTTGTGCGCTTTGTTCTGCACTTTCAAAATGTCGCAGGCGGGGAAAAAAAAGGTTAATATAGAAATTAATATTCAACACCAGCAAAATCGCTTCGGAAAGTCATTAAAACAGCGGGAAAAAGTTGTATGCTGATTTCTGTAACTCGACGGGTCAATTAAATTCTCGAGAGTCTGCGCTTCCTCTCAGAGAATTTAATAATAAAAGACTCATCTAAAAATAGAGGAACGGTGTCATAAACACGCACTATTTCCCTTTTTTAACAATTTCTTCATCCTGATTTAAACATTAAAACTTTTTTAATGCTGGACTTTTACCAACTGCTGCAGAATCGTGTCCATTATTCCGCCCACGCGCACAATCCAGAACATTTGTGCACAAATTGTCCAATTAATGTTTGCATGTGCGATACGGCACCTGTGGACAGCAAAAGCAGCTAAAACTGAACTGAAGGACCCGCTCACGGGCTCACCATCAACCCACACACATGTACACGCGTGTGCACACACACACACACACACACACACACACACACACACACACACACACACACACACACACACTGCTCAGTGCCTTCTAATCTGAGAATTAGCTGCAGTTTTTGCTGCCAATACTGAGACAGTAATCTATCCCCCCGAAATATCTGAGCGAGGAGAAAGAGATAAAAATAAAAGGACAAAGACAGACAGAGGGATGAAAGCGGATCTGGAAAGACGTGTTTTCCTGCGTGGCTTTATTATGAAACGCGTGGTGGAAATCTTTACATTCGTTTTGTGTTGTTTGTATAAAAGGAACACCTTCTTACAGTCAATTCTGCATTCATTACAGCCCTGACAAATCCTCCACTCGCCTCCAGTAGGAGGCTGGTGCACGCGCGCCCGAGCACGCCGTTACCACGGCTTTGGCGGAATGCTGGGTCAGGCCAACTGTGCATTCGGGGTCTGACCGGGTCCCTCGGAGCGTGATTAATGAGCGAGGAGACGCACGAGCAGGTTGGATTCCAAACATGCACGAGGATGAGGAGGCGCATAGAAGAGAAAACAGGGGAAAGCTGGGAGCAAACACGGAGAAAGAAGGGATTTGTGTCATTTTCCCTGGCATGATACTAATAGTTTTGCTTTCTGATGATTTCCATGACATGTCGGCCCTCCGCCACCTCCCTCCCCCCAGACGTGCGGTGCTCCAGCGACCACCCACTCCTTCTGGGGCAGGTTCGGCCGTGCTCGGCCCAGCGGATCAAGAGAAATTGGCTCGTCAAGTGCTGCACAAAGCAATACTCAACAGACCTTTCAATCAGTTTCAGGCCTGTGAGCGCGGCTCTGGGACGTTAGCGAGCGGTAGACACTTTACTATCGGAATGATCGGCGTTATCTGGGTAGCCGAGAACTCCACAGGCGACGTTTCACATGCTACCGTCCTGCCTGCACGGAACTGCTTGTGCTCACTCTTAAAAGTGCTGTTTGCCCTCATCTTCTCCTCCAGACTACAGGTGTAACCATTCCGCCGCTGCGCTCGGTGGAAGACTTCCATAGAGATGTGCAGCACCGAGCTGAATTGTCCTATTTAGCAGAAATGGGGGCATTAGCGGTTAGCCGCTACACCTGTTGAAACTGCCGTTTTCCGTGCTCCTAGTGCAATCTGGGAGAGGGAGGCCTCGTCCTCAATTTGGGCCAGAGAATCGACCCATAAAAACCTGCTGGAAAATGAAAAAGAGAGCGGACAGGAAGGAGATAACGAAGGTGAGGCTGAAAGACAGTGGTGGTCTGTGAAAAGAGAACGTGGGATGGAGGTCAGGAGGTGGTTTGCAGTCGATGGTCTGCAGCCGGCTCCCCAGATGGAACACATTCAAAAGCAATACCCGCGACAAAACCAATCAGAGTTACGCGTGCACGTGAAGCACAGGCACGGCACTCAGCGGTGTCACAGCAGAGCCGAGGCAAAGACAGCTAACGCTAGCACGGTAAACTGACGGCTGATGCCCTGACGTGCCATAAACCTCCTCCAGGACCTTGTTCCTGATCTCCATGCTGGAATATTCCAGTTTCAGCTCCTCCCTGTGCATCGTGTTGGCCCGAAAAGAACGATTGATTGCGGCGCCGCTGCCTTTGTAATCCGCTTAGGATGGACTTAGCATCTAAATCACTTTATTATTTATGTGCCCGACTCTTGCCGGTGCTATTTGGAGGCGGTATGATTGGTGATCCATCACACATTATCCTTCAGCGCAGCCATTAATATTGTAATAGGATGGACCCTGAAACTTCCAGGCGGACGGGAACACAGATCTCCTCTGGGAGGGTCGGGCTACTCCACGAGTCAGTTCCGGGATAATTCCCAAGAATTCTGGGTGCCAGTCGGACTCTTCACAGACGCCGTTAGCTCATCGTCATCTGCCACCAACCTCTCAGTCATTTTCCAGCTTTGCTCTCATCTGTTTTCAGCTTGTAAACGAGCTCCTTGAGGAAACAGCAGATGTTATTGTCTCGCTGTCCTCAATCAACGCCTGCCAATCACGCCTGCAGCCTCGGGCGCGCAGATCCGCATCAGAGGCTGCAGGAAGTACAATCTGCAAATGAGGAAAGCCATTAAAAGCACCACGCCGTCTTCGGAGAGCCGCTGCTAGCATCGCTGTGTCCTTTAGCGCTGCGCTGTAGTACGGGATGGCTCCGGCGACCTCCAAAAGGCCAAACTTCTCCTGTCGCCGTGACAACGCGGCATCTGCGGCCGCACCGATGACACAAAATTAAAAGCAGCTCCTCCTGCGAGGCGGCGATATTGGATATGGGTTTACTTATTATTGGACGTGACCTGTGGAATCGGGGCGCAATCAAGCTGCAGGTAATAACACGCTAATGAAACATTTTCACACAGGGAGGTAAATCCGCTCAGAGAGGTCAGATCCCAGCTCCATATCATCATCGGCTTGATTCATCCCTCCGTGCTAATATAATCACGCAGGATGAGACTGAGGGCTCCTTCATCGTCAATTAAGTGTGTAGCCCACAGTGAAGACTGAGAGATGACAGGGCGGCATCACCTGACTCCCAAGGTCAATCTGAAGCCAAGTCAAGAGTAATGGAATTACTCAAAGACGTTGTTATACCGATTTAAGAAATCTTCCACACTGACCTTTAAATCAGTTTTCACAGCTAACAGCTTCGGCTAACTGTTGGGCGTCATGATTAAAAACCAGCCTGGCGCTCGCGCACAGTCGAGCTAATCCTTAAAAGAGGGGAAGACAAATGAAGAAGGAGCCACTTCAGTCCCTCAGATTCCCACTTGTGACAGATTATCTGTTGATGGAGTTGTTAGCGTATGCGCGGTGAGGAAAGCAGATCTCGCTGATGCGGGAAGAGTGACTATCAGATCATTGACGCATTCAAGTGCCTGATTCTTATTCTGGGCATCAGTTGTTGGTCCTACCTGGTGTCCAGGAGTAAACAGTCCTGGGAATTCTTTTCCTGACTAATAGGCTCAGATGGTTTACCTCAGCTGTGTTCATTATCCCACACACCAACCTTTCCATCCTTCACCAGGAGCCCCCGCTGACCTCCGGATACCTTCTAAAACTTCCAGCTCTTGGAGCAGGAGAGCACAGCAGCAGTCAGAGCGATCAACCTCCAGCCTGGAAGCTGCATCAAGCGCCCGATTACACTCCCTGAACCGGCGCTGCTGACTACACACTGGCTCTGGCTGCGATTTCACACCTGTCACGTACAAACATGCTAACGTGCTCTATCAGCGCAGTTGTTCACCACCCACTGTAGGTGGTGTGCCTACAGCCGCTAGCTTTTGCAAGTTGCTGCCCCGCAAAGCTGCAAATCAAATCGCACTTACACTCACTAGTGGATCACTTAGTGGATTCAGCCGGGATCGCCTTCAAAACGGCACGACAACAAACACAGACTTTTCCGCTTCTAAGGAGCCGAGGGAAGGTCTTAACTAAAAGTCGGAGAGTTGCCTGAGGCCGTTCCCGTTCCCGGGAGAGACAATTCATTCCTCTACAAGAGACAGCTTTAACAAAACATTCTGTTGCAGTGGAAAGTTTTTTTTGTTGCTTTTACCTTTTTAAGACTGCACCTTCATGCCAAACACCAGCCACGCAGACGGGTTTCACAGACACAAGCGCGGAAAGCCAGGACTCACCGAGAGGCTGTCCTGCGATGATCCGGGCGTTTTCTCCAGCCACGGCCGCTCGGGCGTTCCTCTCGTTCAGGTACTGTACGAAGGCGTAACCCTTGTGCACGGAGCAGCCCACTATCTTGCCATACTTGGCGAAGATGACCTCTATGTCCGACTTCTTGACGATGGCTGTGTTGAGGTTGCCGATAAAGACTCTGGAGTTGAGCGAGCGTGGGTCATTCTTGTTGGTCACGTTGCTGGTCTGAGTTTTACCGGTCATTCTCCTCAGGTTGCCCTCCTGGGACACAGACAGAGGCGGAGGTCAGGACCAGCCAAAATCTACAGTGGTTTGATGAATACTCACATAGAACATCACAAGCGGTCAGTTATTCAGCTGAATCCTCTCAGAACGGATCATTAGCCTAACTGCTAGCCTAACACCAAAGAGTGTAAAACATCGCTAGCCTGTGATGCTACATTAGCACATTTCTTTAACTTCACAAGCACACAAACAAACTATGTTTTATTTCTGAAGGCAACTGGACAACAAGCTATTAGATATTTTAGGTACTGGATGAGTAAATAAACCGGTGCTTTCAAAATCCTGAGACTCTTGCCGGAGAGATTAAAAACAAACAAAGAAGTCTTCATCACACAGGAGATCCTGTGCAGGAGTCCAGAACCCTGTAATTGAGCTCGGATCGAATTGGTGTGGTAAATATTGAATCAGCCGCGGGCTAACTTGTTATTCTTTCCCAGTCTATTTACATAGAACTGAAATATTGGTGCCGTGAAACACAGAGAGGCCTTTGCTGGAGGCATTTATTGAATCGTGCTTTATTCAAGGTCATCGGTCAGTCCGCTGCTCACCTCAGGCACGTCTTTGCATTATTGAAAAGCCTCCGCTGCCACGGCTGACTGAGGGTCAGAGGAGGCAACAATACGCCAGCGTGGCAGCGGTTGTGCAGAGCTGAGCGTGGCGGCTGTCGCTTATCTCGGTATTGTTGTTGCCAATGGCTCCATGTGCCGTTTCACAGATGACAGAAGGCGAAAAGATGCACTCATTCACACATACACAGCCTGAACCGCTGCCTCTTTTTTATAGTCACGGCTCTAAAATCTAGTTTTTATCCCGGGTTGGCTTCTCAAAAGCAGCACACTTGTGTGTCTGTGTGTGTGTGTGTGTGTGTGTGTGAAACAGCTATTCAGCCTGCTACCAATAAGATTAGTCTCCAAGGTAACAGTGACGTTATCAGGCGTTTATTCACTTGCAGCTGTTTTAATTTCTCTTTATAAAACTTTATTTCCCGTTGCAGAAGCCGGGGTTTTATGTAGCTTTAACAAGATGTTTTAAAGAGTGTAACAGTGTCGGGAGAGGAGCGATCCTGCTTCAGGGATCTGCTACACCAGCGGCCAACGCGGATAAACACGCACTATTTCACTCATCTGCACAACTTCCAACCTGACATCACCTGTGGAATAATTCCATTTGCTCTCCAATGACATTTCAAATCCATGCTAGCGCTGTGACTCACCGGCGGAGCTGTTTACCGGCCTGTTGTTGTGTGTTGTTGGTGTGCGTGGGTGTGTGCGTGGGACTAAACGGCTGCTTGCCATCTTTCAAGTGGCCTTGACATTTATCAGCAGCAGACACCGAAAATGAATGTTGAGCTGGTACACACACACAAACACACACACACACAAACACACGCACGTCTCAAATGCGCTCCACAATGAGCAGCTAACAGTACTTTAAGTCCACCATCCGACACCCATCCAGTATTGATGCTGGTGGACAGGTCAGGGCGAACATGACAAATGGGCTCTGGCGCGTTAGATTGCCTCTCCCGTCAGATAAATCAGGGGTGGGCAGTGCTGGCGGAGCCCCTCCCCCACCCCCAGCCCCGTTATATTTCACGTTGCCTTCGTGGTTGTTGTCTTTGGAGCGCGGCGCTAATTTATTCCATCAGCCTGTTTCCTGCTGACCTCGCCTTTTGGCGTATTTATAACCTCTCGGCCTGTGAGACGACGCCGTGGCGAGGGGGAGGAGGGTCGTCGACCTTTGATTCTTCCAAGGAAATAACGGAGGGAGCAAAAAAGACAGATGAACAGGGAGCTTCCTGAAGTGGGCTAGGAGCGGCTTTCCGGGTGGTCCTGCCGAACCCAGCGGGCTTGGTTTCCCACTACTCAATCACTGGCAGCCGGTTTATCCGTTTTAACCTCCTCTCGTTGCTCGTCTCTACGACTCTCCCGAGTTTGAATCCCACTTTTCTGCTCCGTATGGTAATGACTGCACGGTACTTCTGTCTGAAGTTCAGGTTTATTTTAATCCAAAGAGTTTTTATGCTAATTTTCCCACCACAGAAGAGCAGAAGTGGAGCCGGGCGGAACAGACGAGTAGGTAGGTTAAAAAGAAAAGAAACTGATGCTCGGAGAGTTCTGGCTCACCACAGATGAGCCCCCTCCTCCTCTGCCCTGCCCCATCAAGGCTCCTGTACAGTGGAACCACCCACTAACCACATTCTGCTGCTCCTGCTCCCTCTGGGGGACTGTTCCCAGTCACCCCCCAGAACACCTCTGTTCTTTCTATTACCCTTGTTCTGATATATGGCTGGTAATAACCTCGCAGCTTCAAGTATAATATCCAGCAGTATCAAATGAAACATGTCAAAGTTGTTGTAAATGAAACGTGCACCCTGTAATTCTGTTGTTCTGCACAGGCAGGAGAGCTGACTGGCGGCTAGCAGGAACGTAATGGGATTTTTAATGGGACTGGAGGTTCTGTGTGGGGTTTCCACGTTGGAGTTCTGCTCCTCGGACATGAGCGTGTTCAGACAGGACCGGCGGCGTCACGCTGGGGCGTCTGCAGCAGCCAGCCCACGCCGCTCGTCCCCCTTCGTCCTGCGTTTCTCCTGGCTGTTCCACGCTCCCCTGAATGCTGCTGGGGCGGCCTGACGACGCGCTGGAGACGCCGCTCAGTGGAACCGAACAGAGGAAGAGACCCGACGCACCTCTTCTCTCGGCGGCGCCACCATCTACTCCTGAGGTGAAGTAATTGCTTCATGCTCTCTTTCCATGTGCTCCTTGTCCTGAAACGCCCGGCCGCCCGAGACGACAACGCCGACGACCGAGGAAGAAGCGCTCTCAATTTGTAAATCAGGAAACGACAGAACTGCCAGGATTAGCCCAGATTAATGAGAACAAAGCGATTCCACCAACAGCAGCGGCTGCGACGACCCAACCCTCAGCGTGGCCTTCGGCGTCCGCCACCGCCAAACAGAGAGCCGAGCGCCGGGCGCTCTCGCTCCCGACTCATCAATTATTGACCCCACGTCTGTTACCTCAGCCGAAAACCGCTTTGATGCATTTCAGGCTGGCGCGGCGACGCCCCGGCGTCATCAAGCAGCGGGGTTGCGTGCTCTCTTCCGAGCCCTGACAATGCATTCCCTCACCAGAAGGGGACTTTCTCGAAATGTGGCATCGTGTCTGGAGAACAGAAACATACACAGGAGCCGACGGATTAGCGTTCCTGTCGCCAGGGAGGTAGTGGGAAAATCTCACGTATCCTTGGACTGTTGATGAGGAAAAGGGTCTTTTTCTGGGTCTGAGTGGGCGGAGCCCAACCAGAGGCTGTTCGTTCTTGTTCGTGGGCCTTTGGTGCTAATTAGAATCACAGTTCCGACACACTGGAACGTTACCTACTTGGAAATGTCTTCCAGTCTGCGAGAGAGTGAGATAACCCCCCCATCCCCACATTCCAATCAGTTTCTGCCCTTTGGACCCAGAAGCCACGACTGGAATTCAGCTGGAACGCAGGCGGCCACAGAAAGAGCGGAGAGAACGCTATTTTCCTCGCTGCAGAGGAGCGTAAATGGTAAACTCTGAATGATGACGGAAGCCACCACCAGTTTTCTCCGTCTCTCTGAATGGCGCCCATGGAAAGATAAAGCAAAGTGGTTTGCTTTTGTGAACTCAACACTGAAGAGCGTTTCAGAATGTGATAGAAAAAAATCAAAATCTGTGCACTTAACGAGTGTCTAAATAATGCACATGAATAGAAAACAGGTTTTTTTTACTCCTCTAATGCAAAAGAGCAGGGGAAAAATTCCTTTTTATTTAGTTTCAGATGATGCGTTGTGAATTTAAAAGCATTTTAGACTATAAGAAAATGATGTTCATTTCTAATTCATCTTCCAAGGCAGAAGCTCATGTACTCATGTCCGTTTGCCGTAATCTGGAGCTGAATCTTAAATGCGTCGTTCATCACCGAGCATCAGACTGCTGCTGCTTGCTTAATTTACACGTAATAAATGTAGGTAAAAGTCAGAAACCAGACAAACACTAACTTTCATGTTCATATTAACCTTTAACTCCTCAGTATCTTAAAAGGTACACTTGTATGTTAAATAATTAAATAAATTAATAAATAAATTAACAAGAAAATGGCAATGTGTAAGCAACAGACAAGCCTTGAAAAACAAGCGTGAACCTACACGCACACACACACACACACACACACACACACACACACACACACACACGCACACACACACACACACACACACACACACACACACACACACACACACACACATCTATCTTCTAATTAAACACTGGAAACGTGTAAGAAAGGGTGTAAATAAGGTTAACGGCCCCCATTTTCACCTGAATTCTCACCTCATTCCACATCTTTGAGCTCCTTCTCTGCGTGTTAATAGACCGTCCAACCATCTGTTTGATACAGTCGGACTCGGTTCAGTGTTACAGCGTCTCTCAGTGGGAGCGCCGGAGCTCACCTGCTGCAAACCTCATTTCACTACAAATGGCTGCTACACGCTCGGCGGCACCGGCTCGTTTCTCACCCGTCCGGGCTGTGCTCTCAGGTAATGTTTTAGCTATGCCAGAGCCCAGAGCAGTGACACAATTAGCCCAGATGCAAATGGAGCCGCTTCTCCGTCTAATTCACCTGCAGCGATGAAGGGAAAACATGCCCGGCCCAAGTGGAGCTGGGACGGCTGGCTTTCTGCATTATGGAGGAGGAGGAAGCTGCTGTGTGCGATGGACACTTGAGCTGGGCCTCGTCTCCTCCTCAGGTCCAATCAGGCTGCAGGCAGAGCTGCTGTTAAACCCGGAGCAGATCAGTCTCCTCCTAATGCCTCCTCACCAGTCGCATCACAGCGGCTGGTTTAAAAGGTTTAATTCACCACGAGCCAATGCGGCGGAGAATATTAAAAAGTATTTTCCCCCTCTAAATATTCCCTTCTTCACAAACCATCAGGCTGAGGAGCAACATCTGCTGCTGCACAAACCTTTCTGGGGTTTTTAATGGGGCGTATGGGGAAAGAAATACAGTAAAACGGTATATAAAACACATCTGGATGCAAATCTGACCTAGGGAAGATTAAAGCGTCAGCGTGTACTGGAAGGTTGAGAAATACAGCCAAGAAATGACAACAAATCTGGACATTTCCATAAAAACACCCTTCAAACAGGATTGACGGTGTTAAAATTTAAAACTAAG
The DNA here is from genome assembly GCA_000180735.1 of Tetraodon nigroviridis. NCBI lineage: Eukaryota > Metazoa > Chordata > Actinopteri > Tetraodontiformes > Tetraodontidae > Tetraodon > Tetraodon nigroviridis. Next base: position 662,114 of record CAAE01014768.1, read on the forward strand.
AATCTTTTAAAAGATCGAATTAAACAGCAACAAGCACCTACGTCAGCGTAACAGTCCCAGGAGACGCTTCAGTGGCGTTGCTGCTAACCACCTCTAACGTTCAATGCTTTGATCCTTTAAAGTGGGAGGAGCTTCCTTTCTCAAGCATTTTAACATGAACGTGATTTCTGACTTTCTACTACTTGTGTTCACCAGTGTGTGTGTTTTCACTAATGTGGGAGTGAGATATCCCTACAGATATGGCAGCTTTTCCCTCACAGCAGCAGAAAAAGCCCCTGAAGCTGCAGCACTGCTGCAGTCTGGGCTTAAACGCCTCAAACGTTCCATCAGCAGGCTTCACCAAGAAGCTCCCAAATATAATTTAAACAAACTATGCTAAACTAGTGCAGCGGCAGGCTTTGATTCAGCTTTTGGTGGTTTTTGTCGTTCTAATTAAATCTGGATGTTGTTGTCATTAGCACTCGCAGTTCCAGCTGCAGCTGGCAGGAGCTGAAGTGCGGTAAAAATTAGCATTTGTTAGCAGATACTCTGCAGGAGAAGCTGAGCTTCTGCAGCCCTGCCTGCTCCGTCAGTCAGGCACATTTGAATCGATGCTGTTTTCAGCTCCCCACAATTAAGAGTTTGCACAGAGATGTTTCTTATTTATAGGTGCTCCTGCGAGGCGTGATGTGCTCAATAATGCACATTGTAAAAGGACGACAAGCAATTTTTTGGCTTCAAAGACTTGGCAACGCCTCAGTGGAATTTTAAAGACTAAATCTTCACAGGTTGCATTTGTGGACTCGCTGTGCAGAAAATGAAGGAATATTACACCATCAAAAAGGGTAATTTTGCCAATTGCATGCACTTTGGTCATGCTGGAGGTTGCAGACTTGAATACAGCCGAGTGTTTTCCGCGTTTCCGGCTGGCAGAGGAAACATTCTTGGCATGTCCTCCACCCCGGAGGTGTCACACGGAGGGGACGGCCGACCATCTGCAGCCGCGACCTGCGTGTCCACGGAGGCTCTGCTGTGCCGCAGATTCGCTGGCGTTCATATCTCCCTCTTCCGGGTTGTGAGCATGTCGCCGCCGGTGGGCCGGGAGGGCGAGGTGGCAAAGCTTTGCCCTCCTTCTGCTGCGAGACGCAGCTGGTTCCGGCCGCACGTTCACACACCCCGAGCAGCGCAATCAATCAAGTTGCCGGAATTTCATTAATTTCCTATCGAGGTGAGCAGCCAGAGAAGACAAGCGCGCACCGCCGGCCAAGAAAATCTGGACAGGGCGCAGCTTCGCGTGGCCGCAGGGCTTCAGCGCCGAGGCCCCTCTGCTGATCCAACGTCAGTTTCATTTTTATTCATCATCCTTTCGCCTGCCAAGTACACACGAATCAGAAGTCCGCTCTGGAAATTTGTGGTTTTCCTCATGATGGAACGAACATTTCAGGAGCATTTGATTTGCAGAACCAGACTAACTTAGCTCAAAGCCTCAGTCAGTGTTTCAGCTTCACGGAGACGCAGTAAACAGCGACTATAATCCCTGTTTTGTTTGTTATTTCAACAAATCTGCGTGTGCGTGAGTGGACGCTGAGCTCTGGGCCCCCCCTGACGATACAAATCTCTGCGGTGTTGTCTTATGCATGCAGCTCGCTTCTGCTCATCTTGCCGGGCTAAATGTTCAAAGGTAGCAGAACGCGGCGACGGGGGGAAAAATATTAAACTTGCACCACAAACTTCAAAGAATTACCGACACATCAAAAGCTTCTTCATGGTTCAGCACCTAATCTTCAAAGTGTTAGCCAGGATTGCACTGATAGCACCGCTGTGTCTAGCAGGTCCAAACACCCTTGTCACAGCCACTGAGATGTGAGGTGCAGAGAAAGGAACAGATAAAAACAGAAAACTAATTGAGTCTAAGTCTCATCCCTGCATGGAAGGCATCGGGAGGAGGCACCAGTAATTACAACGCCAGCAGACGAACACGCCGCTGCAGGCTGGAGGCAGACGTCAAGGCAAAGTGCAGAATATCTGGTCACCCTGAAGGTTCAGACCTTCACATGCCGCTCAGATATCAGCCGATTACGTGGAACTAAACTGGCCCAGGATGTGTGTTTCTGTCCTCCGACTGGATGAAGAACCACCAAAAGTACCTCACATGCTGCAGCTACTTTCTGTCGCATCGGCCCCAGAACGTAAACCCACTATTTTTCACCAGATTAATGCCACATTATGAAGATAAAAGCTGACAATCTGACTAAATATGTCAAACATATGAGGGCTGTTTTGCCCCTGGTCACTCCCTGTGGTGCCCCTGCAGGTGTTGTGGATTAAGGGAGATAAACAGATGCAGACTGACCTTAGCTAGTGGATCAGAACCAGGAGGATCAGAACCAGGAGGATCAGAGGTAGGTATACTCCAGCTGAGAGCCCAGACACAGAAGAAAACCTCCACTGAAACATCTGAGGGGACTTAAACTGACCAGGAGGGCGGAGCTTACTACATACAGGTGCAGCACATCACATCACAACAACAAATGGTTCTGACCAACAAAGAAGCTCGAAGGGAGGAGTAGAACATATGACTTCCGTGAATAACCACATAAAAACAGTGCAAATGTTACTTTATTCCAAACAAAAGTCTGAATCCTCAGCAGTCACACAAATCACTGAGACTAAAATGAGATAATTGCTGGTTTAGAATTAAATCATTCCCTTGAGGGTTGCCTTCACCTCTCCCACCTTTACCTGAATCAGTCTCAGAGGAGATATTTTTTACTTTGACTGAATTTAAAGTACTTTTGACAACACTGACTGAATGTAAATGTGGGCCGTTCAAACAGTTATCCGACCTCAGCGTCCCCCTGCTGGGAATGTTCACGCGGAGAAATGAAGACTGAGCTCCAGGATCTGGACCCCCGGGTGGGTGGCAGGAGGAGATGGAACAGTTTGAAGATTAGACACAGTTTTAGGTGAAGAAAGATTTGGATATTAGCACATTTCCTAAATGCAATAACAAAATACCTGCACCCAAAAACTGAGACATACTTGTTTTTCCCCCTTTGCAGTCTGAAAGGTTGATGCAACTTTTATTACCGACCCTGTCTTCAGCTATGTGTCCTGCTCAGACAGACAGAGCAGCTAAATATTAAATCTGAAGACCCGGAGCAGACAGAGAGGCCCCGTAAACCCCCTGCAGGGTTGTGCTTGCTGCAGTCCAGCATTCAAGAATAATCAATGCACCTGCTTTACAGCCTGTTTACTTCCATAGATCAGAGGGGCCGTACTGTGAACAAAAGATGTGCAGTCAAATATAGTAAAGTGGCTGGCCGGGTGTTTGAGTCTATTGATTTTTCTCTAGGTTAAAATGTACACATCAGAGTGGCCTCATGCCGTGAAGGGCCTCTCGCAGCGAAGGACACAGTTCCCGAAAATCACAGAGACTTAACGGGCTCGTGTTTGATGGGTTGAATCTCAATAACCCGCCGACCCACGAGAGCTGCAACTTTGCTACAGAGGGTAGCTAAGGTCTTGTATTTTTGCCGACGCATGCAATGAATTACACACCGAGGCTAGCGTGTCATAGATGCACACAAACAATGGTGTCTGGGACGGAGGGAAGCGGAGCCTGCAGCAGCTGCTGCTGCTGCTGCTAATCGTCTGGCTGCATGCGGTGCTATTAAAAATGGCTACCTCCTTCTTTGCCTGTAAATAGACATTTCGTCACGCCCCCTCATTCTATTTCTCTTTAATTGCATGGTGTTCTGCGACAGCAGACTAATGTTGGATTTAAGAAGTCTCAATATTTGCCAACAGCTGCGTGCTTTAAGAATTTACCTCGCTCATAAATAATTCAGAATGATGAGCCGCGCAGACGAAAAGATCATTTCTCCACATTTCTGCAGCGATATCACAGTAGCAGAGGGTATTAGTGGGCGCTAACCAGAGCCAGCGCAGCTCACTCCTCCAGCCTCTGATGCTAGCTGCAGATTCTTAAAGTGTTTCCTCGTCAAAGCTTAAGGGATCCCTCAAGGGGCCAGCCGGGGCGAGGGGCCCGTCATTCTGCCTTATGAAGTGTAGCAGCCTCTTTCTTCTGCCTGCCCTGCCATATTTCTGTTTATCAGGTCTGCAGCCGCGCACGCTTCAGAAAAACGGATCAGAGTCGATGGTTTGTCAAACGGGAGGCAGCCGCGGAGAATATGCACTTGAAAAGTGAAGGCCCAGGATGCACTCTGCAGACGCAGACGTCAAAGGACCCCAAACAGGATTCGTGCGTCAAGAAATGGCGAAGAGGCTTACACATCGGGCCAATCACGGGCTTTGAAATAAAGGCTTTGACAGTTTGTCAGCACATGCTGCGTTTGCATGGCAGGAGAGGTTTTGGAGTCCGTCTGCCGCCTTCCACCCCCCCATAAAAGGCAGCATATGGCAGGAACACAACACCAGACGACAGTCTGTTTGCCTGGTGTCATTTACATGGCACCAAACAAACATTCAAAAATAGGCGTTTGGAAAACAAACTCGGAGCTGGAGCATGAGGAAAAGGCTTCTTATGCAAATGTGAATATAAAGCGCCACAAAATTTAGGCATAATTTTACAAAATGATTCTAAATAAGGCATTTAGATGCACAGTAGGCTCTGAAATATGAGTTACTTGTCAGCTAGAATAATGGGAATAAGCCAGAGGCCTCGCCAACACCACTGCCACTGGAAACTGTATTAACACATATAGTCTGTTACAACACATCTGTTACAAGATTATCTACAAGAAAACTCCGTTTTACCAGGAAACAACCTTGAGCGGGACCAGGCAGAGAAGAGGTCGTATGAGAGCCGAATCAGCCTCCAGAAGGTGCTTTGAATGGGAATAACCCTGTCATGCTTCTGCAAGCAAATTGTCTGACACTAAAACATGCACAAACTTGTGCAACTGATCTGGATTCAGTCTGGATTATCTCACGATCCCTTTATTTTCCTCTTCACAAGGAAAAGTGGAGCATTTACGACCCTCTGAAAGCAGATTCCAGAGTAAATCTGACAGAAGGGTGCCGCTGCGTGTGCAATGTTGTTTTAAATGGCAGAAGCATCACAGCTCCTTTTAGCTGAGCTGAGTCAACCGTCAGCCTGGCAACCAGTTGTCATTCCAGGAGAAAAATCCATCTTCACATCCCCAATCTGAATATAAATGATTTCAGATTCGTGGAAAATCCAAAAATATCCTTCAAGAACAATAGTAATAGTACAAAACGCCAATAAACACGTCGCTGTCAGATCCCAAAATAACTAAAGGTGAAGAGTCAAATCTCTGATCTTCCTCGCCGCCTCACGATTTATCGCATTTTGTGCTTCTTTCCTCGTTTTGTTGCCGAGCGACACCTCGTACTCTGTCTGCCAGGTTGCATTATTATTGCGGATGGAGAGAATAAACCGCTGCGGCGGGGGAGGGGCGAGCAGGGGTCAGGAAATGATCAAAGCGTCAAGCAGCGAAAAGATGACAGTTTAGGCGTTTGCGCCTCGGGGTGGGGGTGGGGGTGTGGGGGGGGGTTAATCTAGAGACATAAATGGCTTTTGAACGTTGGGAGTGATGTGCTGTTTATTAATCAAAAGCATAAAACAATGGCGAGCTTCCCTCCTGGATGCTCCTCTTCGCCTCCCGACGCCGTTCTTAACCATCAGCGTCAAATGAATCACCCTAAAATGAAATTCCCCTCCATCACACGCAATTTACTTTAATAAAACTATAAGAACTGTCATGTGATAATCGCTGTGCGCTGATGCTCTGCTTTGCCTTACAGAGTTGAAGAGGATTAGGCCCGGGCTCTCTTCATCGCTAACCCAATAAAACATATGAGAGGGCTGCGGGCGGATTAATGTTTACCGCTTCCAGTTTCTCTGAGCAGCTCGCACGTAGCGCAGCCAGGCCTGATTTAGTCTTCCCGCTCCTGCGTCACCTCTGAACCCTCTTCAGGTTCATCGCCGCTCATGGCGCATGTCTGCGCCGCTGCCGAGATCTTTGGTTTGTGCTCTTGGTAGTAATAGAGCGGCGTTAACACCGTTGAGAAAGTGCTTCTGCTGGCAATATCTTTGGATTAGAACTCTGTCCAACGGGAACCGGTGTCTCCAGAGTCAGTTTCCCACAGCAGAAGAGCTGTCACACCATCTCAGATGCTGTGTTTTACTCCCTTTCTCAGATGTTTAAAAGCACTCATTTTCCTTCAGGCAGCACCGGTATTACCGCAGCGTTTGTTGCACCACAACATGATTTTAGAAACTCCGAACAGGGTTTTAATCCTGTGGGAAAACCACGGACTACAACACGAACCTCTGGCCCGTGTCCCACCAATGGCACACTACTGCAAAATCAAGGGCCCTCCGTAGTGGTTTTTCTAAACATACATCATTAACGGAAACTGAGCCGTTCTTACATGATTCACAAGCGCAAACTTGTTTTTTCACAGAGAAAAGGTTTAGAAACTACACTCACGCTGGCAATCAGTCATGCACCTCTAATCTTTCAAGGGATAACTTTTGAGATCTTCTTAAAAAGGTCTGTCAGAGGATGTCCTTGGAGCACGTGAGGACATTAGCGCAGTAGAGCTGTTTCTGGAGAATGACAGCAGAGAAACAGCGAGTCGGAGACACTCCGCGCTGCCAGAAAATATGATGCTTTCTAAAGAGTATCGAGTAAAAAGGAATGCTTTGTCAGATTGCGATGTTTGCCACACCGAGGCAGCCGAAAAGAGTCTGTCAGCCGTGACAACGAGGAACTCTTTTTCCTGCTTATCTGTGATTGTGGTGACGGCTTCGTCAGAGGAACAATATGAAAATGGCACAAAGAGGATTTTTTTTCCTGAGGAAACACAGAAACCTGGTCCTCTGATACCAGATTTATGAGATTCTATAGGTTATTAACCATCCCCGCGCTCCCGTCAACAGACAAAAGCCTAACCCCGCGGTGTTTGTACATCTGCAAAGCTCATGAATTTAAATATCTCCGCTCTAAAACAATTAAGTGTACCAGAGCAGCCAATCTCAAGGATCTCGCCGAATCCACTTCTGTGTGTGCTTGCCGCTCGTGAACATTTTAATGACAAAGACGAATAGCGCCATCCCCATCCTTCAATATGCACAGGACACGTAATGACTTTCTCCCCCTAATGACTCACCCGGGGAGCTTATTGATGAAAGGATATTTGCCTTTAATAGATGGGAGATGAAAGACAATGTGATGAAATGTGCTCGGACTGAAATTGAATGTCACTTTTTGGAGCAACACGAATAACAAAGTGTGTTTCTTTTCTCATTAATAGTTTAGTTTTCCCACTTTGATTCTGACAGCTATGAGTTATAGCGTCCGTGAGGAGAATCTGATAAGGTGCCTGAACAGAGGAGCCAACATCATCTACAGGTGATGACATCATCTGCGGGGACACTTTTGTACACTGTTGATGTAAATTGGGCTCTTTGTTGCTTTTAATGTTTGTCTGGGTAAAGATCAGAGCAAATGCAATAGAATTCTTTTGATTGTCGTCTCTTAGTGACAGCGAGCGATCTACTCTTTTCAATGGACAAGGCTCACATTGTTAAACTGTAATCTGTCGCTCAGGTTAGTTTTTTTGGACATTTGCAAGGCAACAGGGGACTCGTTCTGGGGACTTTGACATCCCATCATGCAAACACATCAAAGACCTGAGCTACCACGCTAACAGTGAGCTATAGCATTCAGAGGAAATGGAGCATGGGAGCTCTGACAGATTAAACAGTTCAAGTTGTACTGCTTTGTCCAAAGGTAGCAATTAAACCCTTTAATATATTAACCGAGGGTTGTTTTTCAGCCAGCCAGAGTAACAATAAACTGCTACACTTTAGTAGAAAGGACATAAAGACTCATGGAACCCAGCAGCTCCTGTAGCGTTCTAGCTGACACCCCCCCAGTGTTTCTGCTCTCTGACTGCTTGGTGTCAGGACCGAAGGGAACGCCGGCTCACCTCCATCACGTCAAACATGTGATGGCGCCGGCCTGGGTCAGGCAACTTTCCTTCAGAACGGGGCTCGAGAGGCCCGGGTATTGATTTTACAGCGGCTGTCAGAGTTGTAGGCAGACTACCGCTGTCGACCTTCGACCCCTGACGCACAGCCTTGGTTATCTTTGTAGCTCAAGTTTGCGAATCAGCTGCATACCTTCAAATCGGGATTCTGGGCCAGTACGGAACACTTCTCTTTAGATTTGCTCGCTTTGTCAGGCTCAGAGGTTTCATTTCTTCATTTGTAACATTGTACCAGCATAAATGTGCTCCACGGTTACGTTTGATTCATATTCTGAAAGAGTCCCCGCACTCATCTTAATTAATCCTGCAGTTTTCGAGGAGAGACGGGGACAGAATCTCTTATTTGGAAGGTATAAAAGCTTTAAAGCTTTAAAAACTTATAATATTCAACACTGGGCAATTTGACACCGTAAGCCTGAATTTATTTTGTTGCTTACAGATATGTGAGATAAGTATGTTTGCTTTCTCCCAAAGCTAACAAATACACAATGCCAGGGAGTAATATACAGGGTCTGATCCATAAACGTGGATTAGTACAATTCCTGGTTAGCTGCAGGATGATTTGTAAATGCTTGCAGAAGAAGAACTAAGTTACAAACCGACAAACTGCGTTCGGTTCGCTATCAAAGTCACGAGCAGAGCTAGCGGCAGCGGCGGCCCAGAGTACGTCATCATGGTCGGGGCGTTCTGTGACAACAAGCGCTGATGTATTGCAGTTATTTCTGCTATAGAACAGTGGAGCCCATCTTTCCAAACCCACAATAGCAGCTCATGAATTATTGATGGGGCTGGCAAACAACGGGGTGTGTAATTATCATCCGAGGAAAGAATACACACCGGCGGCAATGGAGCCACTTGCGCGGCTCCGTCAGGGAAAGGTTAAGTTTCCCTCCAGCGCCGCTCATTCCTGCTGACCTTTCAGATACGACAGCTGAAAGTTTCTCCACATTTGTGAAATCAGTAAGTGCACAATCAACATTCAGTTAGCTAGGAATAAACATGAGCTCTGCAGCTAATCCCACAGGAACACAAGAATCAGCTGGTCAGTGCAACTGTTATACATGCACCAGACTTTGCACTGGAAGGTTTAAAATGTAATTAGACATTAATAAGGCCACACGAAGGCCTGAATCTAAATTTCTTTAAGATAGCAGCACTAGCAGCACTGGCATACAACAACCATGATGGAGTGAACACCGGCTACACTTCTGTTACTGGTGTTGGACATTTGAAATGATGCCAGAGCTGCACAGAATACATCCCAATCAGCAGGAAGGCGGCACGAAAAGATGAAGTTAGGACAGACCAGAGTCCCATCTGCTGCTGCTCTCTGCCTCAAACGGAGTTCACTCCGATAGCTGAGAACATGGAGGAGGACATAAAGCACACTAAACACATCCTGCTATGTCTTCTCTGAGCTGAGGCTCCAGCTTTAGCATTCCGGTCAATCACCTGTTTCTGGACCAGCTTTTGCCTTGTTCAGGTGAAATATTGGGTTTATTTTAGCCTAAATGCGCCATTTTTCCTTGCTTCCAGCGTCTAGGCTAATCTCAGAATAAACTAAGCTGTGCAAACTGTTTCCTGGCTGCAGCTGACGAGCGAAGCCAATAAATAAATTAAGTTATTTTTGTGTAACTGCTGCAAAAACTTTCAGAAAATGTGGCTGAAATAAAGTCAGGAAAGTGATGTTTTCGATGCAGACTCCCTCCGACTGCAACACATGCTCTTTAAACATTGTTCTGGGCAATTTGGGAATCGCAGCAGCGTTCCCATCGACTTATCCTGCCATTAACTCTCTCCGCTGCACCTCGCTTTAATAACATCCTTCCACTCCTTCAACGACTCCCGTCGTCTCTCACCGCTCCCATTTGTGCCGCCAAATGTTAACGATCACACTGGTGTTAGCAAATGAAAGCGTGCTCCCACCCCCGACCCCCCCGACACCCACCCACCCGTCAATCAGGCGAGGAGACGGTTTCGAGTGGGTCTGTGGTTTAAAAAAAAAAAAGAAAAAAGAACAAAAAACTGCTGAAGAGTGTCGCCATCTGCATTAACAGCTGGTGATAATTTGACAGAAAAGACAACAAAAGAAGAAGAAAGAGGAGGAATAAAGCCTGAAGGCTCTCGCTCTCAAAGAACTGACTTTAGGTTTTCAAACAGCCTCAGTTGTGATTATAGGCTACATAAATTAATGAAACTCTTTGGCTCACCGCTAATCATCCTCCATATGTTCCCAGTCGGTCGCGCACAGAGAGGCCTGTTACACCCAACCTAATTAAGCGCGCTCGGTTTGTGAGCGACTCTGAATAAAGTCTTCTTTCCCGGAGATAAAAGCTGAGGCAAATCTGACAGCGGGTCAGCGTCGGGCTCGTCATTGTTAACGCCGCCGGAACGGCCGCGCCGGATGTCTTATCCGTGCAGGTAAGAGCTGAATTAAAGCGTGCACTTCAAAAGGGAACAGACAGCTAAATAATAAGCCTGAAGATCTGTCAGAGAAGTGTAATTACGGCGCCAGCGGGAGGCACAGCTGCCTTTCCGCCGATTTCAGGAGAGATCGGCGGGGCGGATGCTGGAGTAAAAGGTTACCTGTGGTAGGGAAAGGTGAGCGAAGCACAAACGAGTGGAATGGAGGATGTCACCTGTCATGTCACATTAGCAGCTGCACAAGAGCAGAAAAAAAAGTACTTTTAGAACAAAAAATGCTAACGCTACTAAACACCAAGAAGAGATTTTCAATGTTTGCCCAAGCTCGAATGGTAATTCAGAAATCTGATCTCTTTATTGTTTTACTACAGGTCAGAGGTCAGTCAGTTGCCTGCTGGTCTCTGTTCTGCGTTTGCGGCGGTTTTATCTGCTGGTAATTGTTTCTTTCTCGGTGTTCCACGGAGGGCAAAGACCCAGAAACGCAGGCGTGAAGCTTTCATCTGAAGAAAAACTTTAAGCTGTGGGTCAAAATCTGTTGATGCTAACTTTTCCCACTGTGACCAAACACTTTAACTGCTTTTCCTTGATGCGCCAGAAGGTAACAAAGCCGGCTACATAAAAAAATAAAAAACAGCCAGCTGGGGTGGCAGAATACAATTTGTAGATTAATTTAAAATTTGCAAAACAACGTGCATTAAAATGCCTCATAGCATTGAAACTGGCAAAGTCAACAGAAAACAGGTTGAGCGATCAACAGAGCGAAGGACGAGAAGAAAAACAAGTCTGGTTTTGTGCGACATCGGCGCTCAACAGGGGATTTTTTTTAATGTCTCTGCTTGGTTGTTTGTGTGAAACTAGAAAAATGCTTTTAGAACAGTGAGAGGGGCCCTGGGGATGATTGGGGGCCAAAACAAAAGCAGAGATGAAGGGGGGAGCTGCCACCAGAAGGTTCCCAGTAATGACAGAAGTGGACCTTCAGGGTCCAGGCTGACAGAGAGAGGAGCTGGTTCTGGGACGAGTGGACCAGTGACTGGACCCACGCGGTTCTGTTACTGATGGTTGATTCATCAGACTCAGGCTCCCTCGTCTGGTCCTGCTCCAGGGTTCCTCCTGTTAGAAGACGGCCTCTCTGCAGACCTGGGCGCATCCCAAAAGATCCCAATCCCAGGTTGGACTTAAATATTTCAGTTTTGCTGGTGAGAGCAGAGCCTGGATCCCTGATAATCTGATTCTGGTCTCATTCTCAAGCGTCCTCGCAGACCTCTGCTCTAACCTTGGTCGTTATTGTCTGAAAGCTTCTGCTTTTCTGCTGAGTTTTAAATAAAAAAGGCCCTCCTGGCGCCGGACCTGAGCTCCGAGCGCTTCCTTCCAGACCAAGAATCCCTGCCCTCGTCCTCGCTGCTGCATTTTTCTCCTCTCGCTGACGCCTCACACGCCTCCCATATTACTTTCATTTTCCAGAATTAATTGGAAGGCGAAATTGCTTTTTAAATTGTTCCAACTTGCGCTGACCGACCCAATTAGCTCAGTGATTACACTTGCTGGGACGAGATCTCGCGCCTAAGTGATGAGACTAATACGAGTGAATATTTCGAATCCGTGTCTGCAATTAGGGTCATTTACATATGTAATGCGTCTGCTTGATGACTTAATTATGTTTGTATTCCCTGCTGATGTCACTGACAGGTGTCTTTTGGAATAGTGCAAAATCAGACCTGAGCGGATGTCCCAGAACATCCACAGTGTCCAGCTCGTTGCCGTGCCGACAGAACCGGTGGCTGAGCCTGAATCACAAGAGGAGAGGTTTTCTCGAGTTTGTTCCCAGTGGGATCATAATAACACTAATGCTAATGTAAGGCAGCGGGAGGGGAGGCCAGGCTAGCTAAAATTTCCTTTCCCCTTCTGCCGCCCTCAGCTTCTGCCCAATTGACCAGAACACGCTGGCGGACTGCAGCGCTGGAATTATGCAATTTTCAAAGCAATGCAACTTGACCCGGAGAAGGACAATTTCGTTCAGGGCTGGAACTGTGCTGCCTTCTAAGGGCTTTTATTAGGTTTATTTTAGTCCTTCTCTTGGAGAATGACACAAACACTCACCTGGAGGTGGGGTCTGCGTGAGGTTTCTGCCTTCGTGGCCACGGCTGTGAGGCTAACGGCGGAGCTCTCCACAGTCCCCTAGCTTGTATTTCCACATGTCTGAGTCTAATTTGCCCTAAAGCTCCCACCAGGACATGTGCCACCTCTGGCACAGTTGCCTTTTTTGTGTCTTCCTGGGGCGTGCCCCCGTTGTCACGCGTCCGCTGACATTACGCCTAAATAACTCTAAAAGCGCTTGGGCAGACTTTAGAGGACAGGGATGAACCGGATGCTACAGCAGCTGATGGGCGCTTCATTTTCAGAAGGTCACGGCCGCTAACGTCCCCCTGATGGGCTCGTCCTTCTCTGCTGATGAATATGGCGCAGATGCTCCTCAACCGCGTTGTTTTTTTAATTTCACGGGTCAAAAAGCAAATAAACATAATGCGAGGACTCTGTAATAGAATCAATATCCTCCGCCGGCAGGGCCAGGCTCCCGCCCTTGTTTTTGGAATGATAGTTCCTACTTTTACATCTGCGCTACGTCTGCGCGCTGACGGATGGAGGACAGCCGCCTTTATTAGCAAAAGGAGATGGAAAAACCAAAGCCGAAAGCTGCGACAGCCGGCGGTAAGTGTGACAACAGCGCGACAACGAGCTCCTTGATTTCCTCTGATGTCAGAACCTGAAGGAAAAATCAATATGAGGAATGAGGCCTTATTTACAGGAGACACCCTGATAGACTGAAGATGTCAACAAGCTGTTAATGTTGCAGGAGGAGATTGCTTTTTGTCTCTAAGTGGGGAATTAAATAATGGCTTTGCTATTTTTAGCCCCCCTAGATGCACGTGTGCGTGGGACAATGCTTTAGCACGGCAGCTGTTTGGCTTTTTTAGTTTTAGCTTAAGGGTCTTATTTGCAATTCCTAATCTCAATCTGGTGGACATGCAATCCTATTCTGGGAGGCACGGGTGCGTGCACTCTCCAAAACCCACTATAGGAATTAACGCACAGGCTGGCTTCGCTTTCCCTCCATCCGGACCAACCGAGCGCCGACCCAGCATCCGCTGGTCAGTTCAGGATTCCCTGTCAGGGTCAATCAAAGTCGGAATGTGAGGCGGAAGCACACCTTCACCAGCGGCAGCAGAGGCGGGCTCCCTCGCTCCCTCGCCACCCCCGAGTGAACTGTTTGTTGAGAGAAACATAAAAGGTTTGCGCGGTGGACATGCTCATGCCCTGGAGGGTACACAAACTCAATAGCTAGCTTGCGCGGTTGCTAGCTAGTCCTCTCTCCTTGAGTGCACCTGTGTGTTTCCTGGTGGCAGACGCTGAAAATTGAGGTCATGATCCCTGCGAGTGTGTGAGTCACGACGCCTGGGTGTTGAAATATCACCCTTTTTTTCCTCTCAGGATACATTTCTCTTTGCGGTGCTGCTCTCACACCATCCTTCCATCATGTGACACACAAGCGTAACAGTTCGGAGCTCTTGAGTCGAGCTATTCCAATGCGTGAGTGATTGTTGCTACATGCATAACTGCAGGTAGAGGACACACCTCAGCCCCGCCCCTTGTTTAAGCTAGCGGCTGCTGCTGATTAGCCAAGAGTTGCTTTTTCGAGAGTATCCACGTCAAACACGGCTGAGGATTTTACGAACAAATATGTGTTGTTAAAAGCACACTGGACACATTTACAGAAGGCAGATTCTCAAACACATTTGCTCCGCCCACCAGTCCCATCCCTCCAGGAGAAACTACAGGTGCTGATTGGACAGAGGACATCGGAGACCAACAGCAACACACACACGGCTGCTCTGCTTTGGGACACATTCATCTGTCAGTTTTAGTCTGTCTATGGTGTGTGTGTGTGTGTGTGTGTGTGTGTGTGCGTGTGTGGTGATTGGGGGAGAGGACTGCTCCCGGTTACATCTTTTGAGTCATTTTGCACAGATTTGGGGACAGTTTGTCTCTCTGAGGTCAATCTGAACGTCCTTGGATTCTGTTTTCTGTCCGTTACTTCACGAGTGACTTGGTGTCCGTTTGGAGTCGTGAACTCATCCCACCGGGACGGGTTCCCGGACACCTTTAAACCAGGCTCGGGGCTCTAATCCTACGGCAACAAGACGGGCGCCGATGCGGCTGCCGCGCTCACTGGTCCTCAGCGGGTGAGGGACGGGTGAGGGACGGGTGAGGGACGGGTGAGGGACGGCTGAGGCCGGCGGAACCAGCTCAGAGCCGACCCGGATGAGGAGGCACCGCTGCAATCAGGGTCCCTGAGGAAATCTGGCCGGGACATTATCTGCTCCGCTGCCTCTCTGCAGCACCTGGAGCTTCTGCCAGCGGCTCCGCGGAGGCCGGGCCCGCTCTGCTGCTTCTGTCTGGTGGACTGGGCCGGGTTGGGACTCTGGACCCAGCAACCGCCTTCATCGATCAACCCTCATCCTGAATAGCAGAGGAGCTTCTTCTAGACCCCAGAGGTGTGAAACCACCAGCCTGCACCTACGTCAGGAGGAAGCAGCCGAGCTCAAAGCTGCTGCGGCGGTTTGGAACGTTTGGTCTTCACGTCTCCATAAATGAGCAGAAAAACAAAGAACTCTGCTTTAAATTTTTGATCTGTTCCTCTTTTTTTACTCGGAACGCAAAACGTTTGTACTCGAATGAAAGAGAGAATTATCAGGAGCACTAAAGCCGATGTTTCTGTGTGAGCTTGTGAAAGAGTTCTCTTATTTATCGCTTCTCTTTGTCCTCGACATTTTAATTGAAAAACCATAAAAGGGGAGGCTGTCAGCTTCTGAAGGCTCTGTGTTCTCGTTCCTCGGTGTTCTCCCTCAGGACCAGCGCCGATCTTCTCTTAGCTGGACATTAACTAGGGTTTTTGTCAGCGGTAGAAATCAGCTCAATTTCCCACATTTAGATGAATGAAACACTAAATCTGAGGTTTTCGAGACTTTTCTGCTATAATTGGAAGATTGGAGGGATTAAAAATCAGATTAAACGACTTTAACTCCAGATCAAACCCATGTCTCCAGATCGGCTGATGTAAACTTGGTTTGGGGTTTTTGAATTTAGCAGAAAATCAGGACGGATGTTTCCGTTAGCCGCGGAGGACTTGAGCCAGCGCTCCACGCCCGCAGCTCAGCCAGCTCGGACAGGGGTCGAGGCTCCTTCAGACACGGCTGTAACCACCAGCAAGATGAGGCGGGACGTCCCTCATTAATCAAGTTAACAGCTCAGAATAAGACAGTGAAGCACTCAGACGTCGTTCCTGTCACCCCCGGGAGCCCCCCCGTTCCCTAAGTGGACAGAGAGGAGGAACAACACCCCACGTGCACGCCCGCTTCTGGGTTTGTGCGTCTTCGGAGTGAAGCAGCCTGTCACCAACGCAAACGCGTCGCCTCATTCGGAGCAAAAACCTGAAAAAACCTGTGGTTTCTCCCACGTCTGCTGTAGAATGAATAGACTTCGGTTCCAGGAGGTGCTCTTTGTTGGAAACACAGCAGGATTCATCAGGGAAGCCAAAGCGTCGCGTCTCATTAAGCGATTTTGGAGCAAATACGATGCATTGATAACGTGATTTACATGGGCTTATTTATTTGTTCCCCGTTAATATGGCAAGCATGGCAGCAGTCGCATCATCATTTATTCTGTAATTAACTCCCTCCTCCTTTATCTGCTGGAAGAACGTCTTAATTGCCTTCAAACCAGAGCGCCGCCCCTCCCCCACGCCTGCAGATTGATGGAGGAGGTGCTCCAGCTTCATTTAATGCTCAGTCTTTAGAGTTTTTACTGTTGAAACTGCTGTTTAAACAACACCAGGAGCAACAAATGGGCTCCACCACTGACGGGAGATGTTTAAAGAGACGTTACCGAGGCAAAAAAAATAACACTGATGCCAGTAAAAGGTCAGAGTGAGCATTCCTGGCACTCTGCACGGTGAAAAAAGACAACAAGTTCACCCAACGACCAAACATGCTGGACACACTGACACCTGCCAAGATTAGCGAAAAAGCTAACCCCATCAGCACCAGGACGTATGCCCAAGCACACACAAGCCAACGCTCCAGCACGCCCACACACGCCCACACACGCCCCAGGTGGGCGAGCCCAGGCTGATTCACGGGTGATGGAATCCCTCCACGGGCCTCCGGAGCAGGTCTGCCTCGGCCCAGATCCGCAGCCCCGCGGGTGGACACCGAAGCCCTCCAAGGCTCGGCTGCAACGCGAACAGCAAGGAAACGTGACGCAGGCGAGGCGCATCACAGGGCGGGAAGGTGTGTGTTAGCATTAAGGACTAGAGGACTCATCCGCACACAGGCAGGAGCAAAGAGCACTGCCTGGAAAGTTTTGGAAGAACCCACGCCCTTTTCCTGTCCCGACCATTTAGATTTTTACCTTCCTGCCTCCACACAGCTCCACCCTATCCTGCACCTAAAAACACATTCATTTCCCCCCGGGGCTCTTTATCTGAGCTCTGGGAAATCAATACCTGTTAACAGCCTCCCAGTTCATGATGGGATGTTTCATCCTAATTGCCAGAGTCAGTTTCTTATCAATACCGTATTGAAGCAAATTAAAGGCTGGATCCTGCCAGCCTGTTTAAGACTCTGGGTTGATGGTGCACCCTGGGGTGAGATCGGGCCTACTGCAGCAAAATCTGGCTCATCTGGAACTCCGCGGAGCCGGGAACGGCCGAAAGAGGGATGCGCGCACACAAATCCCGCCGCGCCTGTCACGTTTGACGCGGATCTGCACCAATTAGGCCACTTTCTAAACCCAGTCAGCGCGCCACAGAGGTCATGTGACTGTCTCGAGAGAAGGGTCTGCGACAACCAGTCGAAGCCGGGCCGGCTGCGGGATGGAGGCGCACCGCCGCGCACACCGCCGCGCACGCCGCGCGCCTTCACAGCCGATCGGAACGCGGCAGCGCTGGGATGGCGTCTGAGACCGCGGCGCATCCTGCAGCTGCGCCGGGTCCTGCGGCGTAGGGGGGGAGGACAAGGGGGACTAGAAAAACACCAACCATCCGAAACATAAAAACACACAATCCGCGTCAGGAGCCGGCGATGACGCGTCGCGGAGATCGATGCGATCAGATAACCTTCAGATAGCATTGATAAACACAGCTTAACGAGCCGCGTGTGCCAGTCCTGCGAAATAACAGCCACAGGTGCACGTTTCTATCACCTTTATTAAAGACATGAAGGTGTCAGGCGTTCAGTCTGTCCGGATACCTGCGAGTGAGAAAATGTCTGTTCATCCTCGGTGACACAGAAAACAAAAACCCCAAGAATCAAAACTGCCCTCGTCCGCCCAGCATCATCTAGAGGAAAAATAACATCCGCAAAAAGGAAGAAAAAAAAGGACTTGACACCGCCAGTAAAAGTACAAGCAAATCGAAAAAGGTGGAACACAAAAAATAGAAACGACAAACCTGAGAGCTGCAAGAAAAGTACCGGGTTCAAAATGATTCCTTCTGATAAAGAAAAGAGGGAGCAAAGTCAAAGCAAAGGTCTGGAGCGGTGAGGTTCACCCAAAATCACAAAACTCGAAGGCAAACAAGCAACACTGCAAAATGCAAACCAAAGCAACGACAACAAAAAAGGGAAAAAATGTGGGGAAAAAGGGCTCCAAACCACCACGGAACGCCTGGAAAAAATCTCAATATTGACAAAAGCTGCTCGATCGGAACAAAACTGCAAGCAAGTGAGAGCGCGTGTGCCACCGGAATAACCGCATGCTGGAAACTTGCAGCCTGATGTGGGGACGACGCTCCGAAGCGCCGCGGCAACGCTCGAATTCAAACACCAGCAGAAGGAAAAAATGGGAAAAAAAGAAAAAGAAAAAGAAGCGGAGGGAGGTGGGGGGGGAGGGGGAATTAAAAAGACAAAAAAAAATGATGCTTGTTGGAAATGTACTCACCGAGCGGGAGTAAAATGATGCGAGAAAAATGAGAATATGGCTCAAAATACAGTATGGCGGTGCGAGCCGGAACGCGGTGCCTTTTCTCTAGATGTCAGCCTCCAGTTCTGTCATGTGACTCATCCGGATCCGACTCTTCCAGCAATGAGAGCGCGGCGCGGAACAGCTGATGCTGGAAGCTCCCAGAGAGAGAAGGCGAGTATCCGGAACATCCCACCGCGCTGACTGCGCCGCCGCCGCCGCCGCCGCTGCCGCGTCGCCCCGCGTCGCCCCGCGTCGCCTCTTTAAAGATGCGGGGCTCACGTGGCGTCAGCTGTCCGCGCGCTTCCATTCAGAGGGGGCGCGGAGCGTGCGGGGCGTGCGGGGCGGCACTCGCGCGCCGGCCCGCGTCCAAGGCGGCACCGATCTGCGCAGTTTGACGCAAATCTAAACGTATTTATAGACGGAAAACAAGGAGTTGGGAGCTGCCGGGCTCATTGTTAGACAGATATTCCTGATTTTGCTCCCACAAGAGGCCGGGCTTGAGCAAAAGTTCAAGATGGAGCCAGAAGTTTCCTCAGGAACAGCTTCTGGTCCTGAAACTGGCAGCACCGGTCTGCTTTTCCAACCTGGAGACCCTCCGGCAGACCTTCACCGCAGCAGGTCTGCCGGCCCTCTTCTTCTCCTCCAACTGGAAAAAAGCTGTTCCTCCGCAGCACCAGGCTGGAGGTCAGCTGACCTCCTCACGCTGGGGAACAGCCACAGTCTCCGTTTCAACCGCAAGCACGCGTCCCAGAGGAGACCCACCGGGCCCAGGCCGTCCCCACCTCAGTGGACGGCGAAGACGAGCCATTTTCCTCCTGCGCCGAAGCCGGGGAAGTAAATAAAGAGCCAACAGGCCGAACAAATCATTCGCAACAATGTTCAATTAGAAGACAGGGCCTCATTTAGAGCAAACAGCAGCATTATAGCCGGCGCCAAATGGCTCATTCATTCAGCTAACACCATTCTGAGCAGATCTTTACCCTCCGCAGGGTCATTCCCTTCATCTGGCGGCAGTTTAAACACACATTCTTTTCTGTGGGAACGCGCCCGGAGCTGTTTCCCCCTCTTTTCCTGCCATTCACGGTAATCCGAGTACATTAGTTAGTGAAACTGATCAAACCCAAACATCCGTCATTGCTGCAACCCCGAGAAGAGCTAGCGACGCCCCAACGACGGCTAACGCCGCCCAGAACACGCTACATTAGCCGAGTGGCTTCGCTGCAGAATAACCTTTAAATGTGACGCAAAACTGGGAGGAGGCGAGCGCGCTGCTGCGGATTTGAACTTTTCATTCCGCCCACAACAGCTGCCCCCTCAGGAGTTCGCAGGACAGCGACGATTTCAGCAGACAAGGCTTTGATTGCATCTCCGCTCACAGCTGAATCACAGGTAGTTCTACGCTGACGCTGCTCTTCGAAGCACATGTTGAGTTTTTTAGGCAAAAGAAATGCAGCCGAGTGCATTTTCTGCGTGGTGACGGAGGCGGGCAGGTCGTCGTCTGGATGCGCCTGCCTCGAGTTTAAAGCAAAGCTCCACATGCCAACGTCTCCGCTGGTCTTTCCCACATCAGCAGGACCAGACGGACGTCTTTCAGCTCTTCAGACACAGAAATTCTGACCTCAGCCTTTTACATTCCAGTCCTTCTTTATGCTCCTGACTAAAACTGAAAGCTCTTACTTTTTAAAGCCCAGATGCTAACTGAGCAAGCTTGCCAGGGAGAAAGAATCCGCTCTGGTGCCATTTCAAGTTTCCCGCCCCCCGGCGGCGGAGGGTGGAACTGCAGGTGTCTCTGTCCGTGGTGCTGAAAACCAGGCCGCGTCACCGCAACACACCTCACCTCCAAACTAGGCCTCCGATGCTACACTGGGTGAATCTGATGCTAAATCCCAGCTATAATCTGCAGCAACAAGCAGCGTAGCAGCCAGGATGGCAACTCCGCCCACCTCATTTGCTAATAAACATGGGAGAATACGCGGGTCACCGCTGATTGCTCCAGACAGGACAGTAATATGGCGTTATTGATGCATTAGCGTCTGACTGCAGTTGTCAGAAGGAATGCAGCGCGAGCTGGCGCAACGCACAGCGCTGTAGACAACTGTCACCATCAATTCATCACGGCGCCGGTCGGTGCACCGTTTCCACCTTAAGCACTGTCTAAATTAATTTACTCTCCCCATCACATCCAAGCCTTCGGGAGGAGCGGTGTAAAAGGCTTTATGGTCTCCCAGGAATTCACTGGGTGTCCATGAAAAGTGATAAAGCCCCCTTCAAGCGCTGCATGTTTACCTTCCTTTATTTCGCCGTTAAGGCCTGTTAAGTTGCCAGGTTTCATACTGCACCGTTTTTAAATCGCATTTAGCGTTCTGCCTCAGCGGCACTTTAATCACCGCCGCCGCAAACCGAAGCCGACGGCCGGCGTTTCACCAGGCCTGACACGCCGGAGCGTGATTATCAACGCCCAAAGGTGTTTGGGACCTAAGTGACAGTCGACAGCGTGATTCTGGAAGCTAACACAACATCTGGAACTGAAGCAGATGTTCGCAGACGAGAGGGAGGAGCCGCACGGCGTCTGGTGCCACTTTCCACATTACAGATGGAGCGTTAGCACATTTACATCAAGATATCCCTCCAGAGGAGCACAAATCGATTCACAGTATGTGGACTCCGCTCACACGATTCGTGCATGCGTGAGCGTACCTTGGTGATAACCCCGTGATGTCTTGCGCTGCTCATCAGTCACACGGGGCGTTCAAGTGGCTCAGGGTGGCTTTTATGAGTATGTGAGACCAGACGCATCAATCAGGCGGCGCTCAGGACGCCAGCGCACAGACGCAACACGAGGAGGCGATGCTCAACGCGCCGGGGCGGATAAGTGACGCAGCGGCGGAGAGGAACTCAGCGTTGCCTCGGGCCAAGAAGAGCCAATGAGGAGCAGAGTTCCTAAACACCAGGGCCAGGGTCTGCACCCGCAGAAGTCCCTCCGCACAAATAAGGAAATCACCTCCCTCCAAGCTGTCGCAGCAGCGCGCTTTCCTGGTTTCCACTGATACTTTGTGTCCGATTAGTCGCCTTGTTTCAGACACACACACACACACACACACACACACAGATGGACTGAATTAATTTACTGTATTGAAGCAATGAGGGGATTTGTGTTCTTTCATTACCGTTTCGTCAAGGAGTCTGCAGAAATTGTGCAGGATATGAATAATCAAGAATAAATGGAGTGTGCACACGGAACCGTACGGGGATTTAATGCTCATTACAAAAAAAAAGGATACATTGACAAATGTAAAGCTCCTGCTGGAGGGATTATATTGGAAAATTGTGAATGTACTTGAAAGCGCCCCTGTGTTGATGCTAACATCAGCACCAGAGGAAAGCTTTGAGCTCCAAAACAGAATGATGCTGGTTTATTTCCCCTGATGGACGTGTTTTGAACCCGTCTGAACTGGAGCGACACGTCTCAAACCAGAGCGTTCACTTCCAGGAGTCAGTTACAAACAACAAGGAGTCAGGGCGACGTGACGCGCCTCTGACATCAGGGATCAACCAATCAGAGGCTCTGCCTGTTAGCGCTTACGCTAGCAGCGCAGGAGGTTGGTGCTGAGAGGGTAAAAGCCGCCGTTGGGCTCATTGATCCCTCACTGGCTTCTACTGAGTATCAAATTACCTTTAATGCCGACTCAACGTTCCTCAGCTGGCAGCTTTAATTGGGAAACCCTTATTCCATCCATCCATCCCCTCTGACCTCCTCCCTCCCCCCGCTCACACGGGGCTGCAGCTGAACTTTGGCGCTCGGGTTGCGCTCCGGAGGGGCGGCCGCTTTATCACAGCCGGCAAAGCTGAAACCGTTTAATTGTCTGCAACCAATTAAGCGGCAGGTCTTTGGAGGGAGCCGAGCTGCTCCGCCAGGCGTGAACTTTCCTTCTTTTTTTGCAAATTGATCAGTTTCCAATCTACGCGGCGCCTCCTCGCACGCCTGATGGCCCCTCAAGGACCCACAGGGAGCGTTTTTGAGCACAAGCTGCTCATTTTCATCACCGCTTTGCTCGTTTGGAGCTTTTCGAGCAAAAGGAAACTGCAACCTGGGGCAACTTGCACCAACTCTCAGGGCTGGTGTTTCCACTGGCCGTTCCACCTGGCCGCTCATTGGTCGAACCCCCGCCAGGCTCGCAGGCAGGGGTCCGCCTCCAAATGGCAGGCCCCTCCAAATGTGTCATCAGGACCAATCACAAGCAGTCCCATCTATTACACCTCCAAGAGGACCAAACCCACGTTTCGAGCCACAGGTCCTCCAAACTGCCTCCGCAGAATCAGGAAACATGGATTCCAGGGAAGAGCACGTGTCCTCTGGAGCACTCGCCTTGTTAGCAGCAGGCAGATTAATTGTCTCATCGCGTGGGGATATTTCCATTTCGGAGCGAGGCGGCGTGACCTTTGGAGCGGGCGGCAGCAGGACTCTGCTGTCCAGGAGCATTGTCCTACTGAGACAGGCTGATTGTGCTCCTGGCCTTTTGATAATTAATTAACACGAGTACATGACAGTTAATTTGTCTGCAGCGAGCGCTGGCGTTCTGCAGCGAGCCGGGGCCTTTCTGCACCTGTGGCCCTGCAGGAGGGAGGAGGAAGATGGCCGCACAGGTCCATCCACCACCAGCAGCCACATTCATTCTCAGCTAGCTTCATTAGCATCATCATGCCTCCATTTCCCGTCTCCAAACCTTCATAACAAAAGTTAGCTTGTAAAACGTAAACGCTAACCTCACCAGAGTCCCACCATCACCTGCTGGACTCACCTGAAGCCATCACAGATGGAGCGTTCACGCTCCAGTTTCAGACCCTGGTGCATCTGCGCCTGACGCTAACGGCTACGCCTCCTGCTTTTGGAGATGACACGAAGAGGTGCACACGCCACAGCTGAAGGAGACTTTTCTCCATCCTGGATGCTCAGGAGAGAGAATTTCCATAAATCTGGTTTCTCCGTTATTACGAACCACAGGTGTGGTCAAAGTCACGGTCACAATCTCTTATTCAACGGTGGTTAATTTCACACCTGAGCGCAGCAACACTGAAGCCATCAAAGATGCATTTTTAATGTTTCTCACTGAACATCTGCCCTCAACCGCTAAATTAGCTCACAATCATCTCGTCTGTTACATATCGGCTGAGATGAGGTGGTTTTAGAGACAGGAGCAGCTTTTTGGATGGGTCAGCTAGTGATTCGGGGGTTGGGGTTCGACACCCTCGTCGACCAAAACACCAACAGAAACACTCTCGTCTTAGCCACCTGATGCTAGCTTCCATTTCTGCCATGCACTAGGCTAGCTATGGTTACTCACTTATGTGGCTCATAAAAGGATTAAAAGAGGAGCGTGTGTGTGTGTGTGTGTGTATGTGTGTGTGTGTGTGTGTGTGTGTGTGTGTGTGTGTATGTGGGCTCCTCTCCAAACACCTCTCCCTCTCCAGCCAAGCAGCTTTATGGTTCCACCCTGTCAGCAGAGGTGCTTCTGCAGGGCGACTTCCCAGCATTCACAGCCGCCGCCATCAGATCCTGCAGGAGGCGATAGGGGCGGGGCCCGCGGCGCCTCTGGCGTCCTCGCAGGTCTTGCCTGAAACGCGTTTCCCAGCGAGCGGAGGGCAGGCGGGCGCCTTTGGGACGCCGGCCTGCTATTGTCCCCGCCGACGGCGCGGCTGTAATGAATGGCTGCTCCGGCGCCGCTGGCAGGTGAACCCGGCTTGTGCCGGCCGGCTCCCAGCCTCAGCTGTGTGGCGCTCGGCCCTGGACATTAAAATGCAGAGCTTTGTGCTGAAGGACGCAGGTTGGACTGAGGTGATTTATGGACGAGCGTTTCCTGATACTATCCTGTAATAACAGTTTGCAAACTTCTCTTTCGGTTTGATTTTAGCTCCCTGGGATGAAGATAAAGTCAACAGATAAATAAATGCTTACGGGTCAGGACTAAAAAGGCACCAAAGATCAAAGATGATCAAAGAAAGAGGCACGTTGTGCATCTGAAACCTGCATCCCGGCTGCTCTCCGTACACGATGCAGAGCCGGCTTGGCTGCAACAACAACGGGGATGCGTAGCTCGTACGCTAACGACATGAATATTAATAACCCTTTCAGAACAGATGCATCACACACAAGAGGCTCAGCCTGCGTCTAATTAACACTCAGATTCTTCTCAGTCAGTTTTATTCACAGTTTGTCGTAAAATTGAACCGTAAAGCGGAAACAGACGAGGAAGGAAAGTGAATCTGCGGCCTCGTTTGTGTTTTTACACGTTGGAAAAAGTTGCTGTTCAACAAAGGGAATCTTTCATCAAACAGACCAGTCGCACTCGTCTGGAGATTTGGAGAAAAACAAAAAAAAAAACCCACAAGTGTGTGTTTTTTCATGTCAATATTGGCTGTGTCATTAAGCAAAGAACATCTGTGTGCGCTCCTGCTGCATGAATCCATCATTAAATATAATATAGACGGAGTTACGCCCACACACGCCGGAGGAATGGCTGCCGATTTTGCCACCGGATTCCACATCTTTGGCTCAGGTAGTTGCCATAGCGATACACAGTTGATTTCCGGTCATCCGGAGGTCAAAGAAAGTATACGAAGCCCTAAAAGCTCCACCCAGAGACAGATGGACAGGCGCTAGCTAGACATCCATCTGAGACGCGCTGGCCGGTGCCCAGAACCATCATCGAGGGGTCAAACGGACCAATTAATCCGGCTAAACCGTCAAATCAAACCCAGTTTTCAACACCAGCGCAGCTGCAAGACAAAAACAGACAGAATCTGGGCTGAATTACCTCACCTGGAGATCAAAGCGACAGATCAAAGCGAGATGTGCGCTGCTGAATTTATACTGCAATAAAGCGGTAATTAGACCTGACTGCTGCAGCCCCCCAGGGGGGCACCTGTGCTCTAAATACTAACCTTTCAAGAGTTCAGACAAAAGCAATCAAACTATCAGATACACACATGCTGGAGACTCCAGACCCTGCTGCTCTGTAGCGGAGATGCTAACCGAGCTGTTTCACTATAGTTCAGTGTTTGGCGCAGCCACGCTAACGCTAAAAAGCTGTTGTCTGCTCTGATCTGACCTGTTCCCAGAATTTGTGCATCAAAATGACAAAAGGAATAAAATTCAGAGTCAGACCCGTCGAGCGGAACCTACACGAAGTTTAACTTTTCTCCTTTATTCAGCCTCTCTGATGGAAGGAATCCCTAAATTATTCAGAGGCCATCAAAGCGAGAGCGCTCGGATCAGCTGGGGCCAGTGTTTGTCTTAGACTATTAAAAAAATGTATAGATTAAACGTGTTCATTTCTCATTCCTTTCATGTTGACTTTGTTCTGCTTCTCTTATTTAACTTGAAAAGGAAAATCAAAGACAAAAAGACCAACAGCATAAAATAAGTAAAAGCCAATTAGCCGTTTTGGTGAAGCCGGAGCTTTGCTAGCTTATTGCGCTACAATTAAAGTCCCAAAAACGTAGTAGCGTGGAGCAGGTCAGATGAAGGTCAGGGAATGCGGGCAACCAGTTTACGGCGCCGGCGCATGTGTGAAGGTTTCCAGCGATTATCATCGAGGGTCCAGAGATGCCGACTCGCAGCAGAGAGCTTTTCCTCAGAAAGAGGAAAAGCTCGAGGAAGGTCCGATAAGGCGTCTTCAGTCGGCGCCAGGACCTTCCCCGTGCTGGAAGTGTAATCGGAAAGGGCAGGAGGAGATAAGGTTTGGAACCAGTCGCCATTTTAGTCCTTCAGCCAGGAAGCATCCGTCTCAGGGGGCAGCCATTAGTGCTCCAAACGCCACTCAGGGTTCAGGTTTTCGGACCTGGTGACAGACCGGAAATGAACGGATTTCAGGAACCACACCTCTGTTTTCCTGCTCAGTCATCACCAGATGGTCAGAGGATCCAGGATTTGAGAGACTCGTGTCGGGGAGGAGCGTCGGCGGCTACCGTCACATAAATAAGTAAAATGTTGCTCTATTTCTGCAAAGCAATAATGTCTAAAGTCAGAGGAGGAGGAGGAAAATAGCCTTCATCCGTCAGCAGGCGGTTCGAAGGGCTGCAAGCGAAAAACAGGCCTTTAAATAATGAAAAAGAAGGAATGTTATTGATACTGTTTGGCTGCCGTATCCGTCTGCAGTGAGAACATATATTTGGCGTTAGCCGACTGGGAATGAACATGTTGCAGTTAGCGGCCGTTTATTACCGGCTGCTCCGCTACAGCAGACGGATGTCCGACAGCGTGGAGGGAGGCGCGAGGCATCGGTCGGTGACTCAGCGCCAACCAGGAGCAGCTGACAATAAATCACCAGGCTAACCGCTCCCCCGGGCGGCCACGGCTCATTGGTGCTCCTTCCAGCCCAGGTGAGTCTGGTCCCACTAACTAGCAACATTACTGAGTCCTTTCAAGCTTTACCTGGGAGATACCTGGGAGACAACCACAGAAAGTTCAAAGCTACGTCTGCGCTGCTTCTGTTAGCACTGGTCAACAAAGAAACTAACTAAACCTTTCAACTGTCCTCTATCAGGTCCTCATTCGTGGCCAGAAGCAGAGGAAGAGATGACCTCTGACCTAAAGGAGCCTGGGCTGTGTCTGGCCTCTTTCCCTCACAGACTTTTCCAGCTTCACCTCGGTCATCCATGATGAGCAACAGAAGCTCCCGACCTGCGGGGACGTTGGGAAACCTGCGTCTCCGCGCCGACGCGCCAGGACGTTACCAGGCAACCATCAACGCTGTCACCATCTCCGCTCCAACCGAGGTGGCTGAGGCGGAGGATTTATCATCCTGGATATCCCGAGGTCGACCTCCGCTGCTGATCTGCTTTGGTTGTTACCTCTGCCGCCAGTTTCTGCAGATTTTCTGCGGCACCATGGAAACCAGACCCAGCCTCCTGGTTTTACTCCTCTGTGTGGGGCTCCAGTGTATCCTGCTCTCCTCACTCATGGACCTGCATCTTAAACGGCTCCTGTGTGCACATGCATGGAGCTCTGTGTGTGTGTGTGTATGTGTGTGTGTGTGTCAGCATGCGTGCTGAATGCTGGAATATAAGAGCTCATGAAATCTTCCAGGCAGCTCTAATAGCTGCATTCGGAGCCGTAGCCCTGGGCTAAAGGGCTGTGCGGCAGCGGTGGGAGTCCTGGCGAGCGCCAGCAGCAGCAGCCCAGCCATTTATCAGCACGACCGAGGCCGACGCTACTGCTCAGCGGCGCGGCAGAGACGCTGGCTGAGTGTCCAAACGGCTCCAAAAGCACTGATAATTTAGTGTCCGAGCTGAGCTTCATTATCTAAGAGCTGCACGAGTGTGTGTGTGTGTGTGTGTGGAGGGGAAGGGTTGTAAGAGAGTGAGAGGACTGTTAAGGAGTGGCTGCGAGTGTGCGACACCTCTGTGTTACTGGTTCAGCCGATACTGTACTGGAGTTTGTAGGTTAACAGCTAACACGTTAGCAAAGAAGATGGCAACCAAGGTAGGGCCCAGGTAGCGGTTGGGGAGGTGCTGAGCTAAACTGTTCCACCATGGCTCTTTAGGCTGGTCAGTGTGGAAACACCTGTCCCAGGTGAGAGAAAACTAACAAAACCACGATTACTCGTCAAAGCGACGAGATGTTGTGAGGTTCTGCATGAAAAGAGCTTCAGATGCACGCACATCTGCGCACGCCTGAGAAACACCACTTCTAGGACTTTTTAATAGAGCATTTTAGTAAAGACATTGGAAAGTAATGAGCAAGGAGCAAAACAGATCTAAAGAAAAGATTTTGTGATCACTGAAATTGCAACATTTTTAATACCGCGCTGGCGTCAGCGCGGCTCGGAAATGCCAACCTCATTAGCATCAAGCGGCCCAGGCTTGATGAAAACTAAGCCGTGATTTCAGGAGAAGCTGATATGAGAGGAGAGGATTAGCAGCCTGTCAGCAAGCTGCAGGAGAATTCCGGCGCACGCTGGCCGGGCACCATCAAAGTTTGCTTTATTAGAGAATCTAATGAGGATTTGCACATGCAGCAGCAAATAAATCACGTGATCAACATCGCTGATAGGAACCTGCTTCTCCTGCCTTTGGAAAAGCTAGCTTTACTGCTAATTTCTACAATCTGGTTTGGCTCTGTTGATCACTGACCCAAATACAGAAAACCAGAACATCATGCTAGCTGGTAACAGGCTAACGTTTAACACAATGCCACAAAGACAGTTTTACAAGGAAGGCTAATTATCTTAGCCTCTCTAACTTCCTTTGACATTGCAGTTTTAGATTTCAGTTTTCAGTGTGAGCAGGTTGAGGATTAGCGTAATCGTAAATGTGATTTTGTCGTCTGCAGAGGGAATGGCCAGAAAATAAACGAGAAACTTTTTGCACTTGTGGCAATAAAAGTCAGGTTTGTGGTAGAAAATAAACAATGTCCGTGCTGGTCTAGCTAGCGTCGATAATCCTTTAGCGTGGCAGCGGGAGAATGGAAGGCAACGACCATCGATCAGCAGCGGTGATTGTAAGGAGCCGTCGGATTGACTCGGACAATCACCAGCGGTTAAATTGATTGGACGAAAGTCCAAAATGGCGGAGAGGTCAAGGTGATGGACGATTCACTGAGCGAACCACACCTGTAATTTTGTTTGACAAGCTAATGAGACTGCGGCATGCATCATGCTGCATGCTAATTGCTGTGACGGAGACTACAGTTCTGCGAGGAAAAATAAAAAGAAGAGTGTCCTTCACTAAAAAACATCATCTGGTTGGAGAATAAAGACGTTCTCCGCGCCTTCTCATCCATCTGCAGAATAACTTCATATTTGTTTCCGTCTCCTGCTCATCCGTAACATCTGTCCAGACCCTCAGCCTATCTCTCTCCTCCAAGACGGCCTTTTTCCCCCTAATTTTCTTTCATTTGGTTCCAGCCTGCAAATCCTTCCATCTGGATAGAAGAACGCGCTGAGATTTATGCCCGTGCCGGAACTGGCGCCTGGCGCGTTAGCGCTGTGCTGGTCACAAAGATTCTGGTGCGGCGGCGTCATTGGAGGTTTGCGGAACGTGATGCTTCCGCCTCCAGGTGGGACGTTTGGAGGGTTTAGTTTCAGATGTTAATTCCATATTTTTAACATCCCGCTGCTCTCTGGGTTGCTGAGTGAGCCGGAAATGTGATTACGGAGAATCGAAACCCTGAAGTTTTACTTTTTAATATCTTTAGTTGCATTTTGGAAGTTTGCAGATTTAATACTGTTAGCGTGAGCCATTAGCTTCTGCGCTAACAGGCCTGACGTGAGTTATAGAACGAGCGGGTTTTAATATTTGGCTTTAAAATGCTAATGTTGGAAAATGTAGCTAAGTTTAGAGCCCCGGTTGTTATTTATTCATTTTTATTTGATTAAAGGTTCATCCATCAGCTCCAGGCTTCAAAAAGGAATCGGAGCATCGGACAGCGTTAAAACTGGCACGCAGCGAAGCTTCGGGATCTAATTTCACTAAAAGCTCATTATCGTTATCTCCCGCTCCGGCCTGGCGTCCAATTCCACCCATCGTGTCAGGATGGGACATCTGAGCCGAAGGAATTCCGAACCGGAGCCTCGTTTGCTTGGCTCAGGAAGCAGCAGCTCAACAGCGCGAGCGTGTTCAGGTGCGACGCCTCGTCAGCTCTCGTTAACGCACCGAAACGGACGGATCTGCTTCCTGCTTCCGTCTTATACAAACACAAACGAGTTTTTCTCATCCAGGGAGACGCGTGGATCTGCCCAGTGGAAGCTCCACTGGGCCACGCCGGACCAACATCTGCTTGGACATGTTGTGCCCTGTCGGAGACGTCTCCGCCGACCCCACTGACCCCAAACTGGAAAACCACCTGACGGCCGTTATTAGCAGCGTTCAGGAGGACTGAACAGATTACCAGAGCTTCCGTCGCCCGGCCCAGTGTTCCTGACCCAAGTCCTCCGAACTGACCCCTGATCTGGGACCGCTGGGGACAGTTGCTTCCCCCGTCCCAGTCTGCGTCCTCAATCAGGCCTCCATCAAACATCTATACGTTAGGCTAAACTCTTCCCTGACCCCTGACCCCTGAAAGACCCGGTACTAACGGAACACCTACCCTAATCCAGGCAGGTGCAGGAGTCCGAGGGGCGGGGCCGGGGACCAGGTCAGTGCTGCTCAGACCGCCTGATGACCATAAAGAAAAATGACCCAAAGAGGAACCAGTTGGACTCAGTGGAACTGAGCCTGGTACCAGAACCCTCTCTGGAACGCTCTGTGGAGGGACAGAAGAATGGAACCAGATTAATCCAAAATGGCGCCACAGCGGAGCTTGTAAATCAGGACCGTGGCTTCTGGAGCCGGCAATATCTCACACACACACGCGCGCACACACCACACGGTGGCATCCTGATTGGCCGGTGAGGCCTGGCTGTGACTCGGTGTTTAGCACAGACTCGCGGCTGCAGGCCGATCCCGCCAGAGCCTCTTTCTTTCTGCGGTATTCCAACATTCATCGCTGAGCTCGGTCCAAGCCAAGTCCTGGAAAAACAACGCTGGCCGTCAGGAGGCTCAAATCCCCCCGGTTACATGTTGTATTTGGCTCTTCAGCAACGTCTTGGCAACGAGCTGAAAAGCCTCCGGGACCGGGATCATCCCTCAAGCAGCCCGGTGAGGTGAGACGTAGGCCAGCGGCTTGGCCAATGGTCAACGGCCAGGTTCCGTCCTCCTCTGGTTCCTGCTCGGGGTTTCAGTCGAGTCGGTGCAGCTAAACATCAAACCGCGATCAAACCCTCTCCGCTTTACAGGTCCCTCGTCAGGAATCCGGTTCTGCCGGGCCGGCGATGGGCCCGGCGGGGGCCGGTCAGGTGATCTGGGCGATGCGGCGGCGAGGAGAAAAACGCACCCCAGCTGCCGGATCACCGGGGCCGTCAGGCTGTCTGCCTCCGTCACACTCCTGTTATCTGTGGCCAACACATGTCTGCCCGGGCCGTCGCACGCCGACGGCTGACGGGTGGAGGACCCAGGTGGGCCCGTCCAGCCCCGCCCGTCCCTCAGAAACACTGGAAATCAGACTTTCCGATGAATTAGATGTCTTTTTTTTTTCTTAGCAGAAATCAATAACAAAGCACACTTATTTTTGGCGGCGGCAGGCTTTGCTGGAGGGAAAATAGCGGTAATAGAAATGGTAATGTCCTCCTCTATCTGATGGCGCTCGGGCCCAGATGCCTTCGCCGGGTGGCAATTTGAATTCTGGGACTTTCCCATTTCCTTGCTGTCTCTCTCCGGCTGCTTCTAATAACAAAACGGGATGATGAGGGACGAGTGTTCCCAGCCTGATGGATCTGATGTCCCTCTTTTGATCCCACACACACACACTCACACACACACACACAGTTTGCTCACTATGTGTGTGTGTGTGTGTGTATGGGGGGGGGGGGGGGTCTCCCACTATGCACTGGGAGGACACCAGGGAAATTCTCCAGACAAGAGTGGATCCACAAGAGGGTGGAGTGAGATAAACAGACATTTTTCTCTCCTGATGGGTAACTGTTTTTTTTATGAAGGCACGTGGAAGGGCTCTACAGCTAGCTAGCTTATGACCTTTTCAACTGCAGCCTGAGCAGAACAACGATGGATTCGTCACCTCGGAACTGTGACCGGAGCATCCTTGGAGGCAGCGGCGCCATCGGAGAGCCGACGGTGATCACCGCGCGCCGGCGAGAGCGACCCACGAGCGCTCCATCTGCTGTCTCCTCTGCACGGACGGGCTCAGCGTGCCCTCGCAGACGCGGCAACCCGAGCGGAAAAAGGCCGTCTGGTGTCGGCTCGGAAAAATCGGTAAAAAGGAGTGCTGGCTTTAGGAGGAGAGTTTCCTTCGACACGCACCACCGGTGCTTGGAAAACAACGCTCATCACAAGTCACACTGGCTGTTCTGATTAAACAGCCCGTTCAGAAACCAACAACCACAACGATGAAGATGCGGGGCCTGGCTCTTCCTCACCAGCGAGGCTGCTGCCGTAACGTTCTCGCCATTACTATTATCTGTCTGTCTTCAAGCCAAACAACATGGCTCATACAATATTTATATGGGCGTACACTACACCGCTTCGGAGGAGCGATGGGAGCTCCGGGCTGTTTCTTTTTCCTCCAGTGTTGGTGGAGAAGCTGACAGGCGGCTGCACACGACTGTTGGCTCTTCTTCCATAGGCCTGGTGTCTTTCCTACTATCTTTTTGGAAAACCCAGGCTCGTAAATCACATCCAGGTAAAATATCAGACTTTTTGAATCGGCGCTTGTGCTTTCCCCGCAGATAGAAGCGGCCTGGAAAAGCTACATTAAACAACATGATCTGAACTCTTTCCTAAAGCATGCAAAACCGTTGTAAAAATCAATATTTCATATGTAAACCAGCTAATGCTCGTCATATAATTAATTATAAATGAGCTGAACTCCTTTTGTGTTTTGTGCTCCTCATTGTTCTTTTTTATACAGTCAGGGAAAAAAAAAATAAAATATGACAATAAATTCTTTAAAATACTCTGTGGCAGCTTCTATAAATTGTGCATGAAGGATTATATATTTAACAGTTAGCTTGTGACGTGTGGATTTTAGGAAAAGGAATGAAAGTTGGTCCAACAAGCGGAAAAAGGCTAATGTAGTTCTTGTAGGGCTCCGCTGGTGGCCGCTACTCAAACTGCACCTGCCAAAGATTTTTAAGTGTCCCTGGGCCTGAAAGCTGATTTATTGTCCCTGTTAAGAGCTGATGGTGTCTTTGAAATCAGTTAAGCTTTGTTATGCTAACAGTGGAGATTCATGTCGATTCGTGTCGATTCGTGTCTGAGGGCAAACCAACAATTTAGCTGATTTTGGTGTTGCCAGCGTTTGAATGCTTTCATCACTGTGATTAGGCGGTTGGATATTAGCTCCACCGTTTCAGCAGCGTGATTGCCCCAGACGGCCGTCGGGTTTGAATAAATTAATCAGATCAGAGTTGCGTCCCTGACGACGAAGAAGGCGCCATTAGTCAGGAAAGTGATTCGATTGCTTCAATCAATAGCGGCTGTGTGAGTGAGGCAGCGCAGCGTGGCGGCGTTGGCCTTCATCACCAAACCCCAGAGAACCGTGACGCTCAGCCTGATGTTTTACTTCCAGGAAGTCAAAAGCACACTAACGCTGGCTGATGCTAGATTTGACTTTCCCGACCTCAGGACATTTCCAGCAAAGGTGGAGAATATTGAGATCCTGTGGGTCGGGGGTAAGAAATGGGAGCTAGGAGCTGTTCAAAAATTCCGAACGCAACCTTTGAGCTCTGGTAACATCTGGAGCAGTGATGGTTCCTCTGACTCCAAACCCCGTGTCAACTTTAAAAATGCATCCGCCCGGTCGCGCGTGGCGGCGTGAGGCGCCTGAACTAAAATGAGCCTGCTACGGCTCACGCCGTCCCCGCTTGGACTCTGTTTCTGTGTTTTATCTCCGCGAGCTAAACTGGGGTTACCTTCTCCGGGACGTTGCTTTGTCTTTATTCGAAGTGATCTTAGCTTCATTGATTTCCTCATTTCTTTACACAGGACAGTGAATTATTCTCCAAAATGTCAGAATCTGTTTTTCGGCTAGTGCTTTCCTGTACCGTCCTCCCCTGAAAGGTTGAGCCGAATCTGAATTAATTCATCTCAACCTTTGAAAAGGTTGAGCAGGATTAACTTGATTGTGAATTCCCCCCGTGCGCACCCGCCGCCGTCACTCACTTGTCACATTTGCTGTTGGGGACGCCGCTGCTGACCTTCTCATCGCGACAGGGGTGCACGCCGAAGGACAGGAAACGGTGCACAGCAGAGCCCAGGACCTGCAGGCTCTATATCCACGCGGTAATTCTCCCAGAGCCTCGGGTGATTTACGGCTGCCGCGAATGTGCTCCCAGAAACCCAGATTTCAAAAGGTTTTTCTCCACAAACGATTGGTCCATCGAAAAAAACCAGAAAGCACTTAACCTCCTGAGAGATGTAACGGCGCCAGCGGGCAGCGTGCGGTGAATCCAATCATTCCTGGCCCCGGTTCCAACCTCGCTGTCATGCTGTTTAACATTTACGCCAAACGCATCTGCGCTGGAGCCGTTTGCGGAGGTTGCGATGGACGACGCCGGGTCCTGTTCCGAGGTCGACGATGGGTGTTGTGCGTTTTAGAGGTCAACCACAGAGACGCTGGGATATAAGCCTCAACGGTAGCCTGGAACTGAAGCAACTGAATGTTTCTGTCTGGTAGTTTTACAAATTTATCCTGCTAAATCAGGGTCAAGGGTCAGGAATCAAAGAGACTGAACCGCAGGGTACAACAGTTGACGCAACCGGGGCAACTCTACGGACCACCTGCCCAGATTTCCCGCAGTCTGACCCAGTTTGGGCCCAAGCAGACCAGACCGATTCCCTTCCAGAACCTTTGTTTGATTGGCCCATTAGCATGTCTGGCTCACTAAGATGCCTGAAATCTCATCCATCCTTTTTCCTCCTCCTCCTCCTCCTCCTGTCATCCACCCATATCTGCTGCTGTTACCACAGAAAATAACCAGCACGGCAAAAAAACAATTGTAGCTAAGTGCAAAAGTTGCAGATAGCGCTGCTAGCTTCCATGCTAATAACAGGTATAAAACGGTCAGCGGCGGTGGCGGGAGGCGCCTCCTCCTGCAGGAAAGAGCCACAGTTTTCTCCCTCAATGAGAACATGACGAAGAATAATAGTGCGCAGTGGTGCGGCACGGCTGTCTGCACCGTTGTGCACAACAACATTGATTAGATTACTCCCTGACTAATGGCCACTTCCCCTCCCTCAGAGAAGAAAGCGAATCTCTATCTGATGGTCGCTCTTCCGTTCAGCCGTGGCTCTCACCACCACTTCTTTATCCACCAAGGATTCTTTCCTGCTGACTCAGACGCAGAGAGGAAATCATTAAAAACATATTAAATATTGTATTTTCTTTTCTTGGTCGTGGATGTGGCGACAACCAGGCTAGTGTTCCAGAACATGAAGATGTTTTCAGCACTCACGTGATTTTGATGCTAATGTTTTTGGATGCTAATGTGATCTCTGGGCGCTCCAGCCTTTTATTTATGTAACCTTGGCCGTATTCAGGAAGCCCGACCTTGAGTCTCCAAGGTCGCGGTCCTGGCGGCAGCTCTGCGAGGTCTGATTTTGGCTCAGTCGCACTTTGGGCTTCAATCAGCACGCAGGCGTTACCACGGCGACAGTGCCAGCATGAGCAGAATGTTGAGGATAATGAAGGATATTGACCGTGCTCTTCACGGTAACATCCACCTCCTTGGTGGACGTTTAGACGGGCGCCTTTTTCATCCCCAACGAAGATTCATAAATCAGCAACAAGTACACTTATGCCTTGGTTTAAAAAGGTTTGTTTCTTAATTCCTTCACCACCCACATCAGCCCCTCCCCTTCCCTCAGTCACTATTACCCGTCACCTGAACAAGGCACAACCACTGGAAGAACTGACCCTTCCAAACCCTCGCCAAGGTTTGAAGGTCCTTGATTTCAAAGATGGCAGCTGTGATCGGG
Organism: Tetraodon nigroviridis; assembly: GCA_000180735.1. NCBI lineage: Eukaryota > Metazoa > Chordata > Actinopteri > Tetraodontiformes > Tetraodontidae > Tetraodon > Tetraodon nigroviridis. The sequence continues at coordinate 698,105 of CAAE01014768.1, forward strand.
ACACGTTTTCCACAGGTGAGGAGGCTGGTCGGAGGTGCGCCCTGAGACGGGAACGCCGCTTCAAAAGACAGAGGCTGCAAGCGCGGCTGCCGTGCCATGAATTACTTATAACCTCTGCATTAATCACCTTCCATTCCAACAAGGAAAACAAGCGTGGTTCGCGTTTCATCGTCCGCCTCTGCCGCTACGTGACCGTCAGCGCCAGAGCGCCCGGCCAGCCCCATCACACACAAACAGCCTGAATGAATGAGGCCGACTCAGCTGTTTGAGTCTTGATTTGTCATAAAACGTAAAGCGAATGCAAAGCTATAGGAACGGGACCAGATTGTTCCTCAGGGATATGGCGGACACGTTAGCGCTGAAACGCTCCCGCTACAGTGAATCAAGGAGGAGAACTTAATCTATTCTGGCACGTTTTCCCATCTGAATAAGAAAATGATGAAGAGAGAAACATTCCGACGGGGTTAGGGTGGAACAGTCAGAATGGTGCCAAACTTGTTAGGATTAATTTTTGGAGGGCAGAGAATTATTGTCGGCCTGCCAGGAAGTTTATTATAAACCTGAAAACCTGGGCCGCTCTCTTTGAGACGTGTTTCTGACTGTTTTTAACAGCTACACCAAAGAGGGACCCTTGGATCCCCGTTACTATCTAGACAAATGTTCTGGTGGATATTAGAGCTCATCAGTTGGGACCAAACTAATCGACTGATCATCCGGCTCATCCATCCAAGTTGCTAATCCATCTTTGACACCATCGAGCTGCTGTTCACATGTGGCTCCATGTCTGTGAGGACTCAGGAAGATCAGGAGTAAATCTGCAACCACGTTTTGGGTCTCCAGCGTCACTAGCATGCTAGCTTTGCAGCATTTACACGTCAATGCTGCAGAAGAGTTTCTCTGGACTTCCCGTCAGAGCTGAGGCTGACCTGGTGGCAGAAATCCTTCCACCGACAAGTTTGGACACAACCCCGGAACAGTCGGCGGCGCTCGCGTCTGCGCAAACATTGGCGACTTCGTCTGATGTTGACTCTCTTCATCACAGCGGCGCAGTTGTTCTCAGATTACACATCGCCCAAGAATCCCCGGATCCACAGCCCTAATCTGATTATCGGTGAATAGCATCTATGTACACTCCGGCCTCCTGGTGAGGATTTGGAGTCCTGAGACGCCTCCGATTTTCTCCAAGAAGAGAGGGAACGCCGCTGGGAGCGCCGTGAAAACAACACCAGATGTGAGGGAGATAAAAAAGCAATTACATGACCTTTAAAAGACGGAAATCGTGTTTTTCTGCGAGTAAAACAAACGCAGTCGGTCAACACAACAGCCGTCTGGAAGGCACCAAATCTGCCGGATCGGGAACAAAAGAGGCGCTTAAATGTGCGACAAGGGCCAAACGTGAAGCGACAGTCGGCTGAACGCGAACATTAGCCGCAATCAAGAAGGACATTTTTCAGCAGCAGCCAATCCTGCACATTCCAGCGGGGGAGGAGAAACATTTGGAATTGTTTCATATTTCTATTCCTGCCTCCTCATCCATGTAATACCATTCTCTCATAATCAGTCGGGAATTTAATTTCACAGAAAGGATTTAAAACAAACGCGTCCCGAAGCTGTTTACCGTTGCTCATATTCATCCATCTACTCCTTATTGAAAATCACTCTGTGAAGCTTCGCCGCTCTCCATAAATCCCTTTAATTTACTCAACTGGGGTATTTTTCTCCCCCCACGACCCCAAAAACCTCAGATTCAATTTCATGTGGACCTTATGTGGAGGCACAGTGCAGGTAAAGCTAATGTTGCCATTAACAAACCGAACAGAGCGTAACCTTTGCGTTACGGAAACCCGTCGGTTGATTTTAAAAACACTAAATTTGCTTACTTTGGCTTTGCAGTTTTATGATGTTCAAATCATAAAAGTGTCAGATGACAACACTGTCAACACTAACTAATGTCGCACAGTTGTTCAGGATAGCAAAAACTCATTTTTAATGACAGAATGTGATAAATACTAATAAATACTGCAGCTTTAATGTGTTTTAATTAGCTATAGCTGATGTAAATATTGCATATTTTCAAAAAAACATTTAAAAAATGATCCCTAATTAACAATTTTTCCATCGCCTGCAAGGTTGGCATCCAACCAAGCTAAATATGAACATATTTAAAACAGTCCAACTCTAGTTATTTCTGCTCGTGTGTGTTTTTATTGACTTGCACATATGTGTTTTATGCAGAGAATTGACTCAAACATAACACACAATTCTATAAAACCATTTAGCACAACAACGCCGCAGACTGGCGTTAAAGTGACCTCTGCCGACGATAAAGCAGCTGCTGATTTACACATTTTCTGACTGGAGTCTAATCACATATCAGAAGTCTGCAATGGCTTTTTCACGCCTTTTGCATTAATTATGAATTCTCTGCTAATTTCCACTAATTACAGAAATGCCTGTGGTTAATCATCGCCGCTCTCTTTGGGTATTGGAGTTCATCTATTTCTCTCGGAGTTCGAAGAACTTTTGAATTTTGATAAGGAACCGTGGCAACAATCACTCCGGCTGCATGAAAACAAATGGCTGATTGGACGTGCGGTAACTTGACCTTGGTGTGTGAAGCTAACACCCTTTTTGAAGTCTGCTTTTCCTGAAAGGCTGATGGTTGGTCGCTTTAGTTGCTATAGAAACGTGGAAAATATTGCAACTATATGCCATGAATAACATAGCCGACTGTAAATATGAATTATTCTCTTCAAATCTCGCAAATACTCAATAACGAAGCACATGAAGAGAAAAAACAAAATTCAAATGCACTATTAGCTCTTTCAAAATGAGGGCTGCAATAATTTTACAAGTCAGAGTCGTTTACAAACGTGAGTCTGTCTGATCGAAAAAATCCAACAAGCATTCGATAATTCCTGCTTTTTGTTCTCTTTTGTCCAAAGAGTCATTTCACATCATCTACGTCGACAAAGCTAACAGCTGGACGCGCTAGCCGCCTTTCTAGAAACACAACCGTCTTCCTGTCTGTCAATCCAGCCTTCGTCTCCCGCACGTGTCGGAAAACTGGGATGTCCAAACTCTGCTGTGTGTAATGAGTCTTATCAGATGCAAACATTTGCATAAAAAACTGGCGTGTCAATAAGCGTAAACAACACGATGGCGCACTCTGGCATCTCCCACCCCATTGTTCTCCGGCGTTAATCCGGAGCTCAGCGCACGGTGGCGGATTAATTCCAATTGTCTCCTAATTAACATATTCGATTATACAAAGAAATTCTCTCAAGTTCCTCGGCCGCTCAGAGAGAGACGCCACCCGTTTCCCAAAAAGAAGAAAGACTTAATTCGCTGATTACAATTAAATGATAAACGCTTAAGTGCTGCATATGGAAATCAGTCCTACTTATTTTTCCAGCCTATAATGAAAAGCTCTGAATTAGCACCAAAGGTCACAGAGGATCCCGGTGCTCTGCGGCGCGGTGATTGCTGTTTTACATGCATCGGGCATCTCCTGAAGTGGGCTGGTGCCAAGCAGCATCCTCCTCTTCATCGTTGCCTTCAGTAAACACACCTCTGAGGCTCTGCAACCTCCATCTTTTCTGCCTTAGCCTCCGATGCTAAGTCCCCTGCTGGGGATGCTATCGCTGACACTGATGCATACACATGAAGTCGTCTGCTTTCAGCCCACGCCTTGCTCAAAGGCTCGGAGTAATGAGGGCACCTGGCGGTGGGGCACGTGGCTGCAAGCAGCAGCAGCGCCTGCATGCTGAAGCTCTCCGGGTGATATATCCAAATTTGATCTGTGGCCCAGAGCAGCCCAACACGGATTGCGTCTTTTCTAAACGGTGAGATTGGAGCCGCTAAAGCTCATTTGTTTGCGTGTGGTTCAGCCAGAGGTTGCCGTAATCCCCCAGAAGACCCGGGACTCTGATCTTCCATCACGCTCTGCATTGAGGGGCCTTCGGGGAGGGAACAGAGCCGCTTGTTCTCCTTTCAGACGTGATTCCGCTCTCTGAACGCGTCTTTGTTGTGGGCTGGAAAGAAAAGCTCAGTGCGGAGCCGTCGCCTGTCGCACCAACAACGTCCCTGTTCTCCCTTTAACGAGCTGCTTCTAATCTTCCTGTTCAAGATCGACCAGTTTGTAACCGACATCCCAGCAGCTGGAGGACGCCTGAGAGGCCACGCCCACTGCAGGCTTTCGCCGGCCGTCCGCTGGATGCAAGCGGGCCCTTCTGGTCCGTGCCGTGCTGAGCTGTGCAGGTGGGTTTTTGCCTCGTCCTTGTCGTGCCTCTTTCCCCGCAGCCAGATTTTAAGAGAACTGAGATCATTCATTCTTAATGAGATAAAAGAATGAATATTTAACTCTGTTTGTATCTTTGTCCTCCGTTTACCGGAGTCTCAGTTTAGATAAATTGTGATAAAAACACCCGGTTTTTAAATGTTTTTAACACATTAATGGAGGTAAACAGGCCTGAGTGTCCTCAGGACCCTTGGAGCCACGTTACTGGGGTCTGAAAACGATGGTTTGCTTCAGCCACACAGCTCTTTTTCTATTATTCGGAGGTTGTGTTGTTCTTTATTTGCATCATCAATGCATCAGATGCTTCACGCGGTCTAACCCTGCTGTTACGTAATTTAAAAACATTAAAGGGAGTGTTTCTTTATGCTAGCCTGTCTCGTTTTTACGTACACAAGGTTGGCTTTGGCCTGGTAAATGTCAGGATGAGTGGGTCTGAAGGTTTTCATGCTAAATTTTAACATCGTGAACAACACTGGATTTGAAGAACCTGCCCACTGCACAATTCATCATGTTACGCTGACATTTCATGTAATTACCAGGTCAAAGCTGTTAATGACTATTAATGAACCAGTTCATTAAGTCTATTAATGGACTAAAGTGGGAGGAAAAAGTTTTTAACACTAATGTAGCGTTTCAGCTAGCTAGAGTAGTTTGAATTAAAGACATTTATCTTTTAAAGCATAAATGACAAAATGTTGCCTTCCTAAGAGTTAAATGTGATTGGCTGAGCCCTGTCACATGACAGGATTTGTGCCACCCAGGCTAAAATAAAAGCGGTCTGTCAAGGATGTAATACTGATACTCCTCAATAATTCAGCAGGTTTAGGTTGGTGTGCCCTCCGCTACTCACCTGGGGGCACTTCAGCACGTCTAACGTGAAGGAGGAAAAATGTACTTTGCATTTAAAACAGCCGCACAGTGAATAATAAAGAATTTAAATGTGTTTTTTCTGTGCCAGACCCTGCGTGGAGAGAAAAAAATACAACTTTAGCTAACAAATTAATAGCTGGAGAAAACACACAGATTTCCGTAAAATCGGAAACCTTTTTAGGAGGCGCACTGAGGTCAAAGGTCACTGTCCTCTAACATGGTAAGGATTGACCAGACCATCTGTGAATAGGTACACAGCTAAAAGGAGGATCTTCTGTTTTCCAGGCAGTATCAAACGAGGTCAGATGACATTCAACATCAAAATCCACAAAATGGGACGTTGGGAAAAATAGGAGCTGGAAGACAAGAGCCACACGGAGAAGATGGGTTCTCCCTCAGACAGCACCACGGCGACAGGCATCGGTGTTTCCTGATGCAAGGTGACAGCAGAACCACTTAGCCACAGCCGTGCCCCAAAAGATCTGGGCTAGGCCTGCTGGCAGCCACTTCACCCCCCAGTTTCGATTTTGCATTACTTTTCCTATCAAGTACTAGTTTCAACAGATATTCCCTCTTTCTGTGGACAGAAAGTTGCTGAAAAGGTGAAAATTAATTACCAACCATCCAAAGAGCATGTGATCAACAGTAAGGACCAAAGTGTGAGTGGTGGAGGGAAGAGTGGGAGGAACCAAGCGGACAAATATGCAGAAAAAAACAACTCTCCTTTTGTGTTCTGTGATTTTTCACAGCCTGAATTGACATTTATGTAAAGTTCTGATGCAAAACTGACAGATGATGAGTTCTATTAGATTATACTGTATAAAGTCCAGAAAAGCGCCACCAGGTGGCTAGAAACAACATCATAGAACACCGGGGACACAGTAAATAACATTCTCATTTCCTGCAATGTGACCTAAACGAGGCTCTGTGGCTACTTAGCATCTCCAACCGAGTCAAGGCAATAAAACCAGGATGAACTGTTTACTTCTGGGTATTGTGGTTTTACCACCATGAAAACAGACAGTGTTTGATCAAATTATTACCAAAATAGCAAAGACGACAGTAGCTTCACCACCTCTACAGGACACAGAAAAAGACCTACAAACAGAGACGCAAACATGCGGTTTCAAGAACAGATGAAGCTGTTTAGCACAAAGCGAAGACCTAGCTTAAGTGTCGTAATGCCCTGCCGTTATAAGTCACATTGTACTCGACATCGGAGCCTAACAACAAATGTCAAGGGCGGCGCCAAAGTCAGAGGGATGAGCCTGCATACTGTAAGAGAAGCCATTTGTCACTGTTGTGTATCCCATTAGCGAGGCTGCGGCGCAGCGGCGTTCAGGTCGGAGAGGGATAAAAATACCCTCCATCACCTTTTGCAGCACCGATAATCTCCACAAAGCCGCCGCGCAACACTCCTCATCCTCCTTCTGCATTTTTGAGGCATCCTCTGGAGGTTGCCTGAACAATAAGGTCCTAGCAGAAGTGCTACTTTTATCACATCTGAAAGTCATTTTTGCAGACGGGATTGTCTGTTGTTGCTCAGAAGAAGGGAACAAACCTCCCCGATCTGGATAAATTCTAATGCAGACGTTTACTCTCCATATTTAATCCGCCCTGATCGATGCTTGATGACGGCCATTTTTTTGGCTCCGGGCATCAGCGCAGCCATTAAACTTCCCCTGATGCAGCACTTTCTGTGCGAGGGGACAGTTCCGCCGGTGGATGATGAATTGGGCTCTGAGTAAACAGTGATGAAGGGCCTTAAGCAGCCGGTGCTGACATTCATACAGCCCGCCGTGAACTCTGCCCGGCCCTGATGGCCGGTGAAAAATATATTTAGCGGCACCTTGGAGGGCTGGAGACGGAGACCGACCCGCCCCGCTCTCGGATCAGCCCCGACCTCTCTGCCTCCTGATTGTTTGAACTACATTTTCACATTAATCCAGTCACCTGACAGTATCTCTGAGGCCTTTCAGAATAATCTTCAACAAGAACAAGCTCTGATGCCACAGCTAAGCTAATCCGCCTCTTATCTCGGCTTCCTCGCCTCTCAGCAGGATCCGTAGTAAATATTGACGCTTCAGTGCAAAATTGAGCAGTTGAAGAGACTGCCCTCTGTTGGCGGCCGCCTGCTACTGGAGCAAAACCAGCCTGCACCCACTTCGATTGGTTGAAACAAAAAGTCAGCAGCTTTGCAGTTCCCATGATGGAGCGTACAGACAGACGTTAGCATTAGCGGCGGTTTCACCTGACTCCGACCTCTCCTGACATTTCTGCTGTTCTGGTTCAAGCTGACAGATCAAATGTGAGCATTTGTGCTAGCGGAGCTCCGAGTGGACTCACTGCGCAACACTGAAGCCAACATTAGCGATTTGGTGGCAGGATCACAAGGGCGCTCTTGTCACTCCGCAGCTGCTTGCGAGCGCGCCCTGAGATATCGCGGCGCTGCAGCAGCCGGCGCGTCACCTTTCTAGGAAGGATGGGAGGCCGTGTCAGCAGGAGGCCTCCTTGTGGGAAATAAAACTGCACGTTTTCCTGAGTTCCGCGCTGCCGCGCTCCCTGTCAGGGCAGTTTGTGTCATCCTGAGCAGCGGAGGGCGCCTAAGCCGAGCTGATGGATGGTGGAGCTGCGGGCGTCTCGGGCTGCCAAGCATCAGCACTCAGCTCCACCGCATTCCAGGAGATTATCAAGTCATTACAAGCTTGTACCATTGAGAATAGCGTTTGGAAACACAGTTCAAATAAAAAATAGAGAAACCTTTCTGTGAAAACATACAGCGCGCAGCTGAATTCAGGCGCAGCGCTTCAGACACGACAGGTGATGTATTACTGTTCCCATCGTGGCTGCCAGGCGCTGGACAGAGGGCTCCCCGCTGAGCCACCCTAATAGGCTGGTATGCAGCAGTGGGCATTAGTCGTGCTTCATTTAGGACCTCTCTGTCCGGAGGGAACCGTCATGGAATGACGGATACCTGCCACAGACCGCCTGGAACTCAAGGCCGCTAATCTGCACCAACAGACGTCTCCAGGCCCTGAAGTAGCTCAACACCTGGACCTGGGCAACTGTTTCAGTGACCGTACGCATCCGCCGGGGGGCCGGGGGCCTCCCTGATCCTCCCTGATCCTCCCCTAGCGCTTTATGTGCTTGTTGTCATTAGCATCATCTGGAGATGCTAAAGTTGGACAGTTTTGTATGAATTCTTTAAAGAACACCAGCGTTCTTTGCCGATAAGTGACTGGTTGTGTCTCGGGGCTACGTTAGCCGCTCATTTTCCCCAGCACACGTCCTCTTTCATTGGTCTTACATGTTTTGTGCTTCTGAGACCTCGTGTCTTTAGATATCCTTGTTAATAATGGATCACGTTTGTTCGCTGGGGAGCTGTTTAATGTTAATGTTAGCTTGAAATTTGGCCCCGCCTTCTATCTTAGGCTCAGTGCACAACAAACACTGGTGTTGTTTGCACAGCGAGCTCAGCTGGCATCGCTGCCACAGACAGCTTCACCAGGCAGCCGCGGGCAGCCGTGTCTTTGGGTGCAGAATGGAAGCGTCCAAAGAGACAGCAAGACACGGCTGGAAAATGCAGCTACCATTACCAAGTTCTGTGAAGTGTACGCGTCCTGCTGCACAGTTGCTAGCACGAGTCTGTGCACACCCACTTTAAAACAGTTGTGATGTGTGCGCGCCCTGTTATCATTTCCTCTGTCAGTTTAGAAGTCAAATTCATGATGTTTTAATCCCGGCACCATCAGTAAAATCTGTGATTTGGGATGATTGAGGCGTGGGTGCGGCGCTACCGAGGCTATTTTCATACGTTAGTATGGAATCAGCCTGCGGGATGAGGAGCTGCAGGCAGGCGTGCAGGTAGGTGGGCCAGTCCTGAGGAACCTGCTGAGAATCTCATCAAACACCAGAGGAAAACACATTAGGCAGCTCGCAGGCTAACGTGTGTCCATGGACTCACAGCGGCGCCTGCAAACACAACACACTTGTTTTTCAACGCCGTATCAACGCGGAACGCTGCGTACCGCTCCTGATTTAGAGGACGGATCTTCAGCAGGCTCTGGCACGGATGGCGACACCTTAGAGGATGTGATGTTAGCGGCGGACGGATCCCCGCTGACAGGAGGTGGAGGAACGGTTCTGTCGTTCCTGACAGCCTAGTTCAGCCAGAGAAGAAAATGCTGCTTTGAATTTCTGAGCAGCAGCAAAGACGGGGGCGTCTGGGCTGCTGGTAACGACACCACGGAACAGAACCGCTCCCAGACCCACCTGCAGACCCACATGGATCCAGGAGGCCATCTGGCCCCGCCCCCCCAGGAGCGCCAGCCCGGAGAGCTGGTGAGGGATACGGGTGGAATGGGGGAACGTCAGGCTTTCTGCCCTTCAGCACCACACACTGCATCAGGGTGTGTCACGGTCACAGGACACGTGCACGTCAGCGCGCTTCCAGAAGAGCCAAAGGTAACAAAAAGAGCCACAATGAGAAAACGTGAGAAGAGGGAGTGATTGAGAGAATATCATGTCAGCAAGCACAGGGCCGTGCACGGCGGCAACCGCCAGCTGCTGCGTCACGTGTGGCTCCTCTTCCACCTCTTCCTCCTCATCCACTAACGAGCTGTTAGTGCACGTCAGGGCAAAGGGAGGAGCCAGAGTTGAACTCTGGGTTCAGCCTGAACCTTCATTTCTGATGTGCATCAAGCTCATTTAGGTCAAGATGCTCTTATCAAGGAGACCGTCCTGAAGAACTGGGTTAAATTATTCTGAAATGATCTCCAAACACGGGTGGATGGTGTGGTTTTATTCAGCTTTGGTCCTAGGTCTGCCTTTGATCACTGGCTGACTCCTAATCCGGTTTTTCCCACCTCCGTCCGTGTCATCCCTCCTTCTCTCGGTCCCTCGTGGACTTTATGCTCCATATATATTAATCTTGAGCGAATCAAATCAGCGACCCTGGCCTCTTAAGCTCTTCTTCCTGTTACCATGGCAACCTAAAGGCCAGCGAACAGCGGCTCAGAAACCCCAGAAGGGAGAGAGGCTGGGATGCTAAGAGGCTAAGCTAATTTAGAGTCATCGAAGAATTTCTGCTAAATAGCCCACAAAAGCTTCAATAGTGCTGACGTGGCGGTATTTGTAAGTTATACTGCAGTGCTGAACATGGAAAGGGCGGTGAAAAGAAGCCGTGCCAATGCTAACGCTCTAAACGCAGCTTTCTCCCAGCATTTTTCACAGAATGAATGGAAACGACCCGCGCTAGGATACACAAAAGCAGCTTTTGTTCAACAAAAAGCCTCCCCAGTGAAAGTGAAAGTAGGACATTTGTTCCCTGCTTTCGTTGAGAATTTAAAGTGAGTCACACACACTTTAATCCAAACGGCGGCGGTGTCGGCATCTGAGCTTTATTACCGCAGCAGGAAAACAAAGAGCCCTGCTGAACCCAGATCAGCCAGGAGGTCAGCGAAGGCTGTGATTAGAGGCATTTACCAGCACTCTCAGATAGGAGCTGCTGTTCAAGTTGCCAGTCAAACTCAAGGCTACATGTTAGTGTTAGCATAGCATTATGGACAGCAGCCTCACAGCTTCGCACAGCTTCACTCACAGCTCCACTGTGAGTGAGAGCTTCCGGAGGGTTCAGGATCCCTGGGGATCTGATGGCGGGATGGGTGGCTGGGAGGAGCCTGAAGGAGGCTTCTGAGATGCTGCGGGAGGAATTCCCATTTCAGGAAATAGCCACACCCTGCTGAGTAATTCACTGGTTCTTCTGCCATAAACCTGATCTGGGAATTGAATTAACTCCGCTGTTTTGATGGTATCTCTGGCGTCTGAAGTGTTCAGGGATCCGTCAGTGAGGAACCAATCAGAGGTGAGGACAGAGCAAGGTCAGAATCAGTGTTAGGAGCTTCTCAGGCAGGACCTACACTGACTTCTGACAGATATCTGAAGGTCGGATGAGATGTTCGGAACTGTCTGATCCGTCAGAAGAGCAGGACAGGGAGAGCAGGGCGCTCCAGGTCCACGCGCTGCCCAAAGCAAAGCCCCCATTAGGCCCGGTGAAGAGGTGAGCTTTAATTAGCGCCCTGACCGTGACCACGCCACGCAGCACAGATGTTTCCAGCAGGAGGAGGTTGGCAGGAAGAAAGGTCATGCTAGGAGGTCAGCGGTTCTGAGGGAGGGATATCCAAGGTTTCCCAGAGTTGGAGAGAGGATATTCCAGAGTCAGTAGGAGAATTCTGGACATTGAAAACATTCCTGAGGAACTAAGGAATATTGGAACACGCTGGGCAGGCCTCTGGGCTGATGAGAAGGAATTGTCTTTCCTGAGGTGGCATTCCCAAACCAGCTCCGCGCTCCCTGACCCAGTTATGACCTTTGATTCATACTCCTGCTCCTCTGCTCCCTGTAAGGGGTCCCCAGGGGCCCACGGGTGGAAACCAGCAGATTAACCTCAGCAAGTTCAACGAGCTGCATAAAAAATTATTTATTGCCTCTCGCAGAGCAAACAGAAAGACAAACGGAGGTCTGGAGTAAAAACCACACATCCCAATGTTAATGCACTTTTGCCAATATAACCGCTCTTAATTATCCGGCCCCGTCGTTACACAGAAACTCCCAGGGGATCCATTCATAGCTTAAGTGTGCATTAGCATTTGTGTGGATTCATCAGTTTAGCAGGTATGAAATTAGTCCTCCATGCAGCTCACATTTAGCCGCTGTTGTTTTTTTTTTAAATGGCAACACGAGTACGGAGGGCATTTTCAATCTATCAAACTCCTGGCACGATTTGTTTGCGCTAACGCTAGCTATATGCAGCGAAGTGGTAGAATCAAGAGTTCCAGGAGGAGAATAATTGTAAAGGTAAGGAAAACACAGCGTGACCAAGGTGTTTCCGGGTTTCTGTCGGTGTAAATCCTAAACAGCTAGCGTAGCGGCAGGTTGGCTGTGTAACATTGTCAGACGCACCAACACACACACACCTCAATTCTACACCTGCAGCGCCACCATCAGTGAGCCCCTGCAGCTCAGAACCAGGTGCCAGGTCAGCCCCCCCGTGACTCTCTATGGTAACCAGCATCACCTCTTTGAAGGCAGACGAGGGTTTAATCGAGGCTACAAACCAAACCAAACGGTTCTGAAAGTGTTCTTCCCTTCCGTCAGCGACATTAGCTAGCTTTAACGGCTGTGTCACACTGAATCACCTGCCCGTCTGACAAAAGGAGCGAACGTCTGCTGAACAGTTGGTGAAAATGAAGAGAAGAAAGAAAACCGCTTTAGTGGAGAACAAAGAAGATCCTTGGAAGCAAAGTTTTGGAGTATAAAATGAACAGTGAGGAATTCACGCTATAACTTGCTGAAAAAACGTTCAGTTGTGGTTTTAAAGCATGAAAGTAGCAAAATCGGAAACAACAGGGACTCCGCCAGCCAGACGGAAAGGCTGAATTTAAACAAACGTCCAAATTCAATGAAAAATACTTTGAAAACAAAGTTTCTTCTCCATTTTACTGTAAGTCTGTGATTTAACCGATGAGAAAACTGACTGTTTTTTCCCTGTTTCTGCCAAATCCTGCAGCTTGAGCGAGCTTCTGGGGCCTGAAGGAGGCTGATCTGATTGGTTTATGGGTTTACAGCCCACCTGCTCCTGCGGCGGCTTCACCACCGACGCCCGGCCCTGGAGGGCTGCGGGAAGGTTTGACGGGAGGCGGTGGCGGGTGGTGTAAGAACACTGTCCAAACACAAACCAGCCTTTAAACCGGACCTCTCCGACCAGGACTCTGCATGAAGAGGACGGCTGCAGTCCTCCACCAGTGAGAAAACAATCAATGTGGCGCCTCCATCCAAAAAAAGCTCCCAAGGCACGTTGGTGTCTAGCCTCCGTCCCACACGCTGAGCAAAGTTCACCCTTTCCAGCAATTTTCCCCATGATTAGTCCTCAGAAACTGGACGTTGGCACAAATTCAGGAAGAAGTATTGGTGATTATGATTCTCTCTGAAAGGTTTGTTCAGACACCTTTGCTGGGTTTATTCACAGAGTCTGCAGCTCAGGCTTGAGTCATGTTGACAGAGTGCTCTGAGACAACCAGCGCGTGTCCTCGCGCGCACCTAGAAGCGAAAGCAGAGGAGCTCCCGCGGGGTTGCTGATCTCACACAGATCATTTTTAACCTGCGAGCTGCTGCGAAATTATCAAGTCACCTCAGGCTCTTATCTTCCTCATCTCTTATTCATCCCGCTCCGAACCAGGCTGGTGTCCATGCGAAGCGACAAAAAGCGTCCAAAATAAAACCGTCCAGTTTTGAGAGTGGCTAGCGCTAAAGGCCACGTGGCTCTCGCATCAGCCCAGATTGAAAAAGAACGTGTCTGATTTTAGACACGCAAAAAGCGACACAACTGCAGAGGTCAGGTGTTGCAAATGAATGAATCCGCGACGCGTCCTCGGTGGGGGGTATTTTGGCCCTTTTGGCTAGTTTCTGTCATGTAGCGTGGGCTGGCGCTGCAGTCAATCAGCCACAAACACCCCAACGCTAAATGGATGTTGATTGCGCCCCCTGATGCTAATCAACGTGACCCTGACGACTTTTGTCTGAGGTTACCGTGACGACACCAGTTTTTAGAGAGCAATAGAGAGAGAAGTTTTCAAAAACACTGAAAATCAATGGGGTGCTCAACTCAGTGGCTGCTGAAAGCTGTTTAGCATTCCAATAAGTCTTTTATTTTTTCATTTTTTGAACTTACCTGCCCGAGTGTGTTTCTGGCTGGGTGTTTTGACGGCCTGTATTACTCTTTGGGGCGTCGTGTCTGCCCTCCAGGCGGTTTCGCTGTTATCTGAGCCCAGCCAGACTCGCACAGGAGGGCAATAAATGAGCAGTGCAGAGCCCGATAGCGCATGTGTGGCCATACGTTAGCTTTAGCGCCATGAATAAAACATGAGAAAGAACTTGGAGGTTTCAATCAAATCATCATGCAGAAACGTGCTCCTCTCCAAAACATGAGGAGTTCTTTTCAGGGCTGTCCAGTGGCCCTCCCGCCGGAGGTAAACAGCGACAGCCGGACCATTTTCAGCACAAAGATCACCATCGCGTCTATCAAAGCATCAAAGCTGCTTGATAGACGTGATGGTGATCTTTTCAGCACAAAGATCACCATCGCGTCTATCAAAGCATCAAAGCTGCTTGATAAGTGACAGGAGCCGATGCAGCCATCCCACATGGGTCACATGGAATTTGGTGCATTTTAACGTTGACATCATGAAAATTAGCCGAGCAAATTCCAAAGAATTTCAAAGCACAAGCAGAAGACGGACGTGTTGCTAGGAGACAAGTCTGATGGAAACACTCACCTGAGACTCTTCGGCATCATCATCATCATCATCATCACAGTAACTGCCACGTCTCGCGCCGCTTTTCCAAGGCTGCTCCTGGAACACACACACAGCTGCTTGTAATGATGCCTGCTTTGCAGGTAAGTGCACGTGCACACACGGCGGTGTCACGCTTCAATAACTGTGTCTATAATTACGCAGGAATGAAAGCAGCATTGCAGGACGGTGCTACGCTAACGGGAGCTAAGTTAAAGACCACCAATCACCAACGCCCAGATGGACCTCACTGGCCCGCTGATCTGGCGTCAGGATTTACCTGGTTTAGCGTCGGCGGCAGAGATCGCTCACATGTTGTCGCCATGGCAGCCCGGTCAGCCAGGTCTTACATAACAGATGAATGCCTCAGATCTGAAACCCTGGCACCCCCAAGTGCTTTTCTGTCCTTTTTACAGTCCTGATTTAGATGCAGCGAACGCCATGGTGATGGCAGCTCGGTAAGAGCACTCTGGAAGACGCCGCTAACCGCTTTGATGACGCAGTCACGCGGCGAGCTTTGGCAATTTGGCAACTCTTCAAAAGGACGGGATGTGTTGAGATTAGAACCGGTTCCTGTGATGCCTTTTGTAGACGTGGGAGGTTTTAGTCTGAAAGAAAAACCACTCCACCAAAAAGGGAATAAAGTGCTTTTCATTTTGTTTTCAAAAGAGGCCTTAGCATAGGTGCACAGCTGAAAGCTTCTGGAACTTCAAAAAGGCTAAAGTGTGGTTGTTTTATCCAGGCTGTTTCTGAACGCCTGCTTCAGTCCTCCATCACAGCATTGACAGCATGAATTAACTTTTGGTCAACTGGGCGCCATGCTACAGCGCTGTCGCAGCTAGCGTGCTTTCATTTTAGCCCCGCCCCTCAGAGGCGAGCTCTACCTGTACGGGGGCCCCTGCAGAAGGTTTCAACTGGTTTCGTTAGTTCAAACAGGCTAAAAAAAACCTCTCAGATCTGGTTGCTGGCTGTTCTGGGGCTCTGATGTCTATTATAGAGCGATGATAAATGATATATTGATGCCCCGACAACAATTTCGCTGGAGGAGGATTTTAAAATGAGCTCGGAATAACAGGAGAAATGGCATGGCACGTCTTCGGTGGTTTGTTTCTGTCTGGGTGTTTTTACCGGAGTCACGCGCCACCTTGTTTTGGTAGACCAGATTAGGTCATGATTCACTGTATGGAATCAATTTCACAGTGTATTAGAGCAGCATCCCACAGCAAGATCAGGCTGAATGTCATTTTAGGGGCCGATTTGTCTCACTCAGAGACACGCTAGCATCCGCGCTCCCCGTTTTCTCATATTTGCCCTCGAAAAAGTCCTTAATAGCGTGAAAGGCCCGCTCCAGGTCTCGCGGGAGCGCCGGCTGTCATTGACGCACATGACAGCAGCCGTCTCTTTCACACTTTGTTGTGCTGACAGATGTGGAAACGGAGGATCTGTCAGGAAGCGCGGCGCAGCTCGCAGCTCGCGCTGCGCTATAAATATTTCAAGAAATAACAATCAGCGCTGTTTATTCTCTGAGAATTACGTCTAAATGTGACTGACTTGTTTTGAAGGTGGAGGTTGTTTTGACAGGTTTTCAGGGTCGACCCCGGCTGCCTGCCGACGGCGTGCAGACGGAACACTGACACGTCATCTGCATATCTATACTTCCTCCAAATGCCCATTATTTCAGAGCACCTGAGCTCCGAACCTTTTTATTCTGCACCGACACAGTAGAAAAAATTTCACATCAAAGACCCCCGAACCTCCATCAATGCTGTGATCAGTTATTGATACGATGGCCCAACTAGTAACTAACTGATAACCTGGTGCAGAAGGCTGAGAGAGGAGAACTCTGACACTGTCAATCCAGCCAAATGGCTATTCCAAACTGTTGGATAGTTTAATGGCTAATCTTTAGAGTTTCAGGACATTTTCCAACGTGCATTTTAAATTTCCAAACACCGAGCAGCAGTTCAGGCCCCTCAGACTGTTGCTAGCCAACAGTGTTTTGCGATGTTGTGACGCTGATAAATCACTGCGGAGATTGGCCCTAATGCAATGTCAGCAAAGTCAAAGAAAAATCATTCGTGTAACAGGAGATTGTTTGGAACAGAGCGAATAAAAAGCAAAAGTGATCTATGATTGTGGAGAGCAAATGTGACGCCGGCGAATCAGAAGCTTGGAAAAGCTGAGAAAGCAGAGCCGAGGTGTAAGGGCCGCCTCACGCAGCCACCGCAACCATGGTTTGGTCTAACGTTGTCAAGGCTACGAGGTTCTGCTGGGTTACTGGTGTTTATTACTAGATTAGCACCATTGATAATGAACACACCACCCACTGTTTTCAACCTGAAGTCACGTGGACAGACAGGCAGAGGTCAAACCCGGAGGTCAAACCCAGGTAAACAGGCAGGCGGACTGAAAACAGACAGAACAGGAGGGTCCCGCATGATGTCGCCTGTCACTGCAGGACCAGAGAGGAGCAAAGCAAAGGCTGGCCTGAAGGGGGCGCAGCACGGCGGTCACCAGCGCCGATGTTTGGAGAGAGCAAACATAATTAACTAATCACGCCCGCTGACACATTACAAACACGGATGTAACTGAATGCTAGTCTGAAATATTCATGCCGAAAAGGCGCCGTCGTCAGACAGCGATCCTGTGAGGAACACAATCCTGCAACTAATTGGGTCAGCCGGCGCTCAAAGAGGCAATTTGGAAAGCAATTACAGTCTTCAGTTTGCTCACGGGCACCCGATAACCGCCTGAAAATATCTAAATCCTCCGACGAGCCTTTTTTAAACATGACTTGGTGACACCTAATCAATCCCCACATCACAGGTGAGCGACGAGCCCTCAGATATTCCAGCGGCGACTCTTTGAACTAGCCGCTTTCTGCGTCAACCAAACCAATCCCACCATCCAATCCCATTATCACCAAAGTGGCGGCCCCTGGCTGCACACCATCAAACGGCAGATTTGGGCCTGTGAAGTTTCCCCGCCTGAAATCAAATCCAGACAAGTCGAAAGCAGAGCCACTGATGTTGAAGGTGAGAGAAAGAAGTCAAACATTCGCCTTCGTGGACTCGGTAGCATAATAAAGAAGGGAGGCGACTCCATTACGCCGGAACCAAATAACCCACAGGCCAAGTAGCGCACCGCTGACGGTCTGATGTTGATGGGGCACCTGCACAACACAGACATGGAGCCAGAGTCGGGGATGTTTGCAGGAGTATTTTTGTAGCCTCAGAAGTTACATTTAAATATCAGCCGTAATACATTCGACAGCCCGAATTACATCTGCCACACCGTCGCCGCTTTGTTCTGCGAGCAAATAATGACTCACAGCTCTTTTAATTAGCTCGCAGGTCTCGCAGGGAGCGGCGCATCGCCTCAGCCCTAAATCAAATTGGAATTATAAACTCAAAGGCGGGCTCGCACCGAACATAGACGCGAATCCCAAATACGCACAAACCGTCTCCCATCCATTTATTCATGGGCGAGCGTCTCCACATCCATCAGTGCATAGCTTGATGAAGATTAGTCACAATGAGTGCCTTGAGTCAGCTAATGCTCAGCTAAATCATTAATTTGCCACAATTAAAGAGGCAAAAACCTATTTCTGGCTCCCTTCAAACTCAGCCCTTCAAACAGCTGCGTTATTAGAGCTGATTGAGTTTGTTTGTGAGCCCCGCTTCATTTGCATTTTTGAGGCTTCCGACAGTTTTCAGCCCGCAAAAAGCAGCTGGCAGATGGCTGCTCTTCAGTGTTTATCAAGCCATGCTAACTTTTATGACTTTGACTCCGCTCTCCAGAGGCTCATTATCAACGCCGTTCCACGCGGTGGTAAAACGCGGTTCGTGAGTTCAACACCTGGCAACAGCGTCACAAAAACAACTTTTCATAACTGCGCAGAAAAAGGCCTGAATCACAAGTTTAGCTTTGACTCAGAAACCCGCTAGCCTCCATCGCCGGGGCCCGATACACAAACCCACGGCCAACCTCCAGGATTCAGCCTGTCCAGAGATCAAATCACAGCCGCGGCGGACTGACGCACAGGCCAGGCGACCTCAACAACAGCAACTCCTCGACTCTCACCGACTCCTGTGTTTTCACGATCACGTGATCACGCTGGTGTGAGAGACGTCTGTGATAAATAATGCACCTGCATCAAATATTAAAGTCACGTCATGAAACACAACCCAGACTCAGGTTCACATGCCAACATCTTGTAACGAGCTTCCGCTACAAACAAACACGCCGTTCAAGGGGAGAGCTGCAAACGCGAAGGTGGAGCGATGTGCTGCCCTCTGGTGGTGGGCAGCCAAACAACCACATGAGTGGCATCACAGCTTAACAGGCAGCAGGATTGAACCAAAACTAAACATTTAAAACGAACACGAAGCTTTCTGTTTGGGTGTGAGACGCTTAGGTGGGTCCATCGTTTACAGCAAGTGTTTTAATTAACTGCTAATAACTGATATTAGCTGATATTTATTCCTGATAGTTGCTGGTATACAAGCCTGTCATAACTGAGTTGTTATAAACCTGGATCTGCGGTGTGACCAGAGTTTGGATCCAAACAAGGAAGCTGGAGAAGAAACTTACTGTTTGTGGAAGATGAGCAGGTCAAAGATCCAAATTTCCAGAGGGAATCCCAACATCAACAGACGTGGAGTACAGACTTCCATCAGAAGTACCAACACTGACCCAAGAACAGCTGGTGGACACAAGGAACACCGAGAAGAAAACGAGACACAGGTGAGGAAGAGTGAGGGCACAGGTGGGGCAATCAGGAGGGTGAGGAGATCGAGAGAACCAAAGTAAAGAATAAAGCTAACACACAAACACTTGACACCTTCTGCTGTGGGCAGTGGTGCAGACATCAGCCTGTGGAGATGGTTGAAGGTTCCAGCAGGTAGAAGACCAGTCGTGCGGCTGCTAATCTGAGCCTGCCTCCAGCACGCGGCTCATTAGGAAGTCCGTGGGTGACCCATGTGCCAACACATCCTGTGGTTTTTTTTTTTCTTCCCCCGTGGTCCCGCTTGTTAGCATTTAATGAGCACTTGATCCTACGTGGAGTCCTGTTGGTGAGCCGGCAGGAAACTTGGGGAGTGGGTGGACGTGAGCGAGTTCTAAGAATAATAATTTCACTCCGTCTCCGTCAGGAAAAAGAGGCTCGGAGAGCCTGAGGGCTTCCATACAAAAGGTCGCCAGGTCAAATCCTACCAGTGGGCTCAGCGGTCTGGCCTCTAAATGCCGGAATCCAAGCAATCCGACCCCCTATGGCGGCAGTGGGCAGCGCAGCGGTTCAACTGGGCGGCTTCCAGGAGCGGCTGGAGGCGGATCTGGGAGCAGCGAGACTTCCCGCTGCAGAGTTAACGAACAGAGGCCGAGGTCAGCCGTCGTGTCTGCGCTGAAGCTGTGGAGGAATATTTAACGGTGTAAAACCGGTGTAAACCAAACAGCCGTGACCTTGAGGTCAGCTCTGATCTGCGTTTATATCGTGGCGTTCACCAGAGCTTTTGGGTGCTTTTTTACACAGTTTTGCAAAAATGTTTTATATTCTCAAAAAAACCCCAGAAATTTCCACAATAAATTCACCAAAAAGAAGCAAAAAAGTGTGGCTTTTCCATGGTGGTCTGTGCAGACACGAAAACTTTTGATGAATCCTAAAAAACCAATGTGAATGTGACGGATTTTCTTCATCTCCAACCAGCCAACACTCTGGTGTCGCTGCCCAGATGATGCTGCCTGGCTCAGGTGCACCATGGTTCCAAACTCAAGCTTCTGTGTCCCAGATTCTGAAACGACTTGGGGACGGAGGAGTGGAAGTAATGCTTCCATCTCATTACTGGTTTATGGACCAGCCTTTAAATCATTCAAGGAAATTAACTACAACATAAATCTGCTTTTAAGAAGTCGCCATCAATTATTGTCGAACATGTCAAAATAGTTCTTTAATAAAGTCTATAAAATCTATCTATCTATCTATCTATCTATCTATCTATCTATCTATCTATCTATCTATCCATCCATCCTCGGAGTAAACTGGCTGTAGTCTGTGGTGTAATTGCTGAGATGATCCCTGTTGTCTCCTACAGTTTATCACAGCCACGCTGCTGCTCTTTAATCCAGATTTTATCTGACTCCACTAATTAAGTGAGCAGCCAGAGCTAATTAATCACCGGGACACTTGATCCAAACCATGAATGGCTGGTTTTCTGAGGTTCTTTGGTGGCGGGTCGCCGCTTCCTCCAACGTTCCTGTAAAAAAAGAAGAGAAAACAAATACTTCTGAAACATATTTGATGTTTGACTGATCCAAACATCATCTGGGGGATGGACCTGGTGGATTCCTGCTTGTGAGGTGCGTTAATCCTGAAAACAGATATCACCCTGAGATTGGCCGCCCCCGGCGTTTTGACTCAGAAGCACTGGGAGAGAAAATTGATGTGAAAATAGCATCTCAATTGAGTTTCCAGCTGATGGAGGGATAGTGATGGACCCCCCCTTCGCCAAGAAATGTTGTTTTCTGACAGATACAGAAGTCTGTTTGATCCGGTTCTGTCAACGTCAGAAAGCTTCCGCATCCAAACCCTCAGAAACAGTAAACAATAAAAACTCCCTCTCAGAGACGCGTCTCCTTTCAGAAAAGAGCGAATGTTGGGAAAATCAGTTCCCAAAGAGCCGGCCGGCATCGTCTATCACCCTCCATCAGCAGGATGTTTATTCGCCAGCGCCCCGCTGCTGATTGAGCCGCTGGGGAGTCGGCAAATGGGGGGAAATTGGCTTTGTGGCTTTGATAACTCACCTCAGCGAGCGTGGACGGTCGGGGGTTGTCTCCCCTGGCTGAGACAGCTGCCCCCGCCTCCACACATCTGACTGCCTCGACCCCCCCACCAGAGTGTGTGTGTGCTCCGATCATGAGAGCACAGCAGGGGGCGTGGGAGAGCAGGACTCACTCATCAATCCGAGATGGGGGGACTGAAGCCAGCACACCCCAGCAGGCAGAGCCAGTCGTCCAATCCAGCAGGCCGAAACGTGCGCATCGTCGCGGCAACCATCACCGGTCGACGAGGAGGACTCCTCCAGCACCAAACCGGGATGGCCAGGAGACATTTGCATGCTCTCCTCTCAGCCCTAATGAAGAAAATCATCAAACTTTTAGCAGGTTTCTCTTTGAAACCTCTGAGAGTGGAGACGTCGTGGACGCGGCGCCGTGCAGCGCTCATTAATATTCACATCCGAGCTGCGTGTAGCATCAGTAATAGCGGCTGAGGCACGAATGCATCCAGCAGTGTGCAGCTCATCTCATGTTTAATAAGGAGGCTGATGAAGGGCCTCGGCATCCCGGGCTCAGCGCCGCGCCCGCTTTCCCATCGGTAAATATAGATAAAGCTGCCTGGTTCGCCAGCCGGTTGGTACGGCAGAGGGCTGAGCTCAGAGGTCCACGTCCAGGAGCGGGACCTGGCCCTGGGAGCATCTGCTGGGACGCTCGGAGCCGCATGAGGCCATAATTACGCTTTTCCACCAGGACGCCAAGTGAGCGCCTAATGGAGGCGAATGCGTCCCACGCCACCGCGCCGGCCCCGCGAGGATAGTAATTCCGACTTCATTAGGAGGCTTTCACCTCCAATTACAGAGGCAAGGAGGTTTAGTTTGCCGGCAGGAATTATGAGCGAGTCGGCTTCGTGTTTGAATGCAAAAGCGACACTTTTTTTTTCCTATGATTTGTTTCGGGGCTTGAGAGAAGAGTAGCTTTCATCTCACCGACGCATTCATTACAGGTTGGGCATGCTAGCAGCCAACATCTGAGCTCTGGCACTTGGTTTCTCATCTAAGGCAAACGTCAAAAAAAAGGGAGCTGAAAGCACTTGTTTTACCTGATAAATCTAGCAAACCCAATGTTGGTGGTAGTAAAATTTGTTGTGGGTTAGCGACAGTTGGCATCGTCCAGGACGAAGCCTAATCTGAAGCTAAGACCTTCTGAAAAACCTGGTTCTAATGGACGTCCGGCCCTGGTCTGAGGGTGGATCGTCATGCTGAGCACACCCAGCCAGGCGCTCCTTCATTGTCAGCCTGGAACACACAACAGTCTGTTCATAAATATGCCCGGCCGCGACTCATTAATAACAGGAGAAGGTCACTCCATCTTCTCTGCACGCCCAATAATTGAGCTGCCGGTTGCACAGCGCACGCACCGTAAATATGCTCATCAGCTCGGCTGTGGCAGGCCCGTTCGGTCCGAGGACGGCGTCTAATCAGCCTCGCGCTCAGTCTGCGGCGCCGCCTTCGCTCAATCACAAATGCGCTTAATTAGTTTAGCTCGCTGGATTCTGTGTTCTAACACGCTGTCCTGGGGGACACAGCAGCCGCGCACCTTTGATCACCGGAGAGGCGACGCAGCCTGTAACACGAGTCAGCGGACGCCACAGGTGCACCGCGGGGCGACCTTTGACATCGCCTGGTAGCTTGTTGACACCTGCAAAAAAACGCTCCGGCTTCATTTCTGAAGCGTGCGGTTGAGCAAGGTCAGGGGAGCGCCGCCTTTGAAGTCAGCTAATTGCTATTCATGAGGGAAAACGCTGCATCGACAAAGGCCTCGTTTTCCTCATTATGCAGAGCTCAAGTTTCCTCTGTGGCGGCTGACGGCAGGATGCTTTTTCCTGTGGCTGAGTCCCTGCTTGTTACCGGGAGCTCAGCGTATCGGATCGATGGCCACTTGAGGATGGCAGCACCTCAGTGGCGGAGGCAGGAAAGGAGCAGGTAAACGACTGCGAGAGAGCAGCAGAGAGGACCAGTGTCCCAGGTCGGAGACGTCGAGTCCAGGATCAGGACTGTCGGAGTCCAGAAGCCCAGGAGAGGAGTTCTGGATTGGGACAGAAGGAATGTTGAGGGTCAGCCAGCAAACAGATGCCTTCCAGCCTGGAGACCAGCTGACTGGTTTGGTTGTTGTGGGGGGGCTTTTAAGAGGAAAGACGAGGGGGAGGAGAACAAGCAGACAGCATGTGACAGGAGCTTCAGGCTAGATTCTCAGTCCAGAACAAACTTCATCACCACGACGGTCATTAGTGCGTTCTGCCTCTTCCCCACATTTATTCTCCCCATGTGCAAACGAGCCGGCGGCTCCATTTTCTAACTTAAAACAATAAATAAATCACAGCTGTGCAGGACACAACATCATCCCTCCTTTTTTTTTTTTGGGCGCCATCAAGCATGATTACGGGCGCCTGTGCAACATAAACAACAGCGGCGCCGACATTAGCGCGGAAATAATGTCGGTGTTGTTGGGCTGCGCTTAACAAACACAGTTACTCAACTGGAAACATGTAGTTATGACGGTGGCAGGCGCTCGCCGCCACGTGTCACGCTGCCGCGGCAGCAAATCTCTTTGTGATTGTATCTGCGGCGTCTCCCGCTCGCCTGTTTCCTGCCGTACATTTAATTAAACTGTCATTGTTCCACAAGTTATCCTGATGCCATCTCAATCCTCCGGATCGCTTTTATAAAACCCAAAATGCCAGAAGACACAAAGTCATTTTTACGCAAATGGAAGAGAAAAAGTAGAAAATTCCCCCGATGACCTTTGAGATTTGGATGGTTTTTAATGTCCTGTGGATTTATAATCCCAGATATCAACTTGTCTTTTGTCATTCTTCCTTTCTTGAATCATTTTTTTACTTGTAAACACGCTAGCTCCGACTCCAGAGGGCGAGAGGGGATGATCCTCCTGACCTGGAGTGACCTGATTATTTTCATCAGGATCGCGGCCTCGGACTTGGGGGTACGGTTGCTCCACCTGCAGCAGCAGCTGAAGGTCAAGGTTCAAGGAAGCCTAAAAATGACCTTCTAGCCTGACTGAGAACAGCCTCTGACCCCAGTTTCTCCAAAAATCTGCCAGTTTCAAAATAATAAAAGTTCTTGTCAGCGCCTGGAGGCTGATCCCCGACCCCTTCTCCGGTAACGTGAGCGGGGACAAAGCAGCAAGTTCCATTTCCTGCCGTTATCACCTGGCTGCGGTTCGCCTTCCTTCCTGTTACCATGGCAGCAGCAAAAGGAAGCAGTTTGATAACGGTTCCCTTATCAGCAGCAAGGAAAGCCGCCTGTCATTAAGGTGAAGTTGGCAGATACCAGCACGCCGCCACCGTCTGTTTCCCCTCCGCCGCCGCGTCAGAGTGAAACGTTTAACTGATGGCGTCAGTCAGCTGATCTAGGTCCTGATGTCGCCACGGTAAACTGTTCTTTGGTAAAGGTTATCTGTGAGCTCCGACAGGCGGCAAATAACCAGGCGAAGCGAGAAAGCGCGGTGGTGAGGACTGATCATCTGCTCAGAAAAACAGGTGTGGTTAGCACCAGGTTAACAATTTAGCACGCTAGCTCCAATCCCGACTTTTTCACTGTAAGTAGATAGATAAGTTTGGCGCCTGAGGAAGTCCAACTTAATTTATGCCTAATTTAATTAATGTTAAACATGGAAATCAGTCACGTTAAGCTAAATGATCATTAAGTATTTTACGCTAATTAATTAAGCCATGACTTAGCTTACAGGCTCGTTTTTGTCACAGTGGGATGGACCAGCTTTAAGTGTGTGTGTTAAAATGCTAAACAAGCGGCGCTGATCCAAACCCGTGGCGCTTTGGAGAGCCAGGTTTTTCCTCATACTTGAACATGTGATTCGCCAAACCAATTTCAAATGCAGCCAAAGTTCAGCAGCTCACTCCGACGGCGTGCTCCGGGAAATCATCCGTCCACACCCTCATCTGCATTCACGGCTCCTGTGTTTGTTTTAATATTATTTCCCCGTAAAAATGTACATTTTTTATGCACGGCTGAAGGACGAGGGCCGTCTCCTGATTTACATCATTATTACGGCTGTGGGCGGAAGGAACAGAGAGAATCTCGCAGCCGTGTCCTTCAAGTGGTTGAAATTTCATGATTGGTGAGCTTCGGCAGGCTACTGCTAAAGCTGCGCGGCTGCAAACGCTTCATTTAGCTGTAAAATCTGTGTCTAATCTCCCACCTGAGAAGTTTTAGCAGCTTTCATGCGTTCATGGTTGAACTGTATTTTTATTGAAGCTGCCGCCTCAGAACAGTGACGGCAACATCAGGAACGCCATTGGTTTAGTTTTCACACTCACGTTCAGTAGTAGCGCAAGGGGACCTGTGCCTGTTTGCTTAAATTAACGGCTAAAGATAATCCTATGAGAAGGTACAAGAATGAAAACCTTCCAGCCAAGGCGGCGGAAAAGCAGCTTTTGTCTGGTGGCCACTATCCCAGCTCGATTCAGCCATTTATTATCATTTCTGTCATGTTACCATTTCATCCTGAATAATTTAGCGCCCCGCTGAGGTGCGCTCCACTCGTCTGG
This sequence comes from Tetraodon nigroviridis, assembly GCA_000180735.1. Lineage (NCBI taxonomy): Eukaryota > Metazoa > Chordata > Actinopteri > Tetraodontiformes > Tetraodontidae > Tetraodon > Tetraodon nigroviridis. The sequence continues at coordinate 723,981 of CAAE01014768.1, forward strand.
TAGACAGAGACAGCCGTCAAACACCGAGACATTTCTGGGTAAACAGTCTGAGCGCGAAGCTCCTCTGAAAGACATCTTTGTTATTTTATTATTATTGCTGTTATTTTGGCCCAATGCGCTGATGTCGACGCCCATGTGAGCTGAATGCAGCGAGATTCTCTATAAATACGGGTTTGGGCTCTTGATGGTGCATTAGCCTGGGAGACTGCTGCTCTCTGACACTGTAATTACCCACATCGAGTGTCTCCAAGCAGCAGAATGGCAGAGAAGGGAGTGATGGAGGGGTGGGGGTGACTTTCATCAGCCGCATGGATACGGGTGTTTGTCCGGCCTACAGCTGGTGGCGCCGTTCTCTCTTTGAAGCAAGAGCACCGGTTTTGCTGACCTCGCTCCGGCGTCGCCTTCTGATCTGCAAATTACACCCTCTCTGCTGATGGAAGAAAAAAAACAGCATGTTGGGCTGTCGAAAACCTCAACCCGTTGGACCAAAAGTGAAAAAACACAAGATAAAATAATACTGCCGCACTTTTCATGTCTCTTTCGGGAAACAATCAGGCAAAAAGCTAAAGACATCTCACTGAGCCCATCATTAGCATGCTAGCATGACACAAAAAAAACCTGGAACCCTCACCTGACCTTTCCACATCATCGCTTTCCCGCCTCCAGCAGCCCTCGCCTCCCAGTCACCCGAAATCCGGGTAAAAGTTCCAGAAAATGGAACAGGCAGGACTGTCACAGCGACGCCACGCTGGGGTGTCAAAAAAAAAAAAAAAACCCCAAGCAGACGTTACTGTGGGCAAGGTCTGTCGGCGCTGCCGGGGCTCCGATGGCAGCTGCAGAGGACAGAGAGGCCAGCGTCTCACCAGCTCCTCCGCCAGAACAGAGGGAGGCTGCCACAGGCGCAGCAGAGCGACAGACTCAGTGCGAGGCGGAAAGTCACATTCCAACCTTTGCCTCGTTTACCCCTGACAGCATGTTAGCTTAGCCACAGAGCCCTTACGCCGTCCTCCTGTGACAAAGGCCAAAGCATAACAGGTATCGGAAGCATCTTTGTGCTTTAAAACAACCGAGTCCCTTTTCAGCTGATGCTTCACCTGAACGTCAACTCGACGTCTGCGGGCTCCAGAAATTAGCATTTGGGAGCAGGATGTGTTCCCTGGAGCCACCATTTCAGGTAAAACTCATCGCTTCTCCTCCCCTGGCCCTGCGTGCAGGTGACAAGCTAAAATGAGAGATAGCTCCATTTGCTTGCTATTGCTAATTGGATTAGCGCTTAAGGCGCTACAATAATGGTAGAAATTTGAGAGGCAGGTTGGAGAAAATGGGGGGTGGCTGGGAGCCTAGTGGTGGAGCCAATTTTCCAGTGAAATGAGCTTTGCTCCAGGTGAAGTGAGAACTCTCGCAGAGGAAGAGCGCAGTTGCGTCCTGGCTGATTTTATGCCGCCAGGCGTCATAAATGGCGAGTTTGCAGCTTCGTCAGGGTGCAGCCGGTTAATTAGGCGTTGCAGCAGGAGAAGGCTCCGTCCTCTCGTGACGGCGGCTAACGGGATTTCATTTTAGATAGCAGCGGAAACATTAAGTCCTCAACAGGAGCCAACGAACAATGACAGATTCTGTCACGCTTTTATTTTGGGTGAAATAAGTGATTGTTGACGTTCCAGAGAGTCGTTGGAAAAACAACCGACCGTCCCACAAACGGCGGCGGCTTCTGCATCCGGTTCTCAGACGATTTCAGCCGTCGTCCCTCCAATTACACCTCCAAGTGTCCCGGCCTGGAGGATGGACGGAAAGCTGGGAATAAATGCTAAAGTGGCTATCAGGAGGTGGGGAGGGATGGAAGCGGAAGAGACGATGGCCGATTTGTGGAAGATCTTCACGCCGGTCTGCCCCGATCAATATGAGCGTCGGCGCAGCGCTCGTAAATCCCGGTTAGACGTCCATTAGGCGGTAAAGTTCAGCAGACTGGGGGCGTCCGTGCGCTCAGTGTTTGTTTGTTTGTTTGTTTGCACGTGTGAGTTCATCTGTCCAAGGCGCCTGCCAATAGACGGCGAGGCCGCGAGGCTTTCTGACCCAGCAGAGCGCTCCTCGTCACGCTCTCACGCTCCTGGAAAAACCTCCAGGTTCTCACTTTGGGGGAGTTTGAACTTTCCAGCTGTTGTCAACCTGATCCACTCACACATGGGTAATATCGGTCCATCCATCCTGACGATAACAGTACACACGGATTCAAACCGACGGCCCCAAAGTCTCCTTTCGTCCTGTCTGGAGCTTCCAGAGTCAACTGCAATAAATCCTAAACAGCTTTGCAGTCCAGGAGGAACAAGAGGCATTTTTCTGTTGTCGTTGCCCATGATGGAGGGATCAGAGGGCAGAAAAACCAATAAAGAAGGTGCGTCTCTCCATCAGCACGGCGCTGAGCGCTGATGCCGGTCCTGGACGTCTGGCGGAGACAAACCCACACCTGCCGCCTTATTCCCTGACTGACTGGACTGGTTCTGACGGCGTCTCAGCTAACGAAGCCGGCGTTGCCGTTAGCTGGTACTCAGACGGGGCTCCGCCACTTGCTGGTTGATCTCAGCTTCTACAACCATGAAACACTGGTTTTTCAGAAAAGTTCCAGCGACTCTTCCTCACCTGCTCAGAGGAAGACGTGGTGCCGCCACGACGGGGCTGCTCGCTCCGTCTGGAGGCGTCGATGGTCGAGCAGTAATTGGGATTTTGCTTGGCAACGTCTCCGAGACGCGTCGCCTGTGAAGATAATCCAAACAGGCTACGACACAATGAGCCACAGGGAGGAAGCGAAGCCTGAGCCTGGAAGCTGGAGGGAAGGAAGGAACACCCACGTCCACAACATGGCAGCCATTAGGAGGGAGAAGGAAGAGGAGAAGTGACCTCGGAGGATGTTTGCTGCACCGTTTCTCTGTCAGCAGAATGGCGATTTGATTTCCCAGACAGTGTTTCTGACACTAACCGCGTCCTGCTGGGTTTAGGTCTAAGCTAACACGCTAATTTACAAATGCAAGCGATGTGATGGTCTTCACCCTATCCCACAATGTTCGACAAGGACACGAATCTTTCCGAATCCTAAGCAGAAACAGCTAGCCTAGCCTCCAAACCCTGAGGCAATGTGTGAATCTTGTTTCTGAAAATGCCAGTGAGGTAATAATGTATTAAAATTGTCAGATTTAAACATGCATGCACGACCTGTGAAGACCACCATGTTTAACCGTCAGCTGACCCTCATTAGTTATCCTTTATCTTCTCTCTCCTTTGTTCTTCTCTGCTTAAAAAAACCCATTACTGCTTCTGCAATTCAGATGTTCTGCTTAAATCAGCAGCATCCCGATGGAGCAGAAAAACCCGGCGCTTGGGAGCACCCAAACGCCTCACGAGCATTTCTCCACCACCCTAAATGCTCCCCCTCCCCAAAAACAGCATGATCCCCTCGCGCCGGACAGGCCTGCCGGTGCAGGTCTGCGGTGAACCTGGAGCTGATAGCTGGTGTGTCACGAGGGGGGCCTATCCTTCACCGCCTCCGCCCTCCGCAGCTTCAGCCAATATGTTCAGCAGACCCGGGTGTGGGCTCTGCCTAATGGAATCCAGTCGGCGCCGCTGATACCATCGGCGAGTCGCGCTGCCGAGCCTCGATAACGGCGGGCTCTTTCAGCGCGGGGCCGTGGCGAGGCTCCTGGAGGGCCCGCAGGCTTCCACATAGTAATACCTGCTGACATTTGCTGCTGGATAAGCAGCCTCTGGTTTAAAGATTCCTCTTTTTTAATGAAACCACTTCTACAGAAGCTAATCTTTGTTGCTGCCTGAACGCGGTGAACACCGCTGCGTATCCTCTGGTAGAGATCAATAACCCTCAAATCGATGGAACTCAACCACGAAGGCCGCAGCAGTTGGCTCGGCGAACACAACCTTGGATGACAACATGTCTAACAAAGAAAACAAAAACCCATTTGCTTAAAAAGGGGGGGGAGGGGGTCAGTCCGCTATTCTGCTCACTACGTCCACTAAGTTGCTGCTGCTATTAGCAAGCTAGCTCAATTCATATTAAACTGCCAGATAAACCACAGAAATTAAATACAGTTCTGGGAACATGAGCTGCTGTTGCTCCATAGCCACCAGGCCGGAGCTGATCTTCGCGTCCCCGTGTCATGTGACCCCTATGGGGAGTTCTCTGGTTTCCCGCCTCTTACACGCTCGATTGTTTCTGGATCATGCGGCGGCGAGCCCCGCACACGCCGGCGGCAGACATATGTGTGAGTGTTGCTCAGTCCATGCATGATTCAGAGCCAAGTGTGACACGCCGAGCGAGATGAACGCACGCCAGACTCATGCCCCGGCCCATCCTCCCTCCCTCCCTCCCGCTGGCGGATGAAAAATTCATGTCGTCTCAGCCCATCGGAGATGAAACACAGCGGTGGAGACACGGGGTCACCGCTAGCTCCTTCCTATACGCTGCACTGACACCACGCCCTTAATTTTCACGTCTTTAACGTTAAAAAAACCAACCAGGTGTTCCCACATCGACTTCGACGCTCAAGTGATGCTGATTCGTGTAAACGTGTGCTAGTTCGAAGCCCGCCGGCCTCATCGCTTTTCACGGGCTTCAGAACAGAAGCGGGCACCTGATGTGCCGGAGGTTCGCAGCAGCTCCCACTTCCTGCCCCGCCTGTGGCGGTTCCCCCCCTGAAGGTGTGGCGGGTCCCTCACAGAGGTCACCAGGAGGGGTCGACCTTCAGACCACCTCAGCGAGCATTTCCACCCTCAGCAGGCAACGAAAACAAGCTAGCAGAGCTCCTCACGCGCTCCAGAGGCCCGCTAGCACCAAAATGAAAGAAGCCGTAATGAAAGAGACTTCTTGGCGCTGCAGCCAGAGGCTCCTGATAATCAAAACACATTAATTATTCATCACAGAGCGAAGATTCCACATCCCTCATGTGTGCATCAATGGATGCCTCACATTCCATCCGGATCCAGTAGATCTTCCATCTCTCTGCTTGTGTTCCAACAGCTTTTTTATTAGCTTTTTTTAATGCGTCAAAGGAGAGACGGATGGTGCGAATGTTTCCATGATGGTGTTGGTCTGCCTGACCTCCGCTCAGTCCTCCAGGACTGGAAAAAACTCACTGCTATTTTACCCATTTCGGTCATTTACACCAAAGCTCAACAATCAAGTGGTCGTTTGACTTATTTTGTAGGATTCCTCACACAAATCTGAGCCATAGGTGCTAACAGGGGCGGAGCGAGTACACGTATGCCAGAACGTGTATCTGGAACAGCCGGTAAAACTGTTCAGAGGTGACAACATAGCACAAATCGCTGAACATTCAGCCTATCTATGATGGAACAGCTTTTTTCTGTGGCAGCGAGGGCTAACTTCCGCATGCAGCAGTTTCCCGTCCAGGAGCTAACTTGCTGCTGGTTTGGGCGCCTCGTACGGCGGTGGCGGGAGGGCTGGCTCAGCTTCTGTCGCTGTGACGGATTTGCCGCCGCCTGCATCCATCCTTCTTTGCCGCTAAGGCCGCACGGCTTCAGCAACAGGAAGGAAAGGTCACAGCGTTAATGCACAATGTGACAGCAGATCCATCATCGGAATCTATGGTGACTTTTGGCGATAACCCCACCCCCCCAGTTTCATTCTTCTTCTGAATTCTTCTCGCCAACCTTCTGAAATGGTTTTAACAGTCAGATACTTTGAATTAATAGTCGTAACAAGCTGAATCTGATTTACTTCTGTGAGAAACCCAGCAACCATCAGCTTGAAGGTCTTCTCACCTCTCACAGCCTGGACGTACGCTCCAAGAGCATTTGTGTTTAAGTGTCATGCTAACGTTGTAGCTAGCAGACAGCAGGGCATTAAGGGGGTAGAGGCGATTAAAAAAGAGCCTATCGGACACCTTCATGGGTTCCAGGACAAGAAAACCAAAGAGGGAGCCCTTGATGCGTCTGCAGCAAAGGCTCGCTTAAAGCTAAAGGCTAAACTACAGGGACTTTTTAAAAGTTTCCCAACTTTAAATCTGATCCACAGCCAGAGGTAAAATGGAAAGAGCAAGGTTTGCTTTTGTTTGAGGCTTTTTTAATCTGGGGGCTGATGGAAACAACTGATGTGGGGATCTGAGCCGGCTTTCACAGGTGGAAAAAGGAGCCTGGCTACCAGGGCTCAGACAGTAATCAGGAGGATCTCGACCTGCAATTTAAAGCATCCAGGAAGCCCCAGCCTTGAAGGTGGGGGGGTTCCTCTAGGTTTTCTCTGTGCACGCTCCTGTCAGGTGACTGAATTTGGGCTGTTTCCCGGCGCTTCAAGTCCTCCTAAATGACTGTCATGAGTCACAGAGTGGTCCTCGCGGAGAGGTATCAATTTGGGGTTGATTTCATGACACCCAGCCTTCTCTGTCTCATGTCCCTCAAACCAAAGTGGGTCGCATCGCCGGTGGTGGCAGACACCAGAATATTCATCTCTGAATAAGATTAAAAGCAGTAGTCGGAGGACTCCCACCGTGCCGGCGCCTTTGGCGCTCCCAAACGGGCCGTTCGTTTGTCGGATTTTTTATAAGCATTCAAACGTGGCGGCTGTGCAAACTGTGACTAATGGTAGCGATTCATGTTTACCCTGGCAGGTGGAGGGCGGATGGGGCGGATGGGGCTGAAAGGCGAACGCTGGTTTCTGCTTTTATTCAACAAAAAGTCTGGAGAAAAACAGCTGTGTCGGAGTCTGAGCCTGGAAGAACCGCCAGGAAGGTCTGCTACCTGTCTCCGCTGGTAGATGGATCCTCGTCCTCCTGATTTGTTCTGATTCACCTGGGCCCCGCCCCTTCTCGGCCCCACCCCCAGCAGGGTCTCCTCAACCCTCAGTGTCTGCTCCGACTTGCTTTAACAAATGAAACCCTGACTTTTCGGGTGGGTGTTCTTGTAGGCTGGTTTCCTCCAACGTTTCTGAACCGCGGCTGCTTCAGGGCGAAACACTCGACTAGAAGAAGCTCCGTCAGAGCGCTGGAGCGGTGTTTTGCAGGCAGAGACCCTCTGGAGCCTCCGGTCAGCCTGACAGCGGACCAGAACCTTTGAACTTGTGTCTTCTGAAGCTCTGCAGTTAAAGCAGATAATTGGCTGCTCCCAACTTCGTGTTTTCCCTAAACTTTAAAACGAGTGCCAGAAGACTGGAGAACTGACGATGAGCAAAGAAAAAAGCTGTTTTGACATTTTAGTAGAAAAATCTTAACGATAAAACTGGAGCTCTCCAGTAGTTTTAAACTTCTAAGAGCCCTCGTGTTTTACCCGAGCGAGTGACTGAATATCGGAGTTTCAGTTTATGCAGACGATACTTTTCTAATCGTTGGTAAAACTTATCCTGAACCACAGACTGTGGACCCTGAGCAGCCATCAGCTCCAGAAGTCCTGGTCAAGCCTTTGATCTCAGGTTTGTGAAAGTGATGTCACTTCCTGGTCTGCAGGCACCTTTTCAACAGCTGAAAGCGAGTGGGGCAGGTAGCCGCCAGTGGAAAAGCCCCCTTTGTGTCCTTGGGTGGGGTCTGGTTGCGGGCTCATTCATCAGCAGGTCGGAGACTGCGGCTGAATATACAGCCTGTCCGCCTGTCAGCGTCTGAACAAACTGCTGCAGCAGCAGGAAACCAGCTGACGGCTCAAACACTCTTAACTCATTTATTTTATTACACTAACCCAGTTACTCAGAGAGGAGCCAAGAAAAGTCTGACTTCTGGGTTTTTCATGAAAATCCTGGATAGCAGAAGCATCTCCAGGGTGCATGCACCATCTTCGTTCCCAGGCTTTACTTATTTATTTATTTATGTATTTATTTCTCCGGAGCTCGGTAGTGGTTTTCGTTTAGGCTGGACCACAAGCCGAGAAACTTTAAACAGAAGCCAGGCGCCAAATCCCCAGGAGACACAAATGAGGAGCAGGAGACGGTTTGAGCTGCTGAGACTCGGGTTTACACGTTGTTTTACAGCGCGATAACAAGCTAGCCCCGTAGAACAGATAAAGTTTACCAAAGAATGCATTTCTAGAAATGTTACTTGTGGACAGATTAGACCAGAAGCATTCGCTGTTAGCTAAGCCCCGCCCCTTTTGCTTATGCCTCGCTGGTTTGACTGAATTAGCACGGCGCTAACATCTCTACCAAGAGCTCAGAGTTGGTCACAGGTGCAATTTCAAAACCTCTGAATAAATAAAGCTTTAGCATTCCAGCTGACAGCTCCTATTTTGTCATGTCTGAAAAGGAAAGATTAGCGGTTTTTGCTACAATACTACCTCTTTTGAGTCATGCTGTATGATCCCCGGCTTTATAAACGTGCAAAGCTGCGCTGACAGACCGCTAAAAGAAATAAAGGCTGAGTGTAAACAGCTTTTGCAAGTCTCAAAATAGCAGCAGCAACCTGTCTGTGGTGTGAGGGAGGAGTGTGAGGTAATGTGGCAACAGTGACATCTTTGTTACACTTCCAAGATTAGACCACCAGGTTATCAGCGGACGGAAGAGGAGCTAACGTAGAGCAGATTTGAGTCCTGGAACGCAAAACCAGTCAAGGATAACGTTCATCGGTTACCACTGTTGCTAACGGGAGGCCCCCCTACTGCTGATGGCAACAGTTTGGTTTTAACAAAGAGCTTATTGGGGTTGCACAAGCTAGCCATGATTGGTATCAGATTCAAAATTGAGCCACCAGAACTGAATGATTAGCCTAATGTGGTAACATCTGTTAGAATACAGCTAGACATCACGTGACATGCTATGATTTCCTTCTCCAGCCAAAGCGTGTGTGCACGTTTCTGGAAGAACTTCTGAAGGAGTGGGAAGGAAAAACAGTCACAACTGAGAATTGTTATGTTCAAAACAGTTACGACCTACTTTTCCTTCTCAAGTCTGCGCAATTTTTTAAAGCCTGAAAGATTCTCGGTGGAGCGGAACACGAACGAGGGCGGAACAACACATAAATCAGCTAATTAGCCCAACGTAAAATGTGTGGCTGTAGCTGCTGCCTACCTGCCTGTCATCGTGAGGCAGCGTACCAGTCATGGCCCAGGTGCCCCAGGTTGCCGACCTCTGGGCTTAACGTCCATCAACATCCCTGCAAATACAAAGGTAATTAGCTAACGTTGAGAGCATTTTTAAAATAAAAACAGAAAGTTCTCTCATTAGCCTGTTCAGATGGGCCTGAGCATTACAAAATAAACCGTCAGCCCAACTGTTAATGTCTGAAAAGTAAATATACCAGCAGAACAACGCCGCAGGAGTTGCATTAATTGGAAAAGTGATGAATTTTTAATGATCCATTGTGGTCTCCCAGGAGTAGAGGCGAGCGCAAAGACTTTCCAGCAGAAAATCTGGATTCTTGTCCTCAGAGGAGCCAAAAACAAGCTGGTTTCAGAGGCGTTGGGGAACCCTACAGCGCCCAGTTCATGAATAAACCACTGACCAAACAAGCTTCTGCTGCAGAGCGGCGCTCCAGTCCCACCTGACGGCTAACTCCACCTCCACCTCCAGACACCCAGAGCCTGACCCCAGCGGGAAAAAGCTACTTTTAACAGGCAGAAACCTGGATTAGGACCTCTCTGCTGTCCTCTGGTGGATGCACCGATATCAGCAGGGGCGTCGTCCCTGAGAAGCCACTGGAGCTCCCCTCCTGGTGTAAATATAAAAATCTGCGGCGGCTGCCAGAGCGAGCGTCAGCGCTGCTGCGGTCAGGCACACAGAACTGCTGAGCGAGGAGGATACAGTGTTTGAGGGAGGCCCAATCTATGGAGCAAGCAATGAATCATAAACAAGATGTCTCATTGACTTATCAGCCTTTGTGCTGGCTGCCCTCTGCCACACACACACACACACACACACACACACACACACAAACACACAAACACTTCAAATCCTACATTTCACGCATGGTTTCCGATTCCTCCCCACATTTATGGGCAGGGAAGAGTGGCCGTGTTTGCTCTGGCGATTTATGCCGATGGCTCTGGAGGTTCAGTTGTTACGGCTTCGTTCACTTCATCAAAAAGGGATGTTGGCAGATCCTCCGGCTCTGTTTCACCGCCGAGACGGGATTTTTAGCAAGCCTTAAAAGGGAGGAATTACGGCCGTAATCCTGTTGGAATGATCGCAGACAGGAGTCGATCCACTTAAGTCATTGTTTTGCTCTCCCAAGCTACCGTTGGCTCCATTTTCTGGGGGTCACTCTTGGTAATCCCACCAGAGGAAGTAATTAAACACACAACAACCACTGCAGAGTTCCTGGAAGTGTGGAGCCGTCAGCTCTGCTAGCATGAAAGTTTTTGCCAGGCGTAACTGTTCCACTGGCACCACGTTGACATTTCACATTTTTAATTACCTATTACCAAGAGGACAGCGCCTGGAGAGGGAAGAGAGGGAAATATTATCAAAAGACACCAGTCTGAGGTTTCCATCGCCTTTTCCCTCCTCCCGTATGAGGAATACAAGCCTGACCGGCGGCCATTAAACAGCTATTAATTTTCCTGACCAGCCTCTTCAAAGAGCAGCGCGGCCCAGGGCACTTGTGCGCCTGGCCGGGGTCACGCCAAGGTTCAGCTGCTGCTACATTCTCAGAGGTTAATTCAAAGTCCGGGAGCTAATTCCTCAGTAAATCAGCCTGAACTCCTCAATTAAATGTGCTTCTTTCTGTCCTGAGCACCCCAGCGGGTCTAGCTTTATCTCCCACATGTGATCAGCTGGCGAATGACGAGGTCAGCTGGATTCCACTTCAGAACAAGAGTGAGCAGTAAAGCTTCACTCCAACCGTCATGTAACTGTGCCGAGAGACAAGGTCTCAGTGTAAATGAAAGAAGTCAAACTTGTCTCTCTCCTCTTCATCAGAATCGAGTCGCGCCATCACCATTTCTGGTCCTGTAGCACCGCGTTGTGGCCGAACGTGGAAGCGCAGCCACAAGAGCTAGGGTTCTATTTAAGTGCGTTTATGTCGAAAATAGGAAATAAATGTCACCATTTCGGCTTTTTTACACTGTGTTTTGTTGCGGTGGTCTGTCCTCCGTTCTCTGTAACAGCAGAAGGACCCTGCTGGGCACTGAGGCCCTTTTCGATTGTTTTTCGTCATTTTTCTGTCACCCCGTTGATTCATCCGTTCCGCATTCGTTTACTCTGACACATTTTTCCTGGAGCAGCTTTTAAAAAACACGCAGAACCCGAAACAAACAGCGTCGCTTCGACCTTATTCCAGCCCCCATTCCGGGATTTCTCTGAGTTTAATCAGCTCTGCTCGGAACGGTTGAGTCTAACCTCGGGACGGGCTGACCAGCGGGTGGCTCCTGGGAGGTCTTGGGAGGTCCTGGAAGGGTCCTTGAGAGGGCTCCAGGAGGCCTGGGGAGAGGGATATTAGAGCTCAGGTGAGTTTATTTGTGCCCCTGCTGTTCTCGACTTACAATTCACGTACTCACAGTCAAAACCGAGACCGTCCCTTAGCTTAGCTGTCCAATGGACGCCAACTCAGCCAAGGACAGTCTGGCAACCGGTCGGGGTTCCCAGTCTCCCCAGTTCATCCCAGTCCCTGCACTGGTTGACCGGTGCAACGCCGCCGCCTAGTGGCCAACCGCGGGAACACCACCCAGCAGTCCACACTCGTCTTTGTTTGCATTTCTTTAATAAACTCTTACCGAAGGGGGACAAATCATTTTAGTACAAAAAGACACGGTCTCCTTTTCGTTACACCAGTTTTGTTTCGCTGATGGATTTACAACACCTACGGGCGAAAAGGCCTCTGCACCGGGCGAAGGGGGGGCACGTCTGAGCGGAAGGTCAGTCCTTTCTCTCCATCAGCTGAACCAGGGCCACAAAAACAAACAAGACGCGGCCACCTGTGCCTTCCTCACCTGGCCCCAGCGACGCTAATACTAGCTGGCCTGGAGAGGAAGGGCGTAAATGTACCCAGCCTGATGAATGTACACTCAAAAAGTTAAAAGTTTAATTTAAAAGACAGCAAAATAGTTTACAAAAAATATGAAAATGGTACGAGCGGTAAAAGCTCCTGTGGCGAGATTCAGCTGTCCTGTCCAGGACGGAGGCTCCGGGGGCCTCAGAAAGGCAGGCCCCGCCCTCTGATTGTTGCCGCCGAGTTCACGTGGGGGACAAAGCCGAGGGGTAGCGGGGGAGCCCCGACCTGAGAGGGGGAGCCCCAGGGTGGTCCCGGGGCGGGGATGGGTGGGGGCCCGCCGTCCTTCTGAGGCAGGGCGTGGTTGTACATGTGGATGGCGCCGGGGCTGGGCCGCGCCTCCACGGGGAGGCTGTGATTGTACTTGAAACGGTGGTCCTTGTCCCCGGAGAACACCATCCTGCTGGGCCCGGAGACCCCGCCGCCCTGAGGGAAGAGGTCTGGCTGGGGAGGGGCCAGGATCGCCCCCGCCCCCGCCGTGGTCTGGCCCGGTCCGCTAAACACCTCTCTGAGCGCGTGAGGGGGCAGACCTCCGCCCATCATGTGACCCAGGTAACTGTCGCTGAACCCTGCGGGGGTGAAGGGCGGAGGAGGGGGGTAAATGTAGTCGCCACCGTAACCCTCCGAGGGGAGCGGGGGGTAGTCCGGCTCCGGGGGCCTGCCTCCGTCGCCGCCGCCTGCAGACGGAACGGGGGGGGGGCGTGGCCTGTCTTGGGCTCGGGTGGAGGCTGGCGGTAGTCCAGGTCGGCGTGCGGGGGGGGCTCTGGGGGCTCAGGGGGCCGTTTGTCTGGGGACAGAAAGTTCAGACACAGACAGACGTCAGCCAGTGGGTTCAACATGAACCACCAGTCCCCTCCACACAAGACCCAAAAACAGAGGTTCTGGTACCTGGGGACACTGGGCCGGGCTCTGGGGGCTGTTTGACCTCCGGGGGCGGAGGCTGAGCCCCTCCCGCCGCTGCAGCCTTCCCTCCGTCTGCAGCCTCGCCGCCGCCGTCGCCTCGGTCTGACCTCTGACCCTGCTGAGCCTGGAGCAGCTGGGCCAGCAGCATGGTCACGGCCGTCTGCGTGGCCACCGCCGCCTCGCCCTCCGCCAGACCTGGAGGCGCGCACGCTGGGGGCGAGGGGGGCTTCGGCATGGGGGGAGTCCGGGGGACGCCCAAGGGGGCGGCTGGCTGGGGGGGCTTGTTGGGCGTGGCCTGTCGAGGACGACGCCCCCCCGGAGGAGGAGGAGGGGGCAGAGGCTCGGCCGGGTCGGCGGCGGGCAGATTCTTGGCGAGCTGCTGGGTGGTCTCCTGGCTGGCCTTGGCGCTGGCCGACTGGACATACTGGCTGGCGCTGACGGCAGCGGAGGGCTGGCCCAGGAAGTTGAGCAGGACGGCCAGCTGCTCCTGGGTCAGCTGGGAGTTGGAAGCCTTCGGATCTGTCGGGGTGGAAGAAAACAGCTCCCTTAACCCGGCCGCGATCCAGAACCCTCAATCGGAGCCTCACAAGGACCTTACCCAGCAAGGCCGAGGCCACGGCGTTGGGGGCTTTGGCGCCCGCGGAGGGAGGGAAGCCCTGGGGAGTGTTGCTGCGGCTGTCGTCCGGGCCCAGCTCCTTACGCGGAGCCTTGGGGGCCGCCAGCTCCTCGGGGACCTGCTTCTGACGCCGCCGCTTCTTGCTCCACAGCTCGTGGCAGTCCTGCCACAGAGGAAGACTGGACGGGGAGCGGAGGTGGAGAGGACGTGGGCGGGTTAAACCCTGTGTGGGTGGAGGCGAGTGTGTTTGTGCAGCATCTAAGGAAACAGAGAGTCCTACTCTGGTGGCGGCATCTTGTCTGGGTTCACGTCTCGGAGAAACTCGCTGTGGAGCGCCTGCTCGGCTGCACACCGTCTGCTGGGGTCCAGGTTCAGCATGTGGTCGAAAAGGTCCAGGGCCGACGGAGGGATGCTGGGGAGGACACAACGGGTCAGCGGGACGCCGCTGGAACGGACACACACGCTGAAAAAGCTCACACTCACAAGGCAAACTCCTCCCTCAGGCGCCTCCGGTACTGTTTCTTTGGTTTCATGGTGTGGAAGAAGGGAAGCTTGATCACGTCTGGCCAGACGGCCGGGCAGGGGCTCCCGCAGATCCGGCTGAGGGACACAAGCGCGTGGGTTTGAGCAGAAAAAGACGCGTGTGGCGTGATCTGTGTGGGAGGGGCTTATGGAAGTCCCACCTGATGAGCTCCAGCTGGGCCAGCTCCTGGTTGGCTTGAAATATGGGCCTCTTAGTGAACAGTTCTCCCAGGATGCACCTGTGACGCAGACAACGTGAGCAGAGAGTCAGCTCTGGCCCACCGACCCCACCCGACCCCCCAGGCCCCCCAGGCCCCCCAGGCCGCCGCTCCTCGTCAGTCGTACCCGCAGCTCCACACGTCGATGGCGGGCGTGTACCTCTCTTCACCCAGTAGCAGCTCTGGTGGGCGGTACCATAACGTGATGACTTTATTGGTGTACGGACGACTGAGGGGAGAGAGAAGGCCGGGCTGTTAGCGTCAGCGCTAGCTCCAGGCTCAGACCGCGAGACGGTGCAGGCTCACCTCTCCTCAGAGTTGTACAGCCGAGCCAGACCGAAGTCTGCCAGCTTTATCTGACCCCTGGGGAGGAGGGAAACACCCAGAGTGTCAGGAAGGTGTCTGCAAACTGCTCCAGGAGGGGAGCTGGAGGACTCACCTGTTGTTGAGGAGAATGTTGGAGCACTTGATGTCTCTGTGCAGAAAGTTCTTCTTGTGGCAGTAGTCCAGGCCCTCCAGCAGCTGCCGCATGAACGACCGGATGTGGTTCTCGTTGAAGTGGACCAGGCCCGACTCCAGCAGGCCCATCAGGTCGTGGTCCATGTATTCAAACACCAGGTAGAACGCACCTGCGGAGGGGGGAGGCGCAAAGGTCACACCGAGGTCAGAGTGGAGCCGGAGCGTGAAAGAGGCGGACCTTTATCGTTCTTGAAGTCCAGGGCGTCCTCCTTGTCCGTGACGATCTCCTTCATGTTGATGATGCTCTTGTGGTTGAGCTGTCTCAGAATCTTGATCTCTCTGATGGCTGTGATGGGGAAGCCCTCCTTCTCGTTGTCCAGTCGCACCTTCTTCAGCGCCACCATTTCTCCTAGAAAAGGCCCAATCGGAACCGTCACTGCGGCGTTCACCGCCCAGGAGCAGCCGTGAGGCGCCGTCTCCACCCACCAGTGTCTTTGTCCTTCGCCTTGTACACCTGGCCGTAGGTGCCTTCGCCCGTGATCCCCAGAATCTCAAACTTGTCCACGCATCGTTTGCCCCAGTCGATCTCGGTTTCCTTGAACTCGCCGTATCTGGGCCCGCAGATTCTGGGTAAAAAAAACAGCCGATGACAGACATAAATCGGGCGGAGGGCAGGAAAACCAAACCGGTTCTAGGCACCGGGTCCTACCTCGGTCTTTTGCGAGCCGCCTGGGACTTCTTGTCCTCCTGCGGGCTGTGGGGGGAAGACGTGCTGCTGGAGAAGTCGGGGGGCAGAGGCAGGTCGGCGAGCAGCTGGCGGGGCTTCTTCTCCACCTTCTTCTTCCCTGAGAGGGAGCCGTCCTTCAGACTGAGACAGACAGAGGGATTAGGAGCCAATGGCGGGCGTGGGCGCTGGGTGAAGAACCCGTCCGTACCTTTCTGGTTTCTCTGTGTGCTCCGGAGCGGCGGGGGGCAGCGGGAGCGGAGCCGCAGAGCTCTGGGGCCCGGCGGCTCGCTCCTTGTCCTTATTCTGTCCGGCTGCGGAGGTTTTCTTGGTGACAGGCTCCTCCTTCCCCTTTCCGTCTCTGTCCTTGCTGCCGTGCTCGGTGCTCTTCCTGGCTGTCTTCTCAGCGGGAGACTGCGGCTCGCTGGCGGTGGGGGTTTTGGGGCCCTTCTCTGGAGGCGGAGAGGGAGGACGACCTTTCCGGGCCAGGTGGTTGACCTTCGGGCTGGGCTGAGGAGCCGACGAGGAGCCCTTGGTGGGGGTGGAGGCGTTGCTGGGCGTCTTGGCCTTGGCGGCGGCCTCCGCGGCTTTGGCCCTCTTCTGCTTGCTCAGCTCTGCGGCCAGGCTGGACTTGAAGGTGAGCGTGCTGGGGGAGAGGCTGGAAGGGCGGCTGCGGGAGCGGGAGTGGCGGTGGCGGCTGCGGGAGCGGGAATGTCTGGAGGACGTATAGGGACTTCTGCTGCGCGACCTCGCCGATCGCCTGGAATTGAAAGGACATTTAGGTGGGCGGTGTTCCAGAAACCACAGCTACGCCAGCACGGACACTCACCTGACATCGGGGCTGGGGCTCAGCGACTTCCTGTAGGGGCTCCGGGACCTCCTGCGGTTTCCGTAGGGGCTGGAGCCAAAGTCGGCCTGCTCGTAGGGGCTGTGGCGGCCGTAGCTCGGGGACCTGCGCCAGTTGGCCGGGCTGCCGGGCGAGCGCTTCCTCTTGTTGCTGGAGTAGGAGCCGGGCGACTTTGGCGCCGCGTACGCCCCGTACACGTCCAGGTCCCGGCTGTAGTAGGCGGAGCTGGGGGACAGTCTCTTGCTCCCGTAGGTGGGGCTCCTCCTGGATATGAGCTGGCTGTAGCCGGCAGGGGACTGATAGGTGTAGGAATAGGACGTCCCATAGGGACTTTCAGCTTTGAACCCAGGGCTTCTCCTGTACGCCCTGAGGTCTTCTCGGTCGTCTCTGTAGGACTGGGGGGCGTCCCTGTACGCAGACGGGGGCTCTTTGTCCAAGCGGGTTTTGCTCCGATGCCTCTTTGACTCCCTTTTCTCCGCAGGCTGCGAGGACTGGGACGACGTCCTTTTGCCGTTCCCGTCACTGCTCCTGGTGGCAGCTCTGTGGTTTTTAGAAGCACTCAAGCTGCTCCTACTTTTGGATTTGGAGGGGTCTGTCTCGCGACTCGGGCGTTCCTTCTTCTTGCCCAACTCCTTCCCTTGCTTGCTTCGCTCCGAATGTCCTCTCGTTGGTTCCTTTTTGTTAATGCACGCTTCCCCCCGGTCTCTGGGGTGACTTCTCTCCGGCAACGATGGTCCGTTGTATTCACCCAGGTCCACGTCGCTGAGTTGGTCGACGGAGAGCCTGTCAGCGTGGGGGTCAAACCTGGGAGAGGGGCTGCCAGAGAAGCGCTCCGACTGAGAGCTCACGTCATCATACTCCACTAATGTCCGAAGTTCAGCTTCGTTTTCAAAAGTGCTTTTTCTGTTGTTGTCATGGTCCCCTGTGGTGCCGCCGGGCCACAAGCCTCTCTCCTTGGCTCTGTGGCGTTTTCTCCTCCTGGAAGCCGACGAGCGTCTTTTCTCACGCTGTCTATCCCGCGGAGCGGCCCCGCTCCCGGGCTTACTGCGTCTGTCCTGCCTGTTAGCATTTCTCTGTGCAGAGGGGCTCCGTCCCCGACCATCGCGAAGCACATCTGAATTAGGCATTTACAAACCTAATGCCAGAACCACGCTAAGAATAATTAGTAATCGTATTTACGTATCCTAAACTATGTTCCCCGGAGTACTGCGAAACAAAACATTGGGTTGTCCCTGTCACAGGCTAGTTAGCTAACGTAACAGCAATAACGATAACAATTACACGACCGGCCAGCTAGCGAGCTAGCTAGCTACCTCACAAACACAACATTACCCTAAATCTAGCTTCTTTAACGTTGAAATGCGATAATCTGTTAGTGACACGTAGTGCCTACAAGTTCTTTGAAATAATTCCCATTTTGTTGTTTTTATTATCAACAACGCGTCTGTAACGGGAGAGACATCTCGGTAAACTGCTAATAAACGACAGCCGCTTTAGCGAGCTAGCTAGCCTCCAGTAGCTAAGAGTCTCCGAGTAGACATCCTATTTCAAGATGAAGCACAGGCCCAAGATGCTAAAGGAAACAGAATCCAGCTGTTTAGAACCCTTGAAGTTAGTGCAATCGCGTGGGTCTGTCACTCAGATGGTGTAATAGCAGAAGTAACGCAAATCCACCGCCCTTTTAAAAACTTCTTCCCACCTCCCATCACACTCCAGTGGGCAACAAGGAAATGAATAGCATGGCTGTCGGCCGGATAGCCGCCGCTCGCGGAGCGTTAGCTTTAGCCAGCTAGCTTTCTTTTCTCCTTCCGCGGAGCTCAATGGAACTCACTCAAGATGCAATAAAGCTGCCGAATCAGAAAAGGCGCCCGCTTTCTTCGCTTGACCGGCCGAGGGGCCGCCCCATTTCACCACTCCGTGGCTCAAATGCTGCGGGCGAAAACGGCACTGCGGTTGTTTAAATTAATCCCAAATCGCAGCAACTTTGTTCGCAATGTGGCTACTCGCCCGGGCCCAAGCGGCGCTCATGCTACAGGCCCCGTGCGTCGGCCTACGTCATCCCATTACGTCACCGCCAAGGGAAACCCCTGGCCTTCAAAATAAAACACGCGTTATCAGAAGATGTCTGCTACAACTTTAACACTGTTCAAGTGCACAGCTGAAGTATATTTATTTGAGCGTTTTACGCTATTTTAGCGATTATTTTTAATCGATAGTGCAGAAGAAAATATTAACAGTTTTTTTTTAATTTATTTATCTTCGTAGGAAGTGGCATTAGGTGTACTTCAAGTCCTCGATCTTTCCATCATCTTTTGTTTCTATCTCCCACTCCTGTACATTTAGACTTAAACGTTAACCTCACTGGGGAAAAAAAAATAAAATGAACGTATTTACACTCATGGAATTGTAAGAAAAACCCAGAAACTATTTAAAACTGCCAAATGTTTCAATTTAATTGGTGCTCACTCTTAAAAACTGGATTAAAAAAAAATATATAATCTGGTTTTTACTTTAGTAGTGTTGGTACTAATGACTTTTGGGAAGTTTTACAACCGCCTTTAACTCATCACCCTCCCCAATAACTGGTATCTTATATGACTTATTTGCATTACACCACTTCCTGAGTTTTAAATCTATTCCTAATTTAATGTCTTTGGCCATTAGGCTGCTGATGGGAGTCGTGCGGCCGCTTGTGGTCTTCTCCGCTTTGCATTTGATTTTAATTTGAAGCAGATCGTTTGTGAATGCGAGCAGCCAACTCCAAGCTGGTGCACTCAATGCTTTGGGGGAAAAAAAACATGAGAGCATTCGGAGAATGTTATTAGTAATTTCCACTTTATTTGCCATTTCCCAAGAACTCACAAAAATGAAATGTAAGCGTCGCCTCTTGCATTTACAAACAGATAGGCTACATTAGTGGTTATGTTCAAAACAAGTAAACAGGAAGGAAACATAAATCAATGGCAATCAAATACAGATGCCTACTTTTGATTATTACAAGGATATTAATGTATAAAAAAGGCAAAACATGTATATAGCTTGCACAGATGTCTGTTTCTGTGTCACCTCTCTTATCCTGCTAAAAAAATTTGGGGGATAGGTAAAAACAAAATACATAAATAAAATCAAGATGACTTCATGTTGAATAAGCACTGCAGACACATCAGCGATAAGGTTCCATTCCCATCCCGCACACCCGCTTATTACCCTGGAGCGAGGACGCGCGCGTCCAGCAGGTTTACATTGTAGCTACTTTCTGTGGCGTTTCACCCACACGCGAGTGTACAGAAAGTTAGCCCTTTACCACACGTTGGCATACTTCTGAAAGATGAGTTCACGACCTCTGACCTTTGCATAGACTCTGGAGTCAGCCGGGGGACCCTACAGTTATATTAGCTGCGTTAAATAAGTTCTGGGGGAGAAATTTAATTTCACTTTGGAGTTGACAAATCGGGGCTAACTTGCTGCAGTTTGAATGAGTTGAGGGTGTTACGGTAGCTTTCTAAAGACGGAGCAGCTTCACAGAGAAATCACACTGAGCCTGAAAGATCTCTAAATGCAACATGGCAGCCGGGAGGGGGTCTACAGAGAGGGAATGGGGGGTCGCTCACATTCAGCACGGACAGAGAGGCCACAGTGATGCGCTGTAGTAGCAGAGATGCAATGAACTGTCAAATCTACTCTTTAGGTTCTCTTTCTGCCACAGTCTGACGCTCGTCCGGGTGTCGCTGCCTTCGCTGAGAATGGGCACTTGTTTGTACTAGCTAGCTTTATTCTTTGGTGACTGAGAGCAACCTCTGTGCACGGGTGCCACCTCCTCCCTCACCCTCCACCCCAACGCTGTTTTACATCTTTAAATTTACCAATCTGCAATTACACCCCTGGTTGAAACATTAAAGTGTAAAAAGGTAAAAAATAAAGGTAAATTACAAGGAAAATGTGGTGTAAGAAGCTAACTGAGAAGCTTCAGGTGTGACGAATGTAGTGTAATGGAATCGCCGTCTATCAGAGCACCAGGGATTCCTTTAGTTGCACAATAAAAGGCAAAGGAAGCCTGAAAAATGAGGTAAAACTTCTAAAACAATAAACTGGAGAAAGGTTCAAGTGTTCTAAAATCTTTGTGCATTTAAGAAGATCTGAAGGGGAAAGAAAAAAAAAATATTAGTGCTTTGATAGGTGACACGAGGGAGAAACACCTGACAGGTACAGAGAGAACAGAGGGTCGCTTTCCAGGGGAGGTCTGGGCAATTGAAATGCTTCAGAGATGCACCAGTGCAATAATGACACCTCCTGGGTGGCACTTAGTCACTCCTGGCTCCAGTTCCAGCCTCCATTCCTGCCCCGAACCTTCGAGCTGCACAGTTAACTGAACGTATTGGTACACATCAAAGTTCACAAGCAAAGGTTTCTCGACGCTTCGAGGATCGTTTCTCGAGCTCAGGCCTAAATTTAAACTGATTATTACAGTCTGTAATGTAGTCATTTGAGAGGAGAAGTACATAAATTATCTGGAGTGTCGGCACGTAAAAAGATAAGAGCTAGCAGTGGTGTCAGGAGAGCCTCCACACACCCTCTGACACACGCTCGCGCGTCCTGTTGGCCAGGAACAGAAAGTCACGGTCAGGAATGGGCACAAAACCAATGCAAAAGTCTGAGAAATGTGTATGTACATCAGCAGCGGCCCCCTCTTACCACTATAAAATACAGCATCTCTCTCTAATCCGCTTGGCCAGACTTTTGCTCTTCTTCTTGCCGTTCTTCTCTTTGCTGTCCTCCATTTTCCTCGCCCGGATCTCCCGCATCAAGTCGAAGAACACCTGTTAGCAGGAGCGGCAGAGACAGAGCTTGGCCTTTCTGCTCCACACCAGGCGGCGGGAACGCGTCCTCCAACGTACCTTGTCGACGTTGGCGCGAGTCTTAGCCGACGTCTCCACGTAGCACACGCCCCACTGCTCGGCGCGCGCCTTGGCCTCGTCCGCGCTGACCTGCCGCCGGTCGTCCAGGTCCGACTTGTTGCCCACCAGGAGGAAGGGCACGTTCTCGTCCTCCTTCACTCTCAGGATCTGCTCCCTGGAAACCAGGAAAGGTGGTCAAACGTGACAACTCTCACAGGTGAGCTCAGCTTGAAACGCTACCTGAAGTCCACCGTCGCCGCAAACGACTCCAGCTCTGTGATGGAGAAGACGCAGAGGAAGCCCTCGCCGCTGCGGAAGTAGTTGTCCCGTATGGCGGCGTAGTCCTCCTGTCCCGCCGTGTCCAGGATGTCGATCTGGACCTCCTCTCCGTCCAGAACCACCTTCTTCCTGTAACTGTCAGCTTTGGTGGGCTCGTAGTCCTCTACAAACTGCCAGGAGGAGGAGAAACAGTGACCACGCGCAGGAACGACGCTCAAACCGGTGGCGGTGTGAAGTTTCCCACCTCGTCATACATAAACTGGAGCGTGAGGGCCGACTTCCCCACTCCTCCACTGCCCACCATGATCACTTTGTGCAGGGCCAGAGAGTTCTGGCCTTTGGGCTTCGCGGCTGCCATGGTTCTGTGGACGGACAGACAGACAGACAGACAGAGGAACGTCAGGACCAACACCAGCCCAAAAACATACTGGATCCATCACGGCCTCAGAATTAAGGCTCATTTCTGCAGCTGCGCTACATCATCGAACAGCTCCTTTTTATTTTTATTCACCCTTTGATCAGACCAACAAGACAGGAGACAAAAAAATGCCTTTCACATCCAGTGGTGGGTGAAAAGAAGCCAGATACACCTGATCATGGACAGAACAGTTCACACTTGTGCCTTTTCCATAGTGGTGACGGTGCTTTTCTGAACAACAGGTCCACAAACACGACAGAGATCAGGGTGGAAGGTGGAAATACAGTATGTCGACTAATCTTAGCACGACCTGCACCACATATATCCTGACAACTCCCTCAAAAACGCCGATGAGAGGAAAATCACCACTTTTAATGACACATGAAGTCCGGCGGTTTGTAAGCGGATCGGCAGGGTAATAATGGTGATGAAGCTCTGATCAGGTGATCTCCGTCAGATTAGCTCCTGACAGCCTCACCCAGTGCCTGTAATAACAATCTGCTGACAACGCGAACAGAACAAGGCGTTATGATCAGAAATTACCATTGATTTTAGAGCAAATTGAACGGTGACACATCAGCACCAGGTGTACCAACTAAGCTAGCAGATTAATCGCCCTGGGCGCTCGCGGCTAACAGGCTATACACCGAACAAGTTAACGTCGTTAATTAGGAGATGAACCCGTTTAAAATGCCGGAATGGACAAATAAATAAATAAACACAAATCCACCTTGACACCCGGCAACAGATGCTCGCTAGATCCGTCCAATCCCGGCTTCCTCGTTAGCCAGCTAGGCGGCTAATCACACAGGCAAAAAGCGGCTGGCAATAGATAACAAGCTACTAACTAACCTCTGCTAAAATGACGCCGCATTAATGGGTTAACATGACCAGTACGTCCAATTATAACAAGAGCAGCTGGAAAAACAGAACTCACCCCTGATTTAAGTAGTGTTTGTCTGCAAACAACGCTGGGCAGAAGTTGAAAATGGGTGCGAAAAAGGCTGCGCTAGGCACTCGTTAGCTCATGGCTAGCTCGGTGGCTAACTCCAGAGACGGGGCTGGTCGCTGTCAGCGGGCGGACTGGACGTCCTGGGGGCTTGGTCGGCAACGCCCGCCCGCCTGGGAGAACAACCGCTGCACTTGTTTTATTTAATTAGTCACTATTTGAAAGTGCGTACAGTCCACACAGTTACAGCCACACGTAATTTTTTTAGGTGTTTTCTCCTTGACTTTACAATAAATATAGGATATTGAACGTACCGGTAATTGATTCATTTGCTAATCTAGTTGAACGATAGCACGTTTGACCAGTTAATTCGTTTGTGGAATTAAGATAGATTTCAGGAAACAAGAAACGTGACTCTAAAGTATCTTAAAACACAAAATAATTATTAAAAGTCTAAATATTTCGCTAAATTCGTTGTTTGTTAACGCTTTAGGGATGAACGCAAACTTAATCATCGCAAACCTGCATCAAAAATTTGCAAACAAGACCTGGAATGAAACGTTTCAGCTTGTCCGAATTTGCACGGTAAGACAAAAATGAACATAACTTCCTTCCATGTTTATATTTTATCTGCAAATAAATTCATTATTTTGGCCAATATTTATTTTGCAGTTCAATTCAATGTAACTTTATTTAAATAGCGTCTGTTACAATTCACACCTGGGCAGGTTGTTCAGAGGGGTTTTTTACCCAAATTTTGCCTTTAAGATTTTGTTTTCTGAAATCTGCTGACAAGAATCTAAACCACCAAGGTTTTTTTTGTTAGTTTTTTGTAAGTTTGTTTTACAACTCTCATGATTACTGTCATTAATCATGCTGTTATTCTCAGAAGTGGCCATCTTTATGTGGCTTCCCTCTAGCTGGAGCTGGTGGTGATGTGCAGGAATGAGCTCATCTCTCCTGGAACACACCAGCTTTTGTTGTGGAAAAAAGTCAGACAACAGAGACTTGGATTCTCATCAAGTGATGCTTGTTTCGTGGTGGCTGCATGATCTGGCAGGAGGCTTGGCCGCAGCCTTTGTTCTATGAGAATTTGCCTCCATTTCTTTTGTGATGTGATGATTTCAAGGTGCCCTTCAGTGTATTAAATCTGCTGCAGCAGGAAAAGGGTGTGTTGGTTTCTGCGGGTAGAATACAGTGAGGGGAGGTCCATCCCCAGCGCCTGGACCTGATTACCTGTTGATGTGAGACCATCGGTCTCCGTCCGAACCTCTAGGTGTGAAAATGGCTGCACACTGGCTCCTTTGTTTGTCCTTCCTTTTGTGCCTCTGTAGGACACATCGAGTGATCAGTTCAGGCCTCGGGAGGCCCTCTGCAGAGCAATGGAAAGGCTCCAGGAAGAGCTGAACGGTAAAGGGAGGCGTTAATGATGGTCCACCTGCACTGGTTGTCGGTTCAACTCTGTCTCTGTACGTTTCAGTCTCCTCCACCAACATTTTGAGGCGTCAACTGGAAAGAATGGCCAGAAAACAAGGGTAGGCGTGATTGTTGCTCTTTTGCTCCTGGCAGCTGGTTTTCTGTGTTTGTCCCTTCAGGATGGGCTTCGACGCCAGCGAGGCGAGCTGCTGCCTGAAGGCCGACCTCTTCTCCCTGGAGGTGGCGCTGCTGCCATGTGGCAGGGTGGAGGACGTGAAGATGGCCTTGCACGGCACATCCCCAGTTGTATGTAAATGCATCATCTGTGCCATGAAGTGTGCAGCTCAGGTACTCATCAGAGACTCTGTTGCAGCGCAGCGAAAGGCTCCTGCAGCTCCTCAGGTAAGAGCGTTGTTGACAACACCAAGATCAGTTACCAGGCTTTTTTTTTTTACTTCCCAAAGGGCGGAGAA
The DNA here is from genome assembly GCA_000180735.1 of Tetraodon nigroviridis. Classification (NCBI taxonomy): domain Eukaryota; kingdom Metazoa; phylum Chordata; class Actinopteri; order Tetraodontiformes; family Tetraodontidae; genus Tetraodon; species Tetraodon nigroviridis. The sequence continues at coordinate 748,621 of CAAE01014768.1, forward strand.
CTTCTCGGCCTTCTCCTCAAAGCTGGCAGACCTGTTCAGCCAGTACAACATCCCTGGAGAAAAGTATCCAACATGCCAGCAGTCCTTAAGTCCCACACTTGTTCGAGAATATTTGACTTGTTTATTTATTTCATTTCAGTGAGATCAAGTTCAAAGTGTTCGAATCTCTGCAGCACCTCTCACAGGACTTGCAGCAGATGTCCAGTTTGCCCAGGTGGGGCGAAAGATCTGGATGGCACGATCTGGTCTTTAGCTGGGTGAGACGTAGCCTCCCAGCACGAAGGCCAGTCAACTCATCCTGAGGTTTTTCTGTTTCCAGGTTGCAGCTGGACCCTGAAGCTCAGGCAGACCTGATAAATAATGGTGTGATTGGCTGTCTGACCGCTGCAGCAGAAGGTAGCAAACACACAGATGACTAAATCAGTAGTCTGGTATCGTTTCTTCAGCTGTGCGTGGTTCCAGATCGCCCCTTGACCCTCCAGTTCTACTCTGTCCCAGCTCCAGCAACGGGCACAGATTCATGTAAGACTACCGAGAATGTCTGGCTATGATTCTTCATGAAGGCAGGTTCATTCTTTTATTTATTTATTCATTTATTTTTTAATTGCAGTTATCCAGGGAGCTCACGTGACTGTCAGCACCAGCAACGTGACTTACGAGCTCCAGTTGGCGCCGCTCCTCCAGCAGCCTGCATGCCTGGATGCTGACGGGTATGTAGCATCCTATAGCAGACATACATTGAAGAATCTCTTCTCATTTATCTTATATTTGTAACCAGTCATCCTGTGTTCCTGACGTTGAGCGAGGTGCCGCACCAGATGCTGCCGGCCCGTTTTCTCCTCAAAATGCAGCCGCCGATGCCGCTACTGTTGTCTTTTATCCCAAAAATCACCACGATAACAGGTTGGGTGGCACCTCCTTTTAAAATTGCGTTTTAATTTTCAGACTCTATAAATAAAGTCCTGATGGGATTAAGTTCACACAATTTCAACATCTGTAATGTAGGTGACGACATACGCGATGTTGACCTCGAGGGGGCGCCGTTGCACAAACTTCTGGCGTCAGGGGGCTCAAAGAGCCACAAGGAAGATGAGAAGGACGCCGTTTTTTCTGTGGTTTGTGTATTTTAATACAACAAGAGAACAAAAGTGTGCTTGAGTTGAGGAAAACTGACAAAGGGCTTTAAATCTGCAGCGCCTGGATGCTGGTGTGACGCAGGCTTACATCTTCCCCAGAGCTGTGTGGGACGGGCCCGCCCAGAGGGCCACCATGGTGGAGCACATTCCTTTCACCCACCCCGCTCAGGTCCCGGCCCTGGTGATGCTGCTGCGCCACCAGAGCGCCATCAACGCCCTGCTGAGGAGCTGTATGGCGACGGCAGCGTCGGAATGTGATTCAGAATCCTAATTTACACTCCGCTCCTTCAGACATGGGAAAAACCACCCGTTTGGTCGGTTTGCACATCAGACTTGGGCAGACGGGTTCTCCGGTTGCTTCCAGGTCCTGTTTGTGATCTCTACGAGCTTCTTCCGGAGTCGGAGACCAGCTTCTCTGTGACCTTCCAGCACGCCGACTCGCTGGCCGTCTGTGAGCAATTCCATCAAACCTTCTCAAAACGAAAGCATCTCAGAGCCTGAGAGCCTCGACATGTGAACAATTACAACGCTTTTAGGACCAGCAACAATGGTCTATATTTATCGAATTTGGTCTGGGCTCTTTTTTTAGGCGTGGGCTGTATAATTTTAAGATAATGACATAGAAACTCGTATGACTTGTGGTGGGTTTTTTCTGCCACAGTGCTGGTGAACATAACCAGTTCTCATCAGATCAGCTGCAAGTTGTTCGGAGCAGGAATGGAAGATCCCGCTGTGGCTGAAAACCTTTCCGCTGCCCTAAAGCGGTAAGACGGCGAGACGTCTCAGACTCCATTTTGTTGTCACCTGACTTGGGTTTGTATTCCCTCAGGTCCATGTCAGTTCCTCTAGCCCTGAGGACCTTAGCCAGCTAGCTGGAGAAGACCCCGTCTCGTGGTCTGAGCTCCGGACTGTCCGCTCTCCTCTACGGTCGGGTCCAGAGAACAGTTTCACTGTTTCAAGTTCAGCCTGCCCAACCAAATCCAATAAAAACCTCCTCTGTTACTCCTTCAGCCCGGTGGGTGCTAAATCTTGGCCCTCTCAGCCCTTGTTGTGTAACCGTCCCCTCTCCTTGAAGCAACTCCCTGGATTAGAAGCGGTAACAATATTTAGGAAGCAAATCAGTTTTGGGGGGAGGTGTTGGGACAGGAAGGTGTCTATCGCTGTCCTGCTGTGACCCTCTGAGCAAGGTCCTGACTGGGTGACTGGGAGATTTGGTCATCTGCAGAAAAGTGGCTCTTCTTTGCTCTTTTTGCCCGTAACTGTCTGAGGTTTGGCGTGTAACAGCCGTGAACCTCGTTGATTGGTACCGTGTGAGCCAAGCGCACCATGGCTTCTGCAGGGAGCAAAGAAGACCTCTGCACACACACTGTTCATCTTTTTTTAATTATTCCTTCGTAAAATAAAGATTTGTCACGTCTAAACCGTGGAAAACAACTGTTAGGCTTAAAGGCCTTTTTGATTCGAAGCATCAGGACAAGCGCCTGTGAGCAGCAGTGAAACGGTGCATTTGGAAGCCGCCATCTGGTTTGATCCCGTGTCTTTATTTAAAGGCGTCCACTGACCTGTGTGTCCGCTATTCATAGAAGCATTCCAGCATGTGCTGCTAAACGCTCCCTCGGCCTGTCTGTAATGGGGCTCATGCATCTTTAAGCGTCTGCACTCGTTCAGGCTGTCCCCTACCTCCTCCAGCTGTTGCAGAAGAGGCATAAATCCTCAACTTAATGCAAAACTTAATGCAGGATTATCAGAAGAAGCCTCTCAGATGGCCTCCCTGGTCCTGCTTGTGGTTTCTTTGCGTTTAAAGGCAGTTTTGACGTGTTGCACATTTGGGCCTCTGTAGTGGAGTGTAACTGACGCTTTTTAAATAAAGTTCATTCAAATTGAATTTCCTCACAATGCCGTCAAAACTCAACCCCACCTCATCTAGCCTGTAAATACCAGCGATGCCAGCGTTTCGGGGCAGCTAATGTTGGTTTTCCCCCCAGGTCTTTGGCGGAGGTCTCCTCTCGGGTCTGCGGTCTCTTTAAATCCCGGACCGGGCCCGACAGCCGCCGCCGTCCTCGCCAGCCTCCCGGCCCACACTCACCCCCGAGGAACAGCTGCTCATCGTTTCGGGCCCGAAAACTTGTGCTCCAAACTCCTCCGATCGGGATTTTCGAACGTCTCTCGGCGTGTTTGTGCGTGTGAGCGCCGGGGGGAGGAGGCCGAGGGTCGGCACCGCTGGACGCACGGGCGGAGCTCCACATCTGGATTAACTATTTGGAGTGGGAGCTAACGGGCAGAGGGTCGAGGTTCTCCGTGGAAAAGCACCTTTTCTGTGGGATTTACCTCCTTCTGATGAAAGCGAGAAGATTATGTATTCTTTAAAATGGGTGCGAACAATGGAAAACTGTATGGAAGCGAAGGTAAGACCCTTTATTTGGTACGTTTTTACGCCTTATATTTGAACTCGGTACAGGAAAAAAGTTTTTTCTGCTCAGTCTGCTCTCCGCTGTCGTCAAATGTGTCTATTTTAAACCAAAAGCATCGAAAGTTCTCTTTTTGCGGGTTTCCTTGACTTTGTGCTATCCTAAAATTAGCATTATACCTTTATATCTTTAATTCCAAACGTCTGTCTGTGTAGAATTAAGGCCATCCTCTGCTCACTTATAAATATTAAAGATGTAGAAAACATAAATCGAGCTAAAAAAACAGACATTTTGCTTCGAATTTTTATTTTGTTAATGACTTTATTTTTGGCGTCCAGCATCTGTATTTTTGTACAGAGCAGGAGCGACACCTGGCGGCCGACTTGTGCTATTACACGTCTCCGTGCGTGATGAAGAGCAGTATTACAGTTTCGGTGAAAGAAAGTCTCAAAAATCTCAGATCACACACAAACAGGTCTTTTATTTATAGATTTAAGAGTGTGCTTTAGCAGATTTAGTAGACTTAGGTCAAAGGTTACGATATTGGAACGTTTTTATCTTCCCGAGGGCCATTTTTGTCCTGAACCTGCTATTGTTTGCCCGTTTTTACTCCCATTAGTCAAATATTCTGGTGAGCCACATCAGGACAATGAGACAGGAGGTGCTGCTCCGGCTTCTGGGGGGAATCTTACTCGGCTCTGGCCACGTCCGGGCACCGCTCCAGACACTTGAAGCTCCGGGCTGTGGTCAAAGCCAGTTGACAGTAATGGGGCAGCCTGCTGGGGGAACCAGTGCCATGCTGGGGCCATGAGGAAGTTTACCTTGAAACAATGCTCGGAGAGGGTACTTCCAGGTCGAATAACATCCAGATGAACGACAGCACGGCAGGATGTCTGGCTGCAGCATCGCCTGTTCCACTGTCAGTGACATGATGGATCAGCGCTCGACCCTCCTGTAAACCAAAATAGGTAACAGATGCAGGCTGCCCTGGTGGAAAAACAGGCTCTTTAGGTGATTCATGGAGGTTCGCCCTCCTGAAGTGTCTTAATTGTCTGTGGTCATCCTGGTGGATGTTGTCTTTGGGTGGAGTCAAAGGAGGTTGTTGTGATGATAACACACCTCCGCACCGCTGACAGGAGCGCTGCTGCGGTGACACGCGCCAGCATCTGAAACCTCCGTGATCTCAGCCTTTTCCCCCACTTTTGGATCAAAACGGCCGTCTCCTTATTAAATCTGTCTCTGGAGCGACGGTGTTTGGATAAATAACATTCCAATCTGCTCCTTTCCCAAGTCAATAACCGCCGCGCAGAGATTGGACCTCGTGATGTTAAAAATAACAAACGGTGCAGCTCCACCTCGGTTCCAGCCGGGAGGATCGGATCTCAGTCCTGCCAGAGCGCCTCCACTCGTTATTCCACTCTGAAAGAATGTCAGGATAGCATCAAAACAAAGATAGCCAGCCTGTTGAGAACTAAAGAAGCGTGCGAGAGCCGCAGGACAGTTGGAACGCTCCTCTGGAAGCAAAGCTCTCCCTCCTGCCACACTTTCATCTTTGTCCCTCTGGATGGAGGGATGGCAGAGGCCCAAAGTATTTTGAATTACAGGCCTAAAATGGAAGTACTTGACCCTGATTTGCAGCGAGGAATCCTGCTGGAGAGGTCTGGACTCTCTGGGAATGGTTTTTAATTGATGGCCAATCACACCAGCATCAAAGCGCTTTCAGATCAAAGCGGAGCTGCAGGTTTTAGGCCTGTTGCTGCTCCGCACATGTTTGGTCGGTATAAATTAGGACGCAGAGCTGAGAAGGTCTAATTCAAACATCAAACATTGGCCTCCTGCAAATCCCAAAATTGCCGTGCATTTATTGCGTCTTGTGCGCATATTTCCTCTCTGCGTCATGGCCGACGGCGTCCAGCGCCGGTGTCTGGTTACAAGCGCAGGATCCTGCAGCGGCTCCGTCCACATCTGCTGTTAAAGGGTGACTCCGCCGTGAACTAGACGCCGGCGGCGCGGCGGCGGCGCCCAGGAAGGCGGAGCAGGCGGAGGCCCGTCCTGACGGAGGGAGCGCGGAGATGAGAGCGGCTTTTCCCTCTGGGAATGGGAATCGGAGCGCTCCCCATGACATCATTCCTGGGGACTGAAGGAGCAGATGTGCACGCTGATGTCACCGTCGTATATCACCGTGGCGCTGCAGCTGCTCTGGTGTGTGTGTGTGTGTGTGTGTGTGTGAGGTGAGCTCGCAGGTTTGTTGACCCTGGGTAAACAAGGACAAATTTCCGGGCCCGTGAGTCCAGGTTGAAGCTAGCTAGAGCGGAGCCACGTAGCCGCCTGTCTGTCCCAAGCTAACCTGTTCTCCCTCCGGCTCCCCCTGCAGGTAAAGGCAGCTCCAGCATCTCCTCTGACATCAGCTCCAGCACAGATCACACACCCACCAAAGCTCCCAAGAATGTGGCTACCAGCGAAGGTGAGGCATCTGGTGCTCGTTAGCCACAGCCCCCTCCTCCTCCTCCCTCTTTCCGCCCCTCTCTTTCCTCCACATCTTCCCTCCGCGCTGCCTATTTTTGGAGAAAGACCTGCGTGTTCCGGGGATAACCCCAAATTGAAAACAAACTCTCAGCTCGGCTTCGGGATCCACAAACCCGGAGCGTTTGTGGGCTCTTTGTTTGAGTGTGGGGGGGGCAAACACCCACTCCGGCCTTCTCACTGTGGAAGAATGCTTATCTAACCTCTGCCGCTATCAGAGCGTTGCTAGGGAGGAGCAGACGCTCCCTCCAGCCCTCCACGCCTCCTGGCAGACCATCCATCACCCCCCCCAGCGGCTGCAGGAGCCTCCCGGCGGCGTCAGCGTCTGTTCCACCGAGAGCTACAGGAATACTCTGCAGCTGACAGACGCCGTGGATCTGCTGTCAGCAGCCCTCGCTTCCATTTTTAGCCCTCTCTCACTTCCTGATAGCGTGAACCCGCGGCCAAGCGCTACCGTGCATGTCCGGGGTCTATTACACACACGAGGCCACACCGGCCCCCCAACACACACACACACACACACACACACACACACACACAGTAGCAGATGATGCCATCCTCCGGCCCACTAACCCAATCAGGATGCAGTCTGGGCTGCTTCCACCTCCACACCGGCCAGCGGAGAACGGTGGGAACAAAGAACACGCCGACTTCCTTAGCGACGGGCCAAGCAAGTAACAGTCTGGCTGCTCTGCTCAGGCTGGCTGTCAAAGACCTGGTCTGCTCCACTTTTCAGGGTGGCTGTGTGATTGATGCTCCTTTTTCCTGCTGATGTTTTGACTGCGCTGAGCTAGCGTTAGCATCGGGACCTGATAGGTTGACCAGGGTGCAGCAGGAAGGTCCTCTTCAGAAGCTAGGCTAGCTCAGGCTCAGTGCGCCGTCCTTCCTGGGCTGACCAACAGTGACGAGGCCCTCCGGGGCCTTTCTCCTCTGGCTGATGTGGTTTTAGAGTTGAACTGCATTTACTGCAGACTCTGCAGCTCCAACCGCACCAGCGCGCGTGCGTGCACCATTTGGACTGAAGCGGATCCGTCTGCGTGCTATGATATCTGCTAGCTCTTTGCTCATGCTAGCCAGGAGAAAGTGTCAAGCAGGCTGTCCCGGGCTCAGCTGCTCAGTCTAAACACTCCTCTAGAAAGCTTCTGTCTCCAGCGTGCTCATATTTTCACTCTCCCAACGGCACAAATTCCTCACACTCCATCTATAAACTAACCTTTGGTGCGGAGGAGCCGTTTACTGGCGTTTACCCCAGCAGATATATCATCTTACCCTTGTTGTGTCGGCCTGAGCCGGCCCGTGCTGGTGCTGTAAATGTCACTCTTCAGGAGTGGTAGCAGCAGCGTCCTCTAAACCACCGGGACAAACTGCGACGTGGCGCCACCGACGCGTCTGTTCCTGGAGGCCTGAAGGTCTGTGCTGTCATTTATGCGGCGTCTCCGGCTGTGTTGGAGGTCCCCAGGCGTCACTTTGGACCAGGAGCGTCTGCTACGGGACACGTCTGCCGTCTGACTGACCTTCCAACCGCCCCAAAGTGGACTCAGACGGTTTTAAAACCCTGGAAAAGCAGCAGGGAGACTGGCGGGAGCGAGTTTGACAGCAGTCGGGGGACGGAAAGGGCGTGTTTAGGTGTCTGAACCGTCTGGATGTGGATCAGAGGCCAGGCTGTCGGGAAAACACAGATTTCAGAACCAGGAGCTGAAGGATCTGAAGAATGCCCTTGGTTTTCCTCCACCTTTATTCCTTTCATGGCTTTCGTCCCCAGGTGGAGCCTAGCATGGGTTAGCATGGTGGCGCTAACATGGACTGGCTGCTTCTCACACTCTGGGCGCCCCTTTTCTCGTCTTTGAGACACGTAGCGTAAAAGCGGGCGGAGGAGGCGTGAGGGGCTGTTGTTGCTGCCGGCTGATTGGCTGAGGTGGGAGTGTGAGAACAGCCTGGTCCAGGCCTGGCGGGGCCGTCGGGGGCTGCTTCCTGAGTGGAAGCAGCAGATTCTATTGTCTCCAGTGACGTCGGACCTTCCTGTGGTGAAGCTTTCTCAGACAGGTCAAGAACAACGTCCAGGAGGTTTGGAAAAACAGATGGATCAGGGTTTTTGGGTGAATTCATCAAAACCGCTGATTAATCAAGGGTGAGTTAAAGTTTGCCCACAACACAAACGTCACAGCTGCCACTCGGAGATCTTCTCTGCTACCTTTCATTTTCCATCTCCCAGCGTTAGCAGCTCGTTGCTAACGAGGACCACCTGACCTGCTCTCTGTGCCTGTCGGAGCCGTCTCTAACGGGACAAACGGCGAGCAGCTGCCAAAGCAGCGGCGGTGCAGATGGTGGAAAAATCAAAGGAGCAAGGCTGGAACATCTGGCCTGTGCCCAGGACCGGGCCCGGCGCAGCCACAGCGAGGCCCGCTTGGCTCCGTTTGCTGCTAATACCCAGACGCAGAGCGGGAAGCCATTAAAACCAGCCTGCACATCTGGATCCAGAACCCAAAGAGGCAAATCAATGGAAGTGATCACCTGCAAGACGACAACAACAAAGTCTGCATGGCGAAAAGATGGCTTTCAGATGAATTCGAGCTTCGAGGACATGTCAAAGACCCCGAGCAGACTTCATGCATTAGCATGCACAGCCCCTGCTAAGCTAGTGCTGCTCCCTGCCAAGGCTGTGACAGGTGGTTTCACCTGCTACTAACAAAAGCCACGAACCAGGACAAACCTCTTGACAAATGTCCTCTAGGTGCATTTGTCCCACGGTCTCTGCCTCCCTCCTCCGCGCTGCTGCAAACCTGGAGCGAGACGCTTGTTTGTCCGGTTCAAGAGCGCGGCTTTACCGCAGGAATCTGGCAACACTTGCAGCCTTCTCACCTGTGTTTACACAGGTGTGCAGAACCTGAAGTTTAAATCCGTGGAATAAAGCTGAAGAGCGCGGGGAAGGCCACCCACGGGGGGCCGACTGGATCCCAGTGGAAGGGCCCGGCTGGGAGGAGCGGCCCCGGGCTGGGCAGCAGCCAGAGAGAAATGGAGCTAAGCAGACGGAGCTAACTGCTCCTCAAAAAACCCCAAAAAACCCCTGACAGGTCGCTCCTCTTCCTGGCTAGCGGCTGACTGTTTTCCTCTGCTGTGTCCCCAGGTCTAGACTCCAGCACCCGGACCCTCAGCACCCCCAGCCCCGGCCTCATCCTGCCATCCAAGTCCTCCTCGCTGTCCTCGCCCGCCCTCTCCAGCAACGGCCATGAGACCAACTCCTCCTCCTCCTCCTCGGCGGCCCCTGAAACCGTGGCCGTGGTCCACCCTCAGCCCGGGGCCCACGCGCGCTCCCGCCAGGCCAAGGGCCACCAGCACCCCCCCATCGACGTCCTCCCCGACCACACCCTGCTGCAGATCCTCTCCCACCTGCCCACCAACCAGCTGTGCCGCTGCGCCAGGGTGTGCCGCCGCTGGCACAACCTGGCGTGGGACCCCCGGCTGTGGGCCACCATCCGGCTGACGGGGGAGCTGCTCCACGCGGACCGAGCCATCCGGGTCCTGACCCACCGGCTGTGCCAGGACACGCCCAACGTGTGCCTGACCCTGGAGACGGTGGTGGTGAACGGCTGCAAGCGGCTCACCGACCGAGCGCTCTACGTGCTGGCGCAGTGCTGCCCGGAACTGCGCCGCCTGGAGGTGGCGGGCTGCTACAACATCTCCAACGAGGCGGTGTTTGAGGTGGTGTCCCGCTGCCCCAGCGTGGAGCACCTCAACCTGTCAGGTACAGAGGGGCCAGCGTTAGCTGGCGCTCGCTTGTTTCCTTCCCTTTCATGCTAGTTTAGGGGTAGCTTCCGTTGTTGTGTTTTTTTCCACACCACCTCTTTTCCCTCACACACTCGCGTGTGACTTTCCCTGGAGAAAGGGCTCATCTCGGTCCATCCCTGTCGTTTGAGTCGGGCTGGTAAAGTCGTTAGCGGAGCAGCGTTAGCTCTGCCAACCTCGGGCTCAGGGGAAAGAAGAAAGAGTTCCTCTGGCTGCGAGTGGAGGTTTCCCTAGTCGGAGCAGAGGAGCGCCGTCTGCTGCTTTCATTAGAGAAGCGACACCAATAACACCGACTTGGACAGGAGCGCCGTGGCGGGGCGGCGGCGCTATTAGCCCCGGGACATTAGCTGTGAGCTGCCAGCAGAGCCTCTTTAAAACCCTGCGGTTTTTATTCAAGTGCAAAATAACAAAATCAAGAGACATCAGCCTATGATTTCCGTTTCCTTGACAACGGACCACAAATTTGGCTCTCTCAGATGTTTTCACTTCCAACCCCTCAAAGGGCAGTTGGACACGGATGATGTTGCTCTGGCGCCCCCAGGCGGACACCAGGAGAGGGTTAGAATCCGACCACCCTCTGTGGTACTCATCCCCCCCGCTGGGCTTCAGACTGTCACCACCACCTGCTTCTCCTTCTTCTCCTTCTTCATCCAGGCTGCTCCAAGGTGACGTGCATCAGCCTCACCCAGGAGGCGTCGCTCCAGCTGTCCCCGCTGCACGGCCAGCAGATCTCCATCCACTTCCTGGACATGACGGACTGCTTCTCCCTGGAGGACGAGGGCTTGCGGACTATCGCCTCCCACTGCCCCCGCCTGACGCACCTGTACCTGCGGCGCTGCGCCAGGCTGACGGACGAGGCGCTGCGCCACCTGGCTCACCACTGCCCGTCCATCAAGGAGCTGAGCCTGAGCGACTGCCGCCTGGTGGGCGACTTCGGGCTGCGCGAGGTGGCCCGCCTGGAGGGCTGCCTGCGCTACCTGAGCGTGGCCCACTGCACCCGCATCACCGACGTGGGCGTCCGCTACGTGGCCCGCTACTGCCCGAGGCTGCGCTACTTGAACGCGAGGGGTTGCGAGGGCCTGACGGACCACGGGCTCAGCCACCTGGCCAGGAGCTGCCCCAAGCTCAAGTCCCTGGACGTGGGCAAGTGCCCGCTGGTGTCGGACTGCGGCCTGGAGCAGCTGGCCATGTACTGCCAGGGCCTGAGGCGGGTGAGCCTGCGGGCCTGCGAGAGCGTGACGGGGAGGGGCCTCAAAGCGCTGGCGGCCAACTGCTGCGAGCTGCAGCTGCTGAACGTGCAGGACTGCGAGGTGTCGCCGGAGGCGCTGCGCTTCGTGCGGCGCCACTGCCGGCGCTGCATCATCGAGCACACCAACCCCGCCTTCTACTGAGAGAGGAGGAGGAGGAGGAATCCTGGCCGCCGCCGTCCCCCTGGAGACCCTTCCTGAGAATGTATTTAACATATTTATCTGTCAAAGGAGCGCAGCCCTTCGTACCTTCACCATGCTTCACCAACGCCCGTCACGTCACGCGCAGCAGAGTTCACACACCGATCCGCCCAGAATGTAGCGCAAAACCCTGCAAAGGCCGGTGGTTTCTAGACAGGTTCTCCGTTTTTAACTGCGTGCAAATGCACTTTATGCAACCGTGCTGACAATCGCTCCACCTGAGCTCAAAGACGCCCACTCCTTTTCCACCCGTTTGCTGTAAAAAAGCTAAAATTGACCTGAAACCGTCTTTTTTTTAACTGCCAAAGATAAACCGTACCAAACAAGGACACATTGCTGCTACAACTGTGCCAATAAATACCTTCAAAATTCACATCTGGGAGTGTTTTAGCAAAGTTTGGCTCAGACCGGCCCAGCTCTGGTGTTGAGTTCAGGTCATGTGATTCCGACAACCTCTGTCACGCCAGGCATTCGTCACGTCCACGGTCACAAGGAGGCGGCTTCAAGCTGTAACCAGCGACATTTTCATTTATTTTCACGTTAAATCCACACAAAGGAACCCTTGAACACGTAAAAGTCCACTTCTCCTGTTCCGAGGAGCGCGAGTCCACGCGGCCTCTTCCCTGAGACGGCTGCGTTCTGCCAGGCCGCCACTAGAGGTCGGTGCTGCTCCGCTTTGACAAAGACCAGCGCTGGAGCTTCCGGGTTCAAGCCGACGACACCAGCAGGTCATCGGCTCCGCGGTGCGGGGAAATCACGTGGTTTGGACTTAGCGTTGCAGCAGTCGTCAGAAGCTCGAGACGCTGCTGCCTGTCATCAGAAGTGGCTCCGATCTCAGAGATCTGGTGGTTTCTGCACCTCCGGTCAGCTTGGAAGCACACCTGAGGTCTGAGGGCTCCCAGCTGGCGACAAGCCCTCCTGTACTTGTTTTCCAGCTCCAGATAGCTGCCCTGAAGCTTCTCCCTGTCGCTGCGCTCCTTCAGGAAGTCCTCCCTGTAGACCTCCGCCTACAGACGGACAACGAGGCCGTGAAGACCACCAGCTCCAGCTAGCTTCCTGCTACTGGTACCAAAGTGCACGTTGGGGAGGGTTTGAACTGGAGCATCTCACCTGATGTTTCCAGACGTCTTCTAGCGTCCCAGCGGGGGTCTGGTCCCCACAGGGCCCGCTCACCCCGCCCACCCTCCGGGTCTGCACCCGCAGCTCTGCCGCCGCCTCGCCGCGGCTCTCCTCAGCCTGTGGGAGTCGTTCTGGATCGGTAAACTTGCAGAGGAGCAGCGCCGTCCTGCTTTAGAAGATCTCTCCTGAATCACCTTCACGCTGTCCTCGTCTTTCCCCTCCGGCCCCGCTGCAGTCTTCCTTTCTCCTCGAGCGGGGCCGAGCTGCAGTCCTGCCCTCAGCTCTCTGAACTGTGGACAGCAACAGGGGTGCTAAATGCTAACGAGAGGCCCGGTTAGGCTAGCTCACCCACAGGGGCAAATAATAATGGGTATTTCCTGACGGAGGGGCCACACTAACAAATGGCCCCTCTGGGCGTCCATGGGGCGCTTTGGCAGCAGAAGTGCCGGTGTTTTTCCGACCGTACCTTCTGGCTGTAGAACTGGCTCAGGGTCCGGTACTCTCTGGCCCACCTCTGGTTGACCAGAAGCAGCTGGGAGAGAGGGGCCAAACGGTCAGGAAGCACCGCCGCTGCGGGATCTGAGCGTGGCTGCTGGCGCTCGCTCACCTCTCGCTTCTGCTCCTCCAAGATGAGAATCTGAATCTTCTGCCGCTCACTGTCGGAGACTTTAGCCTTCATTAAAAAAAACAACAACAATTAAACAGGAAGTACTGAAATGTAACAGATGGGGGTTAGCCAACTGAATCCACGAACTTCCTTTTTACGCATTTTGGGATTTTTCTGCTGTCTAATGTTTCCAGTAACAAACTATGCACTCATTTCCTGGTCGTCTGATCATCACATCTTCCACGTTTGCCTAAGTTCCTACATGAGCTCCTGCGCTGCGACCGTGGAGGCCCCGGGGTCCGTCCTCCTGTGGGAGCCGTGGGTACAGCCTGCGGGAGCGTTCCCTGTCCATGCTCCCAGCTTCAGCCTGGAAAACCACAGAAGAAGACCCAATATCAGCAACCCGGGACACCTCAATAAAACAACGGGTCGTAATGACTGACAAAGATAGTAAAGAACCAGCTGAGGCACATTAACACACTCCAGAGGTTTGTCTTTAACCACCTGGACGGCCTCTGACCCTCACAGACGCTCCGATTGTCTCTACAAGAAGAGCGGAGAAGCTGTTCTCACCGGGCTCCTCCCGTCCTCCCTCCTCCCGTCCTCCCTCCTCCTGTCCTCCATCCAGCCGTCCTCCATCCTGCCGTCCTCCATCCAGCCGTCCTCCATCCTGCCGCTTCGGCCCCGCCGCGCGTGCCATTTATCCGTCCATTTGTGACGTGGGGAAAACCGGCGTTGTCCAATCAGCGGCAGGGATTCCGTCCTCGCGCAGGGAAGGGAAGTACCGACGTCCCGGCAGCGGCGCGAGCGGTAATCGGCGGCGCGAGCGATGACTAAGGGAAAAAAAACTGAGCGCACGCTTTAAAAAATAAGCTTACCTGAAGCGTAAAAGGGTCAAAATAGATGTTTAGTCTTTAAAAGTGATCAATTATTTGCACTTGAAAAAGATGAAAAAATAGTGATGTTGTATTTAGTTAGGTTTTGTCTATTGGAACAAGACCTTAATTTATGCATTTTTATCATTAATTAAAACAAATCCCTTGATTTGCACGAAATATTTATTTAAAAAAAATATACCATGCTTCCAACATAATGAGTAAAAGCTTCTAGCCAGTTTACCCAGCTTTTTAGGGTTAGGGTTAGGGTTACAGATTAACCTCTGAACAGTATTTGGGTGCGGTTCGGTATCCTAATCTCGGGGTTTTCCTTGACTTTTTTTACAGTGTGCGCTCGTGCTTCGTCCTCGTCAAGGTGAAACCAAAGTCGTGACAAAAGTTCTCCTGTCGATACAAGTTCTTGTCCAAAGTGCTGACTCTTCTTCGGGGAAGCGTTCTCTCCGCATGTGTGAACGAAAAGGAAATATTAAACTCCAACATCCTCTAAACGAACCATTAACGCCTGACCCAGAGTGTGGGTTTCTTCAAGTCACGTGACCCGCTCATTATGACGCCATTTCCCCCGACAGAAGACAGGCAGGTAAGGCCCTTCTACGAGTCAGAATCGATGTAAAACTTGTCAACAACTCCAACAACAACATTAAATGATGTGTGTTTGTTGTCAGTACAGCTGTAAAACTTGAGGATTTTTTTTTTTTTTTAAAATAATAACTGGTAAAGGAACATTTGTCGTAGCAGTGGTTTAAAATCCCACCTGCTAGCATGCTAGCAAACTGTTAATGTGTTATTTTTCCTGGAACCGTGACCGATTCCAGGAAAATATCCTGACTGACACTGCTGTTTTCTGTTTACTGTGTGATCTGTGTGTAAGGGAGGGTTTTTTTAATGTACCCACAGGGGTCACATGACGAGGTGTAAAGACCACAGAAAGGAAATCGAATGTTGCGACTTAAACAGAGAAAAACCTAACGGCAGATTTGACAGTTTGTAACCTGCAGTAAGAAGCCACAAATATATCAGAGCAGTCGACACAAAGACACAGACTGTTCACATATTTCATGATTTTATTATATAAAAAAATGAAGGCAGGCTAAGTGAATGCCTGTGCTAGCACCATCACATTAACGGAGTCAAAACTGGCCGGTTTCAGTGTGATTGTAGTTTTAAAAGGCAAAAATTTGTGAAAGGCGTCCCAGGTAGATATATTTACAAGCCTGTAAACTAGCAAGCTGGCTCTGCTGTGTTTCTGAAGGACTTTGGCATAGAATCTGACAGGACAGCATAGCATTCAGGCCACCGTTCGGCGTGCCCCGCACGGTTAATATGGCTAAAAGGGCGGATTCCCTGCTGCAGCAGGTCCTCACCAACAGGGCCTGCAGGAGCTGCACTGCTCAAGATGGGACCTGCAGACGGACAGAAACAGTCAGAGCAGTGAAAGGTGAGCGCCTCCTCTGGAGCTGCCTGGACACTTACTGGTCCACTTGCTTGCATTCGAAGCCGATTTTACTATCCAGTCGGTTCAGTAATTCCTTGAAAAACACATCTGAGCAGTCGGACCTGAGCAGACGGAGAGCAGAGCATTAAAGTCACGTGACAACAACCTCAAACTGGTGACAGGAGACAACCTCAAAGCTCACTTGGGATGTTTCGGCATGACGAGGACAACGGTCAACTTACTGACCGTGGTAGAATTCAACCTTGGAAGCTCAGTTTTCCCAAAAATACTGAAATGAACAAAACACATCTGAGAAATCACCATCCTGAACCACGAGCTCAGCAAGGTAGCCAGCGGAGGGACTGACCTGGACGCGTCGAACGGGGCGTCGAGGGCTCCGTTCAGCATCACCGTGGCAACACCCTTTGCGGCCTCTGCAAACTGCACACACGGATGTGGGGTCAGGAACACCGGGCTGAAACATGCCGCCTTCACGTGAGCCTTTCGCTACTGGAACGGCTTTTTATGGACTTTCTGTTCCCACTTCTGGCCAGTCAACTCTGGAAGTCTCTCCATCTGCAGGACGGGTGGGTTCGGTTTCCGAGGTGACGGGAAGAAGCACCAAGGCAATGACAGTGCGCTCTTCAGTGTTCAGCCTCTGCCTCTCTATCGGTACGGACAGACGGATCTGTGCCCATCATTTATACCCCGATACTACCGAACCTGACCAATCTGGTAAATGTCTTTTTGCTGCACTAACCACAAACACCCTGCCAGAGGGAGTGTCTACCAACGCCTTGAGAACAGAGCTACACCTCTGTTCTCTGAAAAAGAACCAAGTTCCCACACCAAGTTCCCACACCAAGACACCATTGCACCCCCTCGGGCAGGATTCATTCCTGGAATCAGCATTTTTGAGAACCGCTGATCACTTACTTTAGCTGATCCTCGGGTCCAGAAGGAGCGCTTCGGGTTGTTTACGCAGTAGTTCCACTCAGGGCAGCCTTCGAAGGTTTCTAGATGACAGCAAGAAAAAAGTAGCGGGTCAAATGGACATCACACATAACAGGAGGTGGACCTCTGAGATTACGGCGGTCTTCATCTCCATCTATTCTAATCATATTCTAATCATCCACCTGGGCACTGGGGGCAAATTCCTCGCTGTCAAGGTTGCATGTTGTCATGGTGACCATAATTGTGACTTATGCACCCCATGGTTGTCAGTACAAACGGGTCAAGCTTGAACATGTCTAATAAACGCAGCGAAGGACCGGAGGATCTCAGCCTTACCGCTGCTTCCCACCTGTCCGCACCAGTCCACATCGTCCAGCACGGACCCCAGCAGGGTGTCCTCCATGGTGACAAAGCAACCCTTGTTCTTGTTGACGTAGTTGTGGACCACAGTCTTGGTTTTGCTCCAGAACATGGCCTAAACGCCACCAAAATAAAGATCACGGCGCGCCATTAGGTGATGTGGTGTCACAGAGGGGCGACAGACAGGCGAGTGTGTGTTACTGTGTCCACGGGCGTGTCGATGGGGGCCAACGCAAACAGGGGGTCGTAGGCTTCTGGGGGAACCTCACAGTGGTCCTTCCCCACATAGGCCTGCTGAAACGTGCGGAATATATTTTCACAGTCGTACCTAAAGAGGATGAAAGTTCTGCTTGATCCTGATTGGCTGGTTTCACACATTCACACCATGGAAACTAGTGTTTCAGCTGTGTTCTGAAGCTCTAAGTCTGCCAGCAGCCGCACCTGGCTACGTTTTTAAAGACTACATTCACAAATGGAAGTGAAAGAAGAAGCCAAACGTCTTCAAGAACCTAGTTCCTGTTGCTGGCGCAGACAAAGCTTTGAGTAACAAGGTCCTCACAGACATATTTAAACTGCGCACTCAGCTTGAACTAAAAACAGCCGATCTGCAGGGACTTTAGCAGCGCATAAAGTGACTTATTGAAGGTCTGCAGTGTATTCTGGGAGGAGTTCCGGCCGTATCTTACCCTGGAAACTGGTTGCACTTTGCAGTAAAATTCCCCTTAAAAAAGGACCACTCGACTCGCCTCAGCCTCGGCTTCTTCGGACCGAGCGTCAGTCCCAACGTGACACCGACCACCAGCAGCAGCACCAGCGTGCCCGCGATGCACAGCTGGCATAGGCGTCTCCTCTTCCTGTCCTGCGGGCACATTTCTGGGGTTGCACTCCGACGCTGCTCAAGGTTCCCGGTCCGCCGTCTGGCCTCGGCGCGTTCCCGCACCGCTGCAATATATGCGGCGTCCTGCCGCGCTGACGTCACCGCGCGTCGAAGCTCCGCGTTGAACGCAACATTAAGTC
>CAAE01014768.1:768114-793960 GCA_000180735.1 Tetraodon nigroviridis
CTTTGACAGATCATTGAAGCTGCCACGGAGCAGCAGCGCCGCTCCATCAGTGCGCGCGCACGCCCACCGTGTCAGCGCGTCTGCTCGCCCACGGCAGCGCCGCTCACGCAGCTGTCCTGCAGACAGCGCTCCTTTACCTGTCCGTGTCCGTGTTTGACCTCCTCAGACTCTCACCTCTCTCCTCTGCGCGCGTCGCCGGACTGATCAATGAGGGAGCCCCGTGAAGCAAAAGACAACAGTTGGTTTGAGGTCACTGATCCGTTTAATACCTGTCTCAACTCCGCCTGATGGGTATCTGGAACAAAAACTAATTTCCCTCAATCGTCAGTCAGGGGGGAAGATGGAGGAGGTGACCTTTAGGTCTGACTGAGCAGCATTCTTGGAAGTTCCTGCCGCGACATGCTCCGGAGGCTCCTCCGAGCCGAGGACCGTCCTCTCTTTCCCAGGCTGCCTGCATCTGTTTGGCAGGACGAGTGTCAGGAGTTCCAGATCCACTCAAGGCTCCTCTGAGTCCTGCAGGGAAACACGGAATCCTTTACCCAGAGGCGCTTTCATGGGAAAATCCCACCAGCAACATCTGCCCCAGCTGCTGTTCCCAACTAGCCCCACCAGATCATTCCACACAGCCTGTTGACCAATTCCCAACCCACCGGCTGCTGTCGGCACAGGTCCAGCGGAAACCTCGGGACCGGAGGATTTGGATCAGGTCCACGACCGATCCTCGACCACAGGATTCCCTGAGGGGGGGAAACGCGTGCTCAGTCCTGCAACAAGAGCAGCCAGCCTGCCGGCGTCGCAGGTGAGCTGCGGGCGTGTCTGGCTCACCTGGAGGCTCCCTCCTGGTCGCTCACCACCTTTATGTTGACGTAGTTCACCCTGCAGGGGTCCAGGCCGTCCAGCTCCACGCTGCCAAACATGCTGCCAGAGCAGAAACACCGTGGGTCCTCAGCGGGCGCTCGGCCTCGCCGGCGCGCCTCTACCTGTTCCTGCTGAAGGCCTGGGCGACGGATCCGTTCAGCAGCACGGTGACGTTCCCGCAGGCCGATTCTGCAAACTGAAGGAGGCTCCTCAGCTGACTCTGACTCCTGGCGTGGGAACCAGAGCCGGGCGCTCACCTTCTGGGAAGCTCGTCGCCACAGAGAGTACACCGGGTGGTGCTGGCACGCCGACCAGCCGGGGCAGGAACCGAAGTCAAAGCCTGAGGGACAGAGCAACAGCCGGCGTGGCCTCCTGAGCCTCCGGGATTCTGGCTGCAAGGGTCAGAGGTCCGCCTACCGGCCTCGTCCTCTCGACCGCACCACAGGAGGTCGTTGAACATGAACCCGGCCAGCGTGTCCTCCAGCGTCCAGAAGTGCCGTAAAGCTGCCACCAAGGTCTGCACGAAGGTCTTGGTCTTACTCCAGAAGAGGAACTGAGCAGAGGGGAAGAAGACCTGGTTCAAGGACAGCCGTGGGCAGTCACCGCTGGTGGGGACCTCACCCTGCCACAGGGGGGAGCCCAGGTCTGGGCCATGGCATAAAACATGCGCCCGTAGTCCTCCACCGTCACGTTACAGGGAGCCTGACGGCCCACGGCCTCCTCGAACCGTCTCCAGATGTCCTCGCAGTCATATCTGCAGGCGAAGGCCAGACGCTCTTCATCACAGCTGATTTCAGAGCCCAGAGCCCAACAGATAGCTTCTACTGTGGGCCAGGGCCGGCCCGGCTGGGCTGCCCTGGTCTGGCCCAGGCCTGGTTACCTCAGACCCGGCTTGACCCGGGTGACGTAGTCGTAGCACCTCCCCATGGCGATCTCTTTGATGTTGGGAGTGGTTCCAGACTGGGTGCCGGGCTCGCCAGCGCAGAGCCAGAGCACAATAAGACCTTTGACAGAGGACACAAAGACACAAGAATGACTTTCAATCTGATATTTGGGAGGAGTGCAGCAGATAAAAGAGGAAGGAAGGAGAAACTTACCGCCCATGACAACGAGCATCACAAAGGCCTGAAAACTGAAAAGCCAAAGCAACCGATCCGTCCTGGCTTCGGGTTAAACACTCGCCCCGGCCACGGCGGTAAACCTCCCCGGCTCAGGCAGCCGAGATTCAAATGCCCACGGAAAGTTTTCAGGGGACAGATGAGGGTTTTCCTTTTCCTTCACCCACCCTCCTCCCATCAGGACCGCATGACTCCCATTAGACAGAAGCTGCTGAGGTCAGCTGCCTGATGGCTGCCATGGTGCTCTGGGTGAAGTTTACCGTGTTCATGAAAGAAAAAAGCTCAGATATGTGGAACTATGTTGAGTGGGCGGACAGGAATGTTTTCAGTGTGTTGAGGGGAACATTTGTCGCTGTTGACGCACATATTTAGAGCGTCAGCTCATCTCTGATCAGAAATGCGCGCGTTGCTGCCGTCTTCTGGTCGGAGGGGGTATTACACGCGTTATCATTCAACCACAGAGAAGGAAGCTTTTTCTTTTAACATCTTTATTTCACAAAAATCACAGCAATTCTAAGAGTCCCAATCGGTTCTCCGGTCTGCTTCTGGAATGACAGTCCAGTTGGGAGAAGGTGTCCCTGCGGCCAGCCAGTTAAAATCATCCACCTGGTCCCAGTTGTTCCTGTTCCTGTCCAGCCCAGACACCGCGAAGTCCTCCTCCAGGGTGGGGTAGGACCAGGAGAACGGGGCGAAGGCGACCCCGCTGCAGTCCTCCACGATGGCCCGGCTGGTCACATGCAGGTAGACCCGGGTGTCGGTGGTGTTGTGGGTCCGCAGCTGCTGGCAGGGGAAGGCCAGCGTGCTGTCCCTGCACTGGTCCACGAGCACCGAGCTGGACACGGGTCCGCACAGGATCTCGCAGCCGCGGATGTGCTTCAGGTGCAGCGTGCTGGGGGAGCCCAGCAGGCGGACCCTGCAGTTGCTCAAATGGCTCAGCAACACGTCTCGTTTCTGGATCTCCTCCGAGCTCTTTGTCAGACGTGCTCCGTCCATGTTGGAGAAGCCGCACACCTCCGGGCCTGCGGCCCCATCCACCTTGCTGGCCGCGGCCGGAGCGGGCGTGTCCGGCGCGGGTGCGGCGGCTTTGTCGGCGGCTTTCGTACGAGCTCGGAAGCCGAACTTCTTCTTGGGCAGACACTCCTCCCTGGTGTCAGCCAGCGAGCTTTGCAGCTCCCGGAGAGCAGCCTGGGCTCTCCTCAGCTCGTACGAGGTCAGAAACATGACGCTGTCGTTGAGGAACGTCTGCAGCTGCAGACTTCTGGAGGTGGCCTCCTCCAGCCGCTCGGCCGCCGCAGCCCGCTCGGCCCCTCTGCAGCCGGACAGCAGCTCCTCGATGGACGCCCGCTCCGCGTTGAAAGCGACGGAGAAATACTCGCCCTTTTCCTCTGCGACAGTCTGGCTCTCCTTGGCCTCTCTCCTCCGCTCGGCGTCCTCCGTCCTCATCTGGTGCCGTTTCTGGAGCCGTTCGTGTACTCTGGCGGCGCCGCTTTCTCCAGAAAGCTCCATCACCGGATTGACGCCAGTCACTTCCTCCATGTTTGAGACAGGACTACGCACGCGCAGATTGGCTCAAGCCCGGTGCATGTTGGGTAGTTTTGTTTGACCGCATAACTTTATTGACAACTTGTCAGACAAATATAAAGCCGGTGAATAAAATGAAATGTTAAAATAAATGTTGATACAATATATAAGTTATATTTGTGACTAAATCATAGCATCATGCGGTAGTTTACAAATGACCGGCAATTTTGTTTTTGACAGTCAGGACGGAAACGAGGCCGTTTCTTTTCCGGACACGTGACAGCGTTTTAGCCAATGAGAGGGGAGAGCGGACGGTGGCCGCTGGTTGTCGGCCATGGTCAGGCGCTGCTGATAGTTCCACCCACCCGCTGCCAAAAACAGCCCCTGAGAATCAAAACCTTGCAGAAGTGGATGGATGCAGCTCGATTTAAACAGAGCCTCTCCTCTTAATTAAGACTTGTACCGTTTTAAACCAGAAACCACTGATAAAAACACCAAACCGTAAGTGTGACGTTTTGCCTTTGCCTCGAAAGTTGACCTGCAAAGAGAGCTTAAAGCTAAAGGCTGCAGAACGGATTTATTTATTCTGTAATTCAGTTTTTACAGGATACATCCTATAGATATATACCATATCTATACAAGTCTTGCTTTCCTCCTAACAGGAGCATCCATTGTGCCAGTTCTCCCTGTCAACATGGCTGATGTTTGGCAAGAATGTATGGATTTTGGTGTGGAGGTAGTCAAACAGGCTGGACAGGTGCAGGTTTTGTTTTTATTTGCATATCAATAGGATGAGATTGTTTATATCCGTAAAACATTCATACCACTCCTTAAAAGTCTCTTTTGATTGAAGATAAGTCTGCTTCAGTGTGCTTCTTTCCAGTTGTTTGAGCATCTGTTTGTGTCCTGGGGCAGTAGAAAAAAAGACAACCTGAGAAGTCCTAAACTAGCTTTATCTTTAAAGTTTAAAGTTTAATGTCAGGATAGAGTTACTGTGATGTGAAGTAAACTGTAAAAGCGGGCTAAACCCCGTCACTTGAACCGTGTCTGACTGCTGGAAAAAATACAGTTTGTTGCCAGTAGACACATGATGTGTGAGAGCCCATTAAAGCGGCAGACGCAGTCAGCTGTGAAACCGGCGTGTTTCTGCCAGGTGATCCGTGAGGCCCTCCAGAAAGACATCAGCGTCATGGAGAAAAGCTCTCCGGTGGACCTGGTGACCGAGACGGACCAGAGAGTGGAGCAGCTCATTATATCCTCCATTAAAGAGAAGTTTCCCACTCACAGGTGGGCGTAGATCCTGATCCAAGTCCTGTTCTATCGCACACTGGTTTTCTAATATTCTAGCTTATTGCTGCGATAACGACCCATCGCTTTGGCTTCTGTGGTGTTTGTAGCTTCATTGGTGAGGAGTCTGTAGCCGCCGGCGCTCCCAGCGTTCTGACTGACCATCCCACTTGGATCATTGACCCGATTGACGGGACCACCAACTTTGTTCACAGGTAGAGCTGCTGGAATAACAAATGGAGCCGTTTTTAGGAAGCCCATTCATGCTGGCTTTTCTTATTTATTGAATCTGTTCTACTATTTTTATCTTTTAATTAGGTTCCGTCTTTGATTGTCCTCTCTGTCAGGATAATTAGACAAAACTAATCTGATAATAGAATTCCAACCCTCAGAGTCCGTACCTGCAGGGAGTGTAGTAAATTTAATATCATAACCTCCTTTCATGCAGGTTCCCCTTTGTGTCTGTATCAGTGGGCTTCACCGTGAAGAAAGAGGTGAGTTGTGGTACTTTTCCACAATTAAACAGAAATCCTAAAAGACACCCAGCACACCCCACTGAGTTTCATGCTTCTGCACGCTCGCATCTCCTCCGTCTCAGATCGAGTTCGGGATCGTTTACAGCTGCGTAGAGGACAAAATGTACACGGCGCGCAGAGGCTGCGGCGCCTTCTGCAACGGCGAGCCCATCCGAGTGTCCTCGCAGCAAGGTGAGGGTTCGTGTCCACGCCGGCAGGTGGCGCCAGAGCTCCACCTCTCCCCTGACTCCTTCCTCCCTCCTCTCCAGACATCAGCCAGTCGCTGGTTCTGACAGAGATGGGCTTCAAGGAGAATCCAGAGCATTTCAAAACAATGTTGGGCAACGTCCACGCCATCCTGACCATCCCCGTACACGGGTACGTATACGGCCACGCCCCGACGTGACCCGCGGGGCCCCCCCAACCTGCGTAGACTGGCGTTTCTCCCCCCAGGACAGGTGGAGGACCTGATCAGTGTGCATCGTTCTGTGTCCCGTTTCCCTCCCCAGCATTCGCTGTCCGGGCAGCGCCGCTGTCAACATGTGCCTGGTGGCGTGCGGGTCAGCTGACGCCTACTACCACATGGGCATCCACTGCTGGGACATGGCCGGGGGGGCCGTGATCGTTAGCGAGGCCGGCGGAGTGATCGTGGACATCTCCGGTGAGAGGCTGACCCTCCACAGCTGCCTTAGTTTCATTCTGTGCCCAGAAATCGGAGACCTTGTTGCTCCACAGCAGCAACGATGAGCAGAAACTGCTGATTCTTGGGTGGGAGCGAAAACCTGGAACAGATTTGTGTCCCTGACGTTTAGGCCGCCCGTGTTACCGACAAAAAGTGGCTTCCAGACCTAAATTCTGCCAGCAAAGACAGAAATCAAAGCATGAACGTTCTCTTTTTTTCCACCCAGGCGGCCCCTTCGACTTGATGTCTCGGAGACTGATCGTGGCCAGCAGCAGGAAAATAGCCGAGCGCATCGTTAAAGAGATTAACCAGTTCGAGGTCGGCCGGGACGACGCGGGCGGCCAGTGAAAAGTTGCTCACAGGTTCATGTTCCTTCCACATGAAGGAGTTCTGGCCCAAAGGGAAGCTGGGCCATGTGAAGATCAGATGCCTAGGGTTATGTGCTGCAGATTCAGGCGTCTGTTTAAATGCCTAGACTAGATACACTTCTGTCATTGATGAATTATTCTGCATTTATTTATTGTTTCGACTTTTTAAGATCAGGTTTCACGTGTCATACGCGGCCTGTTTATATCCTGTTACTGTAACACCTTGATTCAAGGCAAATATCGACCAAAAAGGCCACAAAAGAGAAAGATAGCGTTCTGCTAGGACTAACTGGTGATTTATGATAAAGACATGCTCTTGTTTCCACCTTTAGTGGATCTTGTGTTTGGCTTTGATATGACTTCAATTTCTGGGAGATGAAAGCAACAATTCCTCACAGGTAAAATGATAAAACCAGACCGGACGTGTGAAGAACGGCAGGCTCCACCTAGCCTGCTAGCTTAGCTCCACCCCAGCCTGGCTCCACCTGCCCCAGTGGTCTGTCCCTCAATGGAGAGGAGCTCTGATGGCTTTCACAGGAACAGGCTCCTGGAGTCTGTGGAGCAGGACGTAAAAAGTAATGTGATTATGTCTTTTCCCTCCCAGGGAAGACGGTCCTGTAGCGGCGCGGTAGCTGCTCCTGCTACTGTTGGAATGTATGCAGGAAGAATGCTGACGGTGCGTTTCATTTCCACTGCTTAAATCAAAGTGTGGCGCCGCGACTGGCTCCCTCCAGGGAAGCGTGTGGAAGTCTCCTCCCAGGGTCCATCAGCCGAGTGTCCAGGTGCAGCTGCAGCTTCTTCTGCAGCTTTTAACGGCTCCCAGCGGTGACCCCGGCTGACCCCGTGTGGGTCCGTGAAGCTGCCGCCTCCAGGAACTGCACTTTGCTCTGGAAAGTGTCAAATCTGAAGGGCTAAACGTGGGAACGGGAGCAACGATAAAAACACCCCGGAAACGAAAGCCAGGGTTTTTTGGGTTCGAAAGCCAGCCCGAGGGGTGAGACCCCGGTCCACCTGAGACCCTGGTCCACCTGAGTCCCTGGTCCACCTGAGTCCCCGGTCCACCTGAGTCCCCGGTCCACCTGAGTCCCCGGTCCACCTGAGTCCCTGGTCCACCTGAGTCCCTGGTCCACCTGAGTCCCCGGTCCACCTGAGACCCCGGTCCACCTGAGTCCCCGGTCCACCTGAGTCCCCGGTCCACCTGAGTCCTGAGTGTTTGCTCTC
The DNA here is from genome assembly GCA_000180735.1 of Tetraodon nigroviridis. Classification (NCBI taxonomy): domain Eukaryota; kingdom Metazoa; phylum Chordata; class Actinopteri; order Tetraodontiformes; family Tetraodontidae; genus Tetraodon; species Tetraodon nigroviridis. The sequence goes on from CAAE01014768.1 coordinate 775,685, forward strand.
ACATCTCTTGTAAAAACGCCTCCGTGTGTTTCTCAGGTTGTTCACGGCTGTAACGGCACCGCCGGAGGCGCTTGCAGAAAGCAGCACATTGTGAGAGCGCCTGGCAAGGCCGTGTTTTCCTGCTGCAGAGAAAGAGAAGAGTCTCTGGGGGGAGGTTTTCCTTTCTTTGATTTAATTACACCGCCTGTTTGGCTTTCATTCCACGCGGCTGTTTTGTGCTCTGATTCCGATTCCCTCTGACTCCACATTTCCTCTGTTGGAGCTGCGGAAAATGTTGGGGTTCGTTCGGCTCGGCCCAGCAACTCTGGAAGTTGCTGCCGATCCCTGTCGGCCCCACCGTGGGGGGTCGGGGCGGAATGGAAAATCACTGTCATCCATTCCAGATCATCAGCAGGCTGCCAGAACCGGTTTGGGGTATTCTGACAGGCGTCACAAAGAGCTGCCAAGGCGAGTCCCGACCCGCCTTGGCAGACCAGCCCCCCCTCAGCCCTGCACGCCGACCCAGGGCACCGGCTCTGTTTTGTAAGCCCGATCGCGAAATCCGCTCGCGAGAAGCTCAACCGCAAATTGAACAACCGTGCTTGCGAGGAGGCTGAGCATCAGCGCAGGAGAAGAGTGGGACCTGGCTGGAGGAGCTGGGCAACAGTCAGGAAGAGCCTTCAGGAGGGGTCAGAAAGGCCAAAGGAAAACACAGGTTTCCACACACACACACACACACACACACACACACACACACACACACACACACACAGATAAGGCGGTGTCAGCCGTCTCCTCTGGCGTTGAGTCGCTGCAGGTTTGCCTGGCTAGTAAAGGATGTCCTCCACCCTCTCCGCCCTCGGGCCTCGGGTAGGTGGGCGGGGCTAGTACTTTTCCCTCTGTGTCATACCAGGTTGACTCATCTGTGACGGCAACCCAGAGTTTTTAGAGAACTCGCAGAGGCATCAGAGCTACACCTCCACAGCCTCCTCTGACTTCAGCAGGTAAGAGCCCTCACCCAGAGCTGCCTTTCCTCCTCTACTGCCTTTTTCTTCTCTGCCACATTTCTGACATTCTGGACTTTATTCTTTTCTGCAACTCTGCAGCTTCTCATGAATAATATTGACTCTAAATCTCAGTCGGGGCCAAACTCAGCTAAAAAATGCGCCCATAATTAATACCCTCATCTTTAAAGGTATAGACAAGGCTTGTAAAATAGATATTTTGTTCCTTGAAAACAGTTTTTCTTTAGCGGACTGACTTGAAAAATGCAAGAATCTGTAGTGGTGCACCACACCCAACCCAGCTGCTTCCCTCTGTGACTGGCACCTAAACATCCTGAGATGCGCAACAATGCAGTTGCGGCAGGCAATGCAGTTGTTGCGCAACCTGTTCTTTTGTGAGAGCTTGGCTAAACCTGTCTGAAAGGTGGGGTGTTGACACCCTCCCGCTGCACCCGCTCAGCTGGAAGCTCTGAACGTCTGTCCCCCTCACAGTTTCCCAGTTGGCTCCCAGACTCTCAGGACATGGCGGATCCCTGGCAGAGCGCCTACGACTTCGCGGTTGAAGTAGCGAGAATGGCGGGAGAGGTGGGTAAAGTCAGGTTTCAGGGCAGGAGGTGGTCCAGGTCTGCATTTGAGTCCGCTCTCCACTGGTTCAGGAAGTCAGGAAAGCCGGAGAGAGCGAGATTAAGGTCCAGACCAAGAGCTCGGCCGTGGACCTGGTCACCAAGACGGACGAGAGAGTGGAGAGGATCATCATCGGCTCCCTGAAGAAGAAGTTTGGAGAGGGCACGCACTGGTGAGGCAGAGCCCCGCCCCTGAGCCTGACCCCTGACCCCAACCCGACCCTCAACTTCCCCGTCTCTTTGCTGCAGCTTCATCGGAGAAGAGTCGGTGGCGAATGGGCAAGCCTGCATCCTAACGGACAAACCGACGTGGATCATTGACCCGGTGGACGGGACCACCAACTTCGTCCACGGGTAGGACCAGACCCCCTGCCGTGACCTTGATCGGCGTTTGTTGAAAGCCGGAGCTGACTCCAACGGTGCCGCTTGTCTTTGGCAGGTTCCCGTTTGTGGCCGTGTCCATCGCCTTCGCTGTCAACAAAGAGGTATTGAGCAGCTTCCACCCGCGGCTAGGTGGCTTTTGCTCATGAAGCGGTGGAGAACTCTGCGTCACCTGTGTGCAGTTGGAGTTCGGGGTGGTGTACAGCTGCCTGGAGGACAAGATGTACAAAGCCCGGAGGGACAAAGGAGCGTTCTGCAACGACGAGCCCATCCAGGTCTCAGACGTCGAGGGTGAGTTCCTCCAAAAACCGCCAGGGCTAGTTAGCATCCTCCACCGCTAACGACAGACAGGCTTTAATGAATCCTGATGGGGCGTGATTCTGATCTCCGGGCTTGCTCTCTTTGCAGAAATCAAGAAGTCCATTATCATCTCTGAGCACGGAACCGACAGGCGCCAGGAGGTGGTCAGCAAGATCTTCAGCTCCATGCAGAGGATCCTCTGCATCCCTGTGCACGGGTACGGGTCCCGCGCCGGCCGCTCCTGCCTTCAGCGAGTCTGATCACCGCTTAACCTGTTTGCTTTCCCTCTTCCCGACAGGCTGCGTGGGTCCGGGACGGCCGCCACCAACATGTGTCTGGTGGCCACGGGGGCGGTGGAGGCCTTCTTCGAGATCGGGATCCACTGCTGGGACATCGCCGCCGGGGCAGTCATCGTCAAGGAGGCCGGGGGAGTGCTGCTGGACGTCAGCGGTGCGTTCAGGGCCCTCGCACGCTGATTGATCCCAGCCTTTAGACCAGGCCAAAGCTAAAACCAGCTGGCTGTCTTCTAGGGGGACCCTTCGATCTGATGTCCCGACGGATGATTTGCGCAAACAACAAAACCATCGCCGAGCGGATCATCAAGGAAATAGAAATATTTGAGGTAACAAGGGACGACACGCAGCAGCCGAAGAAATGAGAGTGAGCCCAGAGAGTCAATAAAGCTCCGGTCCCGATCACATCTGGTCTGTGTCTGCTCTCTGAGATCAGCAGAAACAGGTAACAGCTGTAAGTCAGCCTGACGGGAGGAAATCACCTCCACACTCTGGTCAGATCTCCTCTTTGGCAGGAAAAGGCAAAAAGCTGCTGTTGTCACGACCGCGGTTGCGATCCCTAATCACTTCATCAGTTATTACAGCTGGTTTCCACTCAGATGTGGCGTTTGCTGGTTGTCCCCGGCCGCTAGAGGGCAGTGATGAGCTGCAAACGACACTGGCCGAGGGTGAACTTGATGTCGGTTTATTTCACGATATGTTTGTTTTATATCATCAAACAGCAAGAAAAAAGATTTCTCCCCCCTCTGCTTCTCGTATCTTCAAATTAGCAGCAGCGTCGGAAGGTGGAGGGGCTGAGGGAGGAGCAGCAACGGGAGCTGCGGGGGGCAACAACAGGAGCGGCAACAAAAGCAGTGGGAGGCTGTGGGGGAGAGGTGGGGGGTGTCTGTGGACGTGCTGCCTCTCAGACACACACCTCACTCCTTTCTTCAGAGCCCCACACCACCGTTCTTCCCAAACCGTGTGGTGCGCTGAAGTCAGGTGTGAGGCTCCGATAAAATTGTCTTCTGCCAAATAAGCGAGCAACCTTTGAGCCGCTGTAATGACGTGGACGCCAGACAGGTGCAACCCAGGTCCTGAACCAGCTCGTTAAATACCAGCCTCGTCAGATGGACCGGGTTTGTCAGAAACAACGGCAGAACGAGGCTCGGAGCCGCGCTAGCGGGGCGTACGCCTCGAAGGTGAAGACGGCTCCCGGAGCAGCCGCTTCTGCACAGGTCGTCAATCAGGTGATTAGAGCTGATTAGGCCTCGTCAATCCTCAGTGATCTGTTAATCCATCATTTCTGGCCGCTTCAGTCAGGCTGATCTATAATCATAAAAGCAAACCGATCCCCCCACGGCGCTCCAGGCTCTTCAAAAGGTGTTAGCAGAAAGGCTAACAAGGTAGCAGCGGCGTCAACCACACCCGACTGCAGAGATTACTTTGAAATGTGTTGTTTGTTTATCAAAGAGAGGATAGGGGGGTTAGCGGAGGACACCACGGTAGCAGGTAATGCTAAATCAGCTACCATGAAATGAAAAACAGGAAGTTACCGCCAGCAGATTAAGTTAAACCCTGCAACACAGCATGAGATGCTAGCATTCTCGCGCAGTGACTGAAGCAGATATTGACAAGTAAACAGTTTTAAATTAGAGGACAAATAATTCATCGTTCCCATTTGTATACAAAGCAGCAGAAATGGTTTGTTAGCAATTATAATGTTTGTGTTGCGGATCGATAGCGCTGTAGATTCTAGTCTCGGATCAATAGCGAGGGAGCGGGGCGCTAGTCTGAGATAACGCCCCCGCTTGATTTCCTAATATCACCCTGTTAATGTATAGAAGCGTGTCAGTAAGTGGGACATAATTGAAGACACAGAAAAGCCCTCCAGATCTCCTCCGAGAGCCCATCGTCTCTGCTTCAGTGGAGCCGGAGAAAAAGGCTGGAGGAGGCGGAGCCTGATGCCGGGAGATGAAGGACCTGAATGTAAACGCGGCTGCGACGTCCTGCGCTCAGGCAACACATTTCCACGTTAGTCTCCCTGGCTCCGGCCACACGGGGCGTCTGAAGCTCAGCTGGAGGAATTAGCCCTCCTGGCCGGCGGCCATGTTGACTCGGGGTCGTCCTGGTCGTTCCTGATGCTTCAGCATGAATAAAACGGACAAGCAGACAGGAAAAGGACAAACCCTGCTCCAGGACGCCATCCGGGCTGGAATCAGCAAGTCAAGAAGAGGCGTCTGTCAAAGCGACGGCGGCGTTAGCGCCTGCTAGCTGATGCTCGCCTGAATCAATAACAATAATCCAGAAGAACGAGCCCTCCAGTCGTCCTTACCTTCATTTTGACAGATTTTTTGTCTCCTGACATATTAATTGCCGGCCTAAGTGGCTGTTTAAGCACTTGGACTCGTCATCTTTGTCTCGTATCGTCGTCATTATCGATCTATTAAACGCGCACTTAATCTTTGCTTTTCAATATTGGGGCTTTAATTACATCAGATGTGCTTTTTCCTCCATTCGAGATCGTTTCGGGTGCCCGTCATTTGTCAGAACTGTGGTTTTGCAGTGCTAGCAGGTTTGGTGTCCGGCAGCGTTCCCGTCCTCCCGCTGGTGTCTCTGAGCGGTCGGAGGCGTTTGTGATGGGAGGATTAGCGATCCATACCCCTGCTGCTGGCGTGGGCGTCGCAAATTAGCGCGTCCAGCCGCAGCTAGCACGCGGACAGTCGGGTGGCTCTGAGGGTGGTTGGGCGAGGTTGCGGAGGCTAGGTTTGAAAGCGTCTGCTGTTCCTCAGGAGCTGTCAGCTTTGATGACCCTCTCCCATCCCAGACAAACCAAATAATACCAGTTCTGACAAAGCGCTCGCAGGATTTGGCATCTGCCGCCGCCGCGCCTCCCCCGATGAGCCATCCATCACCTGGAGTTCTGAAGGAGGGACGTCAGGCAGCCACTCGTGCGTCGGGAGCCGGTGTGGGCGGCCCAGCGGCGTCGCCGCTTCACCTCACGTCCCCCGCACCTCTGACAACAGCCGTGGCTGCTCCGGCTCCGGAGAGGAAACGCGGCGCGGGGACAGGACGTGTGGGGGGAGGGCTGTTACACACGGGGGAGTGACCGTGGCCCGGCAGCGAGGCGGCCCCGGAGGCCCCCGCTTCTGCACGTTTGAATCATCTACACACATCTGCATATGTGGACACTTCGGAACGCCTGGGGCCCTGTGATTCACCCTCACCAAGCCAGGCACATGCTAGCTCGTCGGCACGTTAGCTCCTGAAACTCTAAGGCTGCTGTGAGGAGGAAGAGGAAGACGAAGAGGAAGAATTCCACCTCTCTCCCTCCTGTCGTGGGCACTGCGATGGCGCAACCTCAGAAGTGTCTGAGGTTGCTCATGAGCGCTCACCCGTTTAAGCGGAGCGCGCCAGCACTTCCCTGCCGCCAGCTAATAACGGCGGGGGGTTAGGAGGGATATTTGTTGCGGCTGTGGCCTTTGGGGCTGTTTTGACAGCTCTGTGGCAGGAATGCGCTGACATCCACCGACACGCTGCGTCTAGTCAGCCGCTCGAGTCGCCGTCTGAGGAGACGGAGGAGGAGAGCACAGAGGAGTGAGAGATGCTCGTCTGCCAGTCTGCCGCTAACGTAGCGGGCTCCTGTGTGAACGGCTGGCAGACCACGCTAGCTCAGTGTCCTCAGGGACATGCAGGCTAGCGTCCCAGAGCCACTCTTCCTCCCTCCTCCAAGCTGTTTCTAAAAACCCAGAATCAAAGTGCATCCTGGAGGATCCCGGCTTTCATTAGCAGCGGTTTGGAAAATACGATCCAATTTCAGCTCAGCTTCGTCCGTCTAGCAAAGCTGCCGTTCACCGTGCTAACACGCTGATGCGGTGCATCTCTCTCGTGACCGCATGCGTCAGACACCTTTGACCTTTCCGTCCGTGGACGCACGGATTTAACGTGAGCGCCTGAGTCCACCTGGAGGCAACCGCAACAGCTGGTAGGAGCAGCTCCACCGCCAACCACGTTTCCTCATGGTCACGACTCACGAAGGCTAGCTAATGCTAACGCTAGTGCTCTCAAAGGAAGCAAGCCGGCTACATCAGCAGATGAGCTGGCCAGCTCTGGATCTTCAGCTTTGAACCGTCGGAGCCCTTCAGGAACACCTTTCCTGCTCTGACTGTAGCTCATAAATATTCACACCTGCTTTCTCACCTTTGGGGAAGTTGCAGTCGCCAATTAACCTGACCTGCATGACTTTGGTCTGTGGGAGGAAAACCCACGCAGATCCACGGAGAGCAAGGCTGAAACACAACAACAGCCACCAGCTAGCGTTCGCTCCACTGAAACCAGCCCAGACCAGGTGATGGGAACGGTGGGGATCCTCTCCTGGTCCTGGTCTTTGGTCGGCAAAAACCAGGTCCTACAGCCCCGGAGCCAACTGGGTCCGGTTCAAGAAAAGGGGGCGTGGTGGTTTCGCCAAGCTAAAGCTAAAGGTCTTCCTGCGGATGCGTGTCCATTAATCTGCAGCGAGAGCAGCCTCAGCGCCGCCACAGGGAGATGCTCCCGTTCATCCGTAAGAGCATTAGCCAGGTCAGAGGTCAGAGCAGAGCGCCGCGGCTCATCGCTAGCGCTCCGCTGACTCCGCCAGGTTTCAGATCAGCGCAGAGAGCCGGCTGTTTACTCCACAACAGGCTGGAAGGAGGAAATTCAGTCCAGGACTCATGGACGGAGGTAGCATCTCTGTTAGCGTGCGTTTCCATGATCTCTGCCTCGGTCCAAAGCTAATGCTAACTCTGAAGGTCTGTCCACGGGTGCGGTTGCTTGGATACGGAGCGATGCTGATTAGCAGTTTGGTGATCCTGTTGAATCTGCTGCTAACGCCCACCTATTTACACTCTAGCGGTGTAAAAGCCTCCGTCTGTGCCGGCAAGCAGATGAATTTCAGGTTCTCGTGCACTGTCTTTGGCGTGCGTGCACGTTCAGCCTTTCTGGGTCACGGAGCGATCTAACTTCCTTCCCCCCACCAACGCCATGATTGTACAAAATCGCCCAGTGTTATTTTCCAGGTCTTTGGTAGAAAAACAATAAAAACTCCTAGATTTCCCTACAGCCTGAAGGGGACCCCTGGGACGGGGGCTATTAGAGATCAGGATGGCTGCTCTTTGAACCCCCCTCCCCCCCTTGGCAGGCCTCTCTAATTGGCCTCTGGGTTGACATTCGGTGTTTACCAGCCGTCCTCCGGGAACCTGATGAACTGGTGGAGGGGGAAGAGGTGCAGCGGCTGCCCCACCATCAGCCCTGGCTCAGGGCACTTTACCCCCCGCCCCCCCGCCCCCCGCAGCGTCCGGTCAGGACCCGTTTGTGACAAACTGGAGACTCTTCTGGGCTCACGCCGGGCGGCTGAACCCCAGGCAGGAGGATGAACCCTGAGCTGCTGGTTGGAGACCCCCGACTGGAAAGACGCGTTCCGTTTCAACGCACTCGCAAAATTAATGTTATTATGAAATTAAAAGGACAAAAAGCTCCGCTGGCATCGAACCCCGACCAGAGCGGCACAACCCGCGTAAAAAAAACAGGAAATAAAAGGATAGATAAAAAGCAAGTAAAGACGGGGCAAAACTGCACTTTTCATGTTGAAATCCATTAGAAATGAACATTTGCAGCTTTTGTTTGGGAGGATAATGAAAAAAACATGAATAAATTACCCATAAAATGTTGTATTAAAACCACAGCTGTATTAAAACCCTCCCCCAGCCCCCCACAGAGGCTGAAAGCCTCGAATATTAAAAACACTCAAAGTGGATCCAGTAGATTATCTTTCCCTTTGGTAAAGGAGCGCCAGACGCACAGCAGATTACAGCATATCGCACCAGTACGGCTCCAGTACGGCTCCCAGTATGGCTCCAGTACAGCCCTGGAGTGGGCGGGCACCTTGGCGGCGTCTAGAACAGAAAGGTCGTTGAGATAATTCGCCAGATTAGCCCTGCCATCTCAGGAACTGGTCAGTTTAACTGGGGCAGCTCCTAGCTCAGACATTAGCACACTGGCCTCCTGCTGGGATGCTACCCTCAGTGCAACATCTCAACTGATGGGAATCACCAAACCTGGGGGGGAAATTTCCTGGTTAGCCACTAAAACAGGATTAGCCCAGAATCCAACCGTTCAAACTGGCCCTGAATGACTTTATTTCAGATTGTGAGTCGTCAGAGTTTCGGCCAAACACAAACGAGCCTCTACAGAATCAAATTAGGGAGAAATCTCGTCTCCATTTGTTCGGATTTGTCCGCCAATTTATCGAGTTGGTGCTGGATTATTGGCGTTAGTTTATAGTCCGAATCCTCCCCAGGACAGAAATGGCCACCGATGCTGGATTCCCAACCTTTCTTTCCTTCTTTTGTGTCAACAGACTCTGTTTTCTGCTGCTAAAACCCAATTAGGGAGATGCTTATTGATCGAGGTGTTGAAAGTTGACCGCTAATCTCCTTTCTGTTGCTGCGAGCCGATCGATAGGTGAACGTAATGAGCAACCTGCTTTTTTAGCGCTAATAAAAAGAGGTTCAAGCCAGGATTCATATTTGTTTTTAAAAAAGCAGTCGGTTGTTCAGGCAGCAAGGACCCATTTATAAAGCTTCTGTTGCTTCCGATGTTCTTTGTAAAAGTTTTAGCCCATATTTACATTTCCAACACCCCTGGGTGCTAATAAACAAACAGTGATTGAGTGCAAAGGTAAGCTAACGCCACTGATAGCGACAGAAACAGCGTGATTATGGATAATTATTTCCAGAAGGCAATTCCGCCTCCTGCTGTTGTTTTAAAGGAGCAGTGAAAGCAGTTCGTTAGCGGCGGGTTTAGCGGAGGGCAGCTAAACAATCAAACAAAGCGAGCGCGGGGGCCGATATTCTGCAGAAAGTCTCGCTTTTCAAGGACGGCGCCATTGTTGCCGCCACTTGGGTTAATGCTGAGGAAAAGAAGCGGCGTAGACGGGTAGGACGGCGTGTGCGATCCTGGAACGTCGCTGAAACGCGTCAGCTTCTCTTCTGAGCCGTCACCCTCCTCTGATCCGGTCTCTGCGGCCCAGGTTCTGTTTTTAGACGTGGGAAAGAAGAACGAGCCTGGAAACAGAAACATATCCACTCGTTTTCTGTTAACGTCTCCTCTCAGGCTGATGGGAAAACTGGAGTTTATCCCAGTTTATCCCTCTGTTTGCGCAGCAGTTGGAACCTCCGTCTTCACAGGTACACTCCTGCCAAACTTTGCGCGCTCATTTGCAAAGCTAGGTTAACTTTATGTAAAAGAGATGCATGGGCGATACACCCGAGGCCCGGGAACCGGTGTTTTCCCTTCCTTCCCTCCCCCTGACGGAGGAGTGGCAGCTATTTAAATGCAGACTGTCATTAACAAACACAACCCTGCGCGACACCTGCTTTAATCACGGCAACAAAGGCGCAGCGAGTGGCCGAGTAGGAGCCCTCGCCGTGTGATATTCAAATGACGGGGCGGCACAACAAACAAAAACAACAACATCAAAGAATGGAGCGTGTTGGGGTGGGGGGAGGAGAAGAAGGGCGCCGCCAGCCTCCCACCACACCACCCCACTCAATCAGCTTCATCCTGAGAGTGATTAAAGCCGCAAGTGGCTCCGTCACTTAGCCTCCCAAGTTCAGAGTCTAATCCGAGCCCTGGTCTTTCCTCCATCTTGCCGTCCACCATGTCTGCCTTTCCTCCCACGTGCACGCTGGCTTATTCAGCTGCAAAACGTGGATTTGAAGCCGACTCCGGCCCCACGCTTCCTCTCTCCGTTCATCGCCTAAATGAGGAAGGTCGCTGGGATGTAACATCCTGCCGGGGCCCCGGCCCCTCAAACTAACACGCTGCATTTATCCACATTATTTTCACCTCCCTGTCAAAGCCGCCGTGTCGTATTTGCGAGGAAATAACCATTTGACTCAGTAAATAACATCAAATGCGTGCTAGCGTCCGCCTTCGCTCGTTAATCCATCAGAGGGGGGAATTTACCGGACGCACCCGAGTAAAACCCGGGCCCCACTTGCTTCCGCTTTGTCTCCCTGTGTTGCTTTTCTCATCTATCACTTGTGAAATTCCCCCATATGCATCTGCGCAACCCCATCGGGACGCGGCCCGGATGTCCGTGGACGCCAGCCTCGCCGCGTCCCGCCACGTCGGATTCCCACGCTTGGGCGGCTGGACTAATTCCTGCGGTGAGTGGTGCATCTGGGCAGCAAATGCAGGCGCAAACATGCAGCGTGTGTGTCAGCTGTAGCTTTGGAAGCCATATTACTGTGATTATTAGACATCTGCTGAGGGAATAAATCAGCCGCCATTTAATTACAAAAGCAGCCTGCTGGAGAAAATCCACAGACGCAGCATATAGCATATGTCCGTCTTCTAGGAATAATATAGGGATCTGTAAGGTTGCAGCCTCATTCAGGGAGTGGACATAATATTTATCATATTTATGGTAATGTCATTAACAATCTTTAATCTTTACCAGCACCATTTGCCTTAAAGTGAAACTTTAGCCTGTATTTTATTTAAATATAAAGTGTGACCTAAATTATTTGTTATTTTACCTAATTTAGAAGATGTGTGTGTTTTTTTTTTGGTTTTTTTGACAGACGGTTTAATTATTTACATTAAGTCTGTGCAACGTCAATAAATCCCTGTAAAGACCACTTGGAAAAGAGCCAACCCCCCCTGTTTCACCGTCAGATGGTACAGCCCAGAACCCTGGAATACCAGGACCTCTGGGCCGGGGCGGAGGGATTTTTGGCCTGCACGCCTGGTGAGAAGGCCCAAACAGGTAGGACACCTGAATTTGAGTGAAAATGTTCAAATACGATGATATAAAGTAGATAAATTGAAGATTTAACCACTTTATATTTAGCTAAAGAGTGCAGCTGATTGTTTTTAATAACCAACTTCAACTGAAACATATATATATGAGCAGTGTTTAAATGTTTGTACTGATTAACATAGCATAGCAGGCTAACTTTTCCACCAGAGCTAAAAAATGGTAATGAAAAAAAAGGTGGTTTTTGATTTGTTTTTTGGTTTTATTTACAACTGTTAATGTGCTTGGTTGGTTCAATGTGGTAACCTGACACCAATTAGTACAGAAAACAGACATTAATCTCACATTTACAACTCTATCTGTTTTTTTGTGTTTGCTTATATATATATATATATATATGTATATGTATGTATGTATATATATATATATATATATATATATATATATATGTATATATATATATATATACATATACATATATAAAAGTTTAGTTTCCATACAAGCCACCACCTCAACATATCCTTAATCACATTAATTCATATTTAGCCGTACAGAATGGCTAATCTGGCCTTTCCCTGTCCTAGAGTTGAAATACTTCCAGGGTGTGTGTCAGACATTCTTTTCACTCTTGTGTTGGTGGACGGCTCCAGTGGTGACAGTGAATGATGGCTTTATTTAAATCCATAATACTTTTAATAAATGGAGTACAGGGTGCACGGTGAACTCATAAGACATGATTAAATACCCCGCTCCCTTGTTAATTAGATTCCTTCAGGTGTTAACTGCAAATGCCAACCCTCCCAGAATGCCGATGGTGGTGGTGGAGCCGAGACGGCCGACTGCAGAGAGGCCAGGGAGAAATCTCCTTCATATGGACCCGCCGAGCCTCCATAAGTCCAGGATTTGGGGCTTTTCTCCGCAGCATCCAGGTGACATTTGAGACGGGGACACGTAGAGGTCGCTTTCATATGACGCATCGATCTGCACCCGTGATTAATATTGGTTCTCATTTATCTGTGATGGAATTAGAAAGGAATAATTCAGCCAGGACACAGGTATCCGCGGGTGCAGTCCAGTCCAAAACACCCTTCAGTGTTTATGAAATAATAAAGAGAAAAATAGATTTGCTCTTTCAGGCAGAAAGGGAAGAAAAAGCTGAAGGACTTTGAATGGTAAATACCAGCCTGGCGAAAAGGCGACTCTTTCTGTTCACCGTCCTCTGCTGCATGTTGCATTCAAGCGTGCCGGCGGCCTCTCCAGCGCTCTTTTCTTCTGTTTAACATCGGGATAGTCTCTCAGGGATGTCACCCTCCAAGAGGCCTTGAATGACAGTGGGAGTGGGGGTTGGGTTGTGTGGTAGGTGAGCTGTGGGACTGGTGATTGGTGAGTCCTGGAGGACAATGGTGGTAATCCTGAATACTGAGGCTGGTTCTCCTCCGTGGACGCTGCTCCGCTAGAATAAATGACAGAAATGAGGAAGAGGGCGGCGTCCTTGGTCCTGCAATCTGGTAACTCACCAGTAGGGTTCACCAAAACTCAGGCGTTTTCACTGCTATTTAGACCCAACTGAATCTGATACGATGCATCGTTCTTGTTTCACTGAAGAAAACGGTTAATAAAAATCTGTCATTCTGGGATGTTTAGTCCAGATTGACGAGAGAATATTGGGTTTTTTAATTTAGCGCGACGCAGCAGTTCTGAAAACTTTGGCTGCTTCGGGGTTTTTAAGGTCTCTTGAAATAACTTGAGCAGGAAAGTATTAAAAACTACACATTTCCTTTGGCATTTACTTCAAATACGCATATTTTTAGCCCCTCTTGCTTTTACCTCGAAAGCAGGCGCGACTTTCAGGGAAATTAGCTGTTTGGCGGCGCCATCTCCTGCGACTTCTGTGTCTACTTTTTTAGTAACATATATTATTGAGCTTCAAAGGCTTTTGTCAGCATATTTATAATAATTCTGATCGTTCCATTGGGGGCGAATATCATTATGCGAGGCTGAGGGCGGGGGTTCTTGTCTTACATAAAAGAAAATATTAATAACCGTCTCAGCGTTGGTCACTTAGCATGCTGTTATGGGTTTCAAACAAGTCCCAGTAGAAACATCTGCCCAGTGCGGCGGTAAGCAGATAAACTCGCTTCTGCTCCAACAGAATTTGCTGCATTATTCAGGCTTCAGGGGAGAAAAAGGCCTCTTTCCTTCACTTTTTTTCTAATCCTTGATGGATCGCTTGCTAAACATAATCATTTAGCGCCAGAGCTAACGCGGCTAGCTGGGCGCCCTGCCGTCTTCGTCTTTGTTTGTTCCTCTCCTTTGGCTGCCTCTTTTTTGTGAAGCTGGTGGCGCTGAGGCAGCGCCGGCATGAAATGTTGGGTTTATTAGGAGCTTTTTTGTTTCCAGCTGAGCGGCTGGTGTTTTCACCGTTACCGCTGTTGTTTTAGTCGCTGGAGCAGTCAAAGGAAGGAATCGGTACATGTAATTCTCTACTAATTATCTGCTGGAAAAAGAAGTAAATAGTCATCAGCAGTGATCTGTGTGTGTGGACGTGGCCGTCAGACAACACCTGGAAGGCGAATCTTCCATTTGGGAGGACGTCCGGAGCAGCACCGGAGTTAGCGGAGCAATCGTGGCTGAGCGCCGCCGTCAGTCGACACCGAGTCAGATTTATGTGGGATGATTTAGGAGATAAAACTGGGATGTTCTACATTTTAGCGTGTACATATCCATTTATGTAATTAAGTGGGAGTGCTCCCGTTAGCAACAACGGTTAATAAGCCCCGGTGGGAGCGCGGGCAGGCAGGTGAACCCTTGGCCCCGGAGATGTTAAACACAGATGAATAGATGCCACGGCGCACACACACACCAGTAAATCAGGCAGAATGAGCGGCGGAACAGGAGGCAAATGGGCCTCGCGGTTAAAAACTCAATATCGCATAAATGGACACAGCTCTCAGAGATATTAAGACTGGTAACCTTTCCACTGCAATCGAGCATTTTTCTATCGCTCACACAGCTGCTGCACATTTACAGACGGCGCCGTCTTCAGGTCCACTTTAGCCTCTAAACCTCTCTGTGTGCTGCGCAGTGGTAACGGCCAGCTAGCTGGATAAATGAGTGTACATTTTTAATAGCTCCGATAACAAGTTATCGCGCCGGCGAAGAGGGCTCGCAAAAACCGAAGGTCGCGTGTCGGCAGGCCCTGACCTCTTGAACTCTTGTGAACGTCAAGATTTAATGGGCGGAGGGAATTTGGTGTTTGACAGCCTGATATGCTGAGCTTTGACGTACAGGTACGTTTTAAGGCTAACTTACTTAGATCAGACGCTTCGTCGTGCAGTCCTCCGACACGCTCGTCAAACCTTCGCTTTGAAACAGCCTCAAAAGGCGTCTCCCGTCACGTCGAGTCTGGCTGCCTCTGCCCCTCGTATCGCGTCACCAACCTGGTTGTCAAACTCGAGTTCTGGTCACGAGCGCCTTGACAAATCCCACCAGCAGACGAGGTCGGTGACCAGCGCAGGTTAGCCTCGGCGCTAGCCACTCCAGCAGGCTAGCAACACAATAATAATCTGAAGTGCTGCATCCAACTGTGGCCCTATTTATTCTCTCCTCACCACTGCCAGCCATCATTAGAATTCATTCTAAACACAAACGCACCAGAGAGAATAGGGAATAATTAGCCTGTTTGATGCTAGAAATACCCATTTTACATTCTTAATGAAAGAAAAACAGAGCAGAAAGTGGAAACAGAAGCTGCAGCCGTGACAGGCAGCGCTTTCCACCACAAATACAGCCCGTTTCAAATGGCTTTCTGACTATTTAGGAGCAAAAAGGACTTTAGAAAAGGTGATCAGCCTTCTGGACACCTCCAGAATCTCCTCACATTTGCCTTATGTGTCTATAATTAGCCTTTTGTGGTGGGTTTTTAGTAGAAAAGCGTGTTGAATTCAAGTTGCCTCTGAAAGACAGAGTTCTGAATAGAAGCACTCGACGCTTTTGTGGCGACATGCGTGTGAAAACTCCACCTTGTTTTTATTTCATGAGCCTTGGCTGCGTCCGGGCTGCACATCTGCAGCCTCTTAGCTGTTTTTTTGGTGGCGCCTGCTGGATGGTGCAGTTCTAAATAATGAAACTCGGGTGTTTTGCCTCTTAGCGCTGCTCCTCTACATCAGTCGCTGTCACACAGGACTGGGCTTCCCAGCCGAGACGAGGGAGCTGCTCAGCCCGCCTTGGCCCGGCTTCTTCTGCGCTGCATCCAGCTTCCAGGGCTTTGTGGCAGCGTGTTGTGTGTTGAGTGTTGCGTCAGGCGTGGGCTCCATAGTGGAAGGCTTTCCTGTGACGTCTGTGGCTAATTGGAGAGCGGCTAGCCTCAGTGCTGCCTCGCCTTCCTGCGTTTTCCCCTCCTCCACCTCCAGGACCACCTACTTTCTTTGTTTTCCTTCAAATGTTCACATATTTTGCCCAATTAGCTTCATTTGCTCCCAGTCTGAGCAGGAGGTAGACGCGGCGTAAGTCAGGGCCCGGCGCTGCCAGGCGGCCATTCCAGCGCGGCTGCTGAAACAAGCAGAATTAGCGAGTTGCTGCCTGCTTTTTCCTCCAGTTCGTTCTGGTTCCACGACCCTGGAATCACCAGCACGGCTCCGTCTAATGAGCGAGGACACCGTCCATCGCCCAGGAGAGGCCAGTGGTCTCCAGCCGGCCGGCGCTGCTGATGGCTGCACGGCGACTAATTACAGGCAGCTGTTGCGTTCAGTCATATTGATTCATATTCAGGAGGGCGGAATCAAATCAAATCAGACGCAATCAAGATTCACAGATTTTACCCTGAAACTCCACCAGGTGGAAGGGGGGAGGCAGGAGTAGAGCCACAGGACACAGGTGTCTCACCATCACATCTGAAATGGCCTTCATCACCTGAGGAACGGACCGACTCAGGAGGTCAGGAGGTGATTTCACACCGGGCTGCCACAGGCCTGCAGCTGAAGCAGCTAGCTAGCTAGCTACTCCAGCGCTCCGGAGAAGCGATTCCCCTCACAGCTCTGAAGTGGCTTCTGGCCACATCCTGTACGACACTAACCTCGGAGGCTCAAGGAGCTCCTGCTCCTCTGCCCGTTCTAACGGGCCCACGTGTGAAAAGTCACACGGCTGGGGATGTGTTACCGACTGTTTCATCCAGGTAATGGAACAGCCAGAAGAGAGAGGCGGCTTCTTTGTCAGGGTTCAGACCGCCTGACTTTTTTCATCTCCAGTTTGGAGATTTAAAAAAACTGCTTCCTGACTGAATACGCCAGTCTGATTGGCTGAGAGGTCTGACACATCAGCAGAGGCGCTGCAGCGTGGGGGCCCTCCGGGGGCCCAAGCCCACCACTCAAACGCAGCAGTTTGAAGTGATATTAAAGAAACGGGTGGCTGGATGTTGCTGATTCCAGCACAGATTGGATTAATCACACGGCTCATCGGGCGGGAACATGTGGAAAAGGTGCTGAAAGGATCATATGTGTGTGTTTTCGTCCCATTAAGTTCTTCCCGTTTGTCTCTTCTGACTTCACCTAATAAGGCGTTGTGCTGTTTCCTTTCTGCCGGCGCTGCTATTGTTAGCGCCTCTTGTCCTCGACTGAGAGCTTCAGCTGTCACTCAGTCATTAAGCGAAGGAGCGATGGGTCCTGACAGATGAAAAGAGCAAATTAATTCAATACTGATACCAGAGTCTGAGGCGTCGGAGCAGGTTTGGTTCTGCTTTTTCCTTAAAGACGCGACCGGAGCTGGAATGAAGAGCAGACGTGTTTTTTCTTTCCTCTCTGCAGTTCATAAATAGCATCAGCATGTTTATCAAAGCGCTGAGGGATAAAATATGGGATGCCAGAATGCCGTTTATTTCCCTTCTTCCTCGCAGATACGTCGCCTGACAGAAAACCCTTTCCTGGTGAGGAAATAATGTCGGAAAACCTTTTCACCCATTGAGCAGAGTAAACATCCCACCGTCAGGTCTTCGATGCAAAGCATCAAAGTGGCCGAGAAATTTAAAAAAACGTAATAAAATATCGAGCGGTAATGTCGCACGAAAGCAGAAACCTCAAAGGCTCTTTTAATGCTCTAATTCATCATCTCTGGCCACCTCCCAGTCCGTCCAGTCTGATGCTAAAGTTCCCAGTTCACGGGGGAGGAGGGTGGCTTTGTTCCGCCCTGGGGGAAGAGCGCGGGCCGCTCAGGCTCAGGCTGCCTTTCCTTCTTCACAAGTTTTCTTGTTACAGCAAATGAGGCGTCCATTTTGTTTCCTCTTTTTTTTTTGCTTTTCGAAAAAGGCAAGTGTGCCAGCGGAGGCCGGTAATGGCCCCATAACTCTGAGGGACGAGCCCCAGCAGTGGCACCCACAACTCCCACAACCGGAGTGGTGAAATCAGTCAGCGCACTGGCTTGTTTCTGGATGAAACGGAGGCTTTGTCTTACAAATGGAGGGCTGCTCCTGCCGCTCCTTCCCTCCTGGCTGAGAGGAGGTTGGCGCCGGTTTGGGCTGGAACCGCCGTCAGCAGGGCGCAGCGTCGCATCGACCACAGCTCACAGGACAACTTTTATTTAAAAGCAGCGGCTTGTAGTTTGGGACCCGCGGAGGCCTCCGCCGCTGCCTCTCGCCGTTTTAACGCCGGCACACCTCAGGCCGCAGGGCTTCTGTGGCCCTCCTCCCCCCGGGGGGGAGGGGGGGGGGGCTCTCTTCCTCCTCCTTTTTCTCCTCCTTCTCTTCCTCCATCTCTTCCTCCATCTCTTCCTCCTCCTCCTCCTTCTCTTCCTCCTCCCCCTTTTTCTCCTCTTCCTTCTCTTCCTCCTCCTCCTTTTTCTCCTCCTTCTCTTCCTCCTCCTCCTCCTCCTCCTCTTCCTGCTCTTCCTCCTTCTCTTCCTCCTCCTCTTCCTCCTCTTTTTCCTTT
>CAAE01014768.1:795238-863989 GCA_000180735.1 Tetraodon nigroviridis
CTCCTGCTGCCAGTCTGGTCCTGCTCCAGGGTTCTTCCTGTTAAAGGCTAGGTTTTTCTCTGCCTCTCTTCCTCGTTGACGTCGTTTATGTGAAGCAGTCAGACGCCATCTTGGTTGTTAGCGCGAGATAACGCAGCTAAAGGTGACAGCAAACAGTTAGCCAGAGAAATCAGACATGCAGCTGCGACAGGATGCAACTTTGAACTGAAGTTTCTCTTTTCTAGCGTTGACAAGATGCTGGTTTTTGTAGCGGCGTGAACCACAAAGCTGTTCGTCCGCCTCGGCGGCTCCCAAACGAACCTTTGGATCTGTGTTTGGCTGAATGGGAGCGTTGTATTTTAACACACGGTGGACATTAGATTCTGTTTTTTTATTGTAATCCACTGACATAAACGGAAGGGGGGGAACGGCGGTAGCATCTGCAGCGACGCCAATCCTCATTCAGTCCTGATAATGAAATTTGAAACAAAGCCCCAGAGAGATTAGGGATTCTCCTCCGCCAGCAGATGTTTATGAAATAAAGCCACCAGGGAGAGTCGGGGATAACAAAGTGTGGTGATGAAGGAGAGAACGTCTCCATTCTCTCTCTGCTGTTGGGTCGGGAGGCTACCGGGACAGCAGAGGGAGCAGATTTGGACATTGTTGATGAGCCCCCCCCCACCCCCTGTGCGAGTGCCGCTTCAGGATCAGGACTAGAGACAATGTGGCCCCGCCTTTATCTCACTGCAGCACTCTGCCTGAATGGATGAAAGGCCGACTCCCCAAGACTGGTTTGGTCTTCGTTACTGCCTGGAAGACGCTGAGGTTGTGTGAGATGTGTGTGTCGCTGCTGCAGAAGCACCTCCTCTCAGCTGTGATCAGGGTCAGCAGTGGGCGGAGCTAATCCCAGGTACGCCTCACTGGACTTGCTTGGGCTGTGTTGGGGCATTTGAACTGGTTTCGATCAGAAAGACAGGCTGGGGAGCTTAAGGACAGGGTTTATTCCTCAAACCCTCTAAGGCTGCGCTCACCTCGGGGAGCCGCCCCCGACCTTCAGCTCTGATCAAACATCAGGCCATGCTGGAATCTCAGACAAATTGCTTCTAGATGGTCTTCCATCCATCCTCTGAGGAAACTCGAGCAAAAAAAAGAAGGAAAACTCACTTGTTAAAGACCCTCAATTTGTGAGACTGGAGCTGTCACATTTGATAAAGCTCACTGTAGCCGGGAGCGGGGGGCACTTCGGTGACACCCAAACCTACCGTTAACGCACTCCTTTTGGTCTTTGGTGGGCTTCAAAGGTGGCAGGATCTCACCTTAAGTAACGTGACTTAAGGGGTGTGTTGTTTTCAGGGGGGGTGTTTTTAATGATGCCTGCGATTCGGCAAATGAGCAAGCGAAAGCCAGTGAAATTGGGAATGAACACATTAGCCGCTGTTGACAGATGAGTCTTAATTGTTACCTCTGGCAAATGGGGCTTCACAGAGGAGAACAAAAGCGCTCCTCCTCCCGGCGCCCTGTTTGATGCAATGTGACGATGACCTTGCTGCAGTGCACCCCCGCCCCCCCCCCACCGCAAGATCCCTGAGAGTTTATCTTGACACACTCCTGAAGACCGTCTCCCAGGTGATGGCTGATAGACCGATTCATTTGCCTCTGTCAGGCCGCCTGATGAATCCCCATTGTTCCCGGGCTCGTCCGCCTGTTCCTGCTGCTGCAGGGGAGCCGCGTTATTGTTTCAGCAGCCTTAAACTGTTAATGGCCCGGGAAAAAAAAAAAAATCCTTAGAGTGCTTCGGTGAGGGTTGTCCTCACCGTCCTACGCGCGCTCCCATGGTAACAACAATAGCTTAATCCCACCGTGTACACAAAGCACGGAGGACTCGGCGCCTCGGAGTCAAGCGTTACGGTGGAATTTATCTCCATCTTTCACCGTTTGTCACCTAAATGTAACCTGCTATACCTGACAGGTCGCACACCATAATACTTTAGTTTTGTGGCTGTTTTTGTTGTTGGAAAATATATTGTTTTCTCAAAAAGACAGAGATGGATGTCGAACAAAAAAAGGCAAGTCATAAGTCATCAAAGATAGAAGTCTTTGGTGTCGGTGATAGGCGTCTTTGATGTCAAAGATAGAAAATCTTTGATCTCGCGTGACAAACTAAAGCCGTATCATGACGTTAGCTCAGCCTAAAGAATTAAAAAAGGTGACCCTTCGTCATGTTGCCTGGAAGAAGGAAACATTGAGTATTTGTGCACTTCTGCAGTTCACACTTGGACATCTGGGCTTTGAAGTACCTGCTTCTGCCTTTGTGGTGATTTGGATCGTGTCATAACTACCTGTTATTACACAAGTCCACAGAAGTCATGTTTGCTGCATACTTTTTAAAAACAGGGCAGAGCAAGTCCAGCTGCGGGACACAGCGAACCTGCCAACCTTTGGGACCATACGATCGATGTTAGCGTACTAAGCTACATCCTGCCCAGAGTTAGCCTCAGAAGCTACGGTTGTGGCTGTTACTCTTTCAGATCTTGGTGAAGTTTGTCCCTCATACAACAACCGCTTACTTTTTGTTCTCAACCAAAGGACGCAACAAGCTCAGCTCTTCCTTTGAACGCCCCTGCTTCCTGATGCTGGGTTGCTCCACTCGGCGCTGAAGCAAGCCCGGTTCAGTCACGCAAACACGGCACGTCAGCGCACACGACAGCTCGATTGGCACCTTCTTAGCTTTTGAAAATAAACAGTTATAAATACCTCCTCACGTCTTTGAGCTCTCTGACACCCACGCGAGCCGGCGAAGGGCTGCGAGGCCTCAGCAGGAGCCACGGGGCTGACTGACGGCGCTGGCGGAAATACAACAAAAACCTGCATCTGTGGCACGTGTACTTGGTGTAAAACCTTAGAAAAACACCCAAGAATTTTGTGTGTGAGGGTCAGCGTTGACGGGAGCGGGGCCAGGGGGTGAGGCGCTGCGTTCTGAGGTCATGGTTGGCCAGAACACCGCCATCAGACTGATGGGATGTCTGGAAACCAAACCTAAACTCTCTGGTCGCTCTTCTCGTCAGGAAGTCATCGCTGGTTGTCGCAATTGACTGCGCGCGCTCATCTTGCAACAGCGGGACGACCTCATTGGCGCGGCGGGCAGAGCGTGAGTGGTCCTGCCTGGCTCAGGGGTGGGCCTGCGGGTGTTGGATGAGCCATCGATCCCTGCTAGCATGCCCTTCCACCAGGGGGTTCTTCACCCACACCTCTCCCCCCGCCCCCCTCATTGACTTTCTGCCACGACCGTCTGCTGTCACGGCATGACCTGACATTTAATGATCCTTTGATAGAGTAACGTCACATTTATCATGTCCGGGGCCGGATCAGAGCGCCACCGTAGGTGAACAAATACCACCGGGTGGGGGAGGGTCAGTGTTGGGATTGACGGCAGGGGTCATTTAGGGTCAAAGGAGAGAAAAGTTTTTGCAGTATGACCGTGCTTGTTGTTGAACCAGCCAGCTAGTTAGCGTCCCTTTGTCCACCTTCCTGATTGTCCAGTATCTAGCATCTGCTAAAGTTTAGCTTTGGGTCTCGTGGCCAATCCAGCGTTCTCGGATTACGTTTGCTTCTTTCTGTCAGTCTTTATGCTGTAAATAACGCTCGCCTGTTCTGAGTGAATTTCGACATGATGGCGGAGCTGGAGACAGACTAACGCTTGCACAAATCCAGAGATGTGCTGTGCTAGCATCCTGTCACGCTGTAAAACTTACCGTGTTACGGTCAAAAAGGGATGTTAATTTACGTTGCTGATGTCGGACCAGCTGTTGCTGGCTGTGATCAGGCCACAGTGAGTGGCTTTTTTATTATTTAGAAATATGATGTCAGATAAGTAATAATTAATCCCAGCAGAACCGAGTTTAGTTTTTTTCTCGATTAGATTAAAAGGCATCAAAAATGAATGCTAATCGGTCCAGCTTTGAGAAATGGTTGAAATAGTGAAAGTTTTGCTTCATTTTTCTAATAACTGCAGGGTCACCTGGAGCTTCCTGATCGATTCTTCAGAATTTGGGGTTTTATTTGAGGAGACCTGCGTAAATACGAGTTTTTCTCTGCATCGACTGTGTTGTGATTTTATCTTGCAGCCAGTGAATGAAGCAACTATGCTTTTGCATTTGCTGGTTTGACTGCAGTCCTCAGCTGGATGCCTGTTGATGCTGCAGTAACGGCTCCATATCTGCAGGAATCAAAGGAGCCTTTAGCTAACTCAGGTCCTCAGCTCCTTAAAGAGTTTAAAATGGTAGTCAAAGTTTTTGCCTTCATCTAACATCCTGGCTAGATTGCTAGCAGAAAAAAAGTGTGCCGCGAGTTAAAGGTTGCGTAATTATCCTTCTTTCGGCACGGCCCATCGTCGTGCAAATGAAGGCATCTGCAAATTTTGACCGACTGATGAAAAAAAACAAGGGTGGAAGGACACTAAGAGGTGTGTTAATTTACAAAAGGCTGGAGGAGAAGCTAATTAAGCCGGCTGTGGGTAACGGCAGAAAGTGCTGAGTCCTGGAGACACAAAATATTTATTCATCAGCCCATTAAATTTTCATCCCTTTTTCCCCCTACTATTTTGAAAGTGTGGAACGGAGGAAAGCTTTGAACATTTGACCTTATATGTAAAAGTATGGGGTGAATTTAGGGAGCCTCGGGGATTGTTTTAATCATGAGGACCCAAGAAAAAAACCCGCTCAATGAGTGAGGTCTTATTCAAATCACACCATCGCAGCTCTTTTGGTAAAAATCTGTTACGATGAAATATTTACGAAGTATTACAAGAGGGAGCTAAAAGTCAGTCAGAAAAAAAAAGAACTTCATGTTAAAAAATCACAAGTCATATTCAAAAGTTTTAAGTTTGGCGCGCCCATATTATAAAACAAATTTGTTTTTATGTAATTTATGACATTTCTGTGAGTTATAAACGATCATTGATGCCTGTAGTCCTACAGTATCCCACTAGGCTAGCTGAGCGAGCGTTTAGCTTTCAGAGAAGAAGAAATTGGAGCAGAAGTAAAACTTTCCTGCGCTTATTTAAAGCTACGTTAGCATTGCAAGCGCCTGAAAACTGCAGCTAAGGTGCCGACGCCGATTCGCGCTGCCGACATCTTTGTTCGGTTGGAATAATTGCCTGGGATAATCAGACCAGGACAATACGCCGATGGATAAAACATCGCACCGTACAGTCCTGGAGCTGGGGCGGCTCCAGGACTGTATGAAAGGATGGCGCTGTGCACAGGAAACGGTCACGTGCGCCTGTAGCCTAATTATATGGCAACAAACGAGTTGCCAATCAGGAGAATATATTGTCTGGTTTTATCTCAGGAACTCATCAAGTCGACCCAATTATAGGCGGCGGTGAGAGAGACATGGGCGGCAGGCGGGCCTCCATTCGGTTAATTCATGATTGCCAATTAAAATAGAATAGCGTGCAAAGTTGTAAAGCTGTCAGGAGGGCCCAGCTAAATTACCCTTTTCCACTTTGAATGATGGATGCCTTCATGGCGCTCCCTTATCTTATTTATTTTCTGGGCAGAAGGTAGAAACGGGGACAGGAGCCGTTTAAAGGAGGCGTCCTAATGGCTCCTCCTGTTCTGGAGTCTGTGCGTGCCGTCCGTTTGAGCTTTAATGGCGCTTTCGTCTGCGCCTCAGCCTCGGAACGCTTGCTGCTTCGCTCTTACTGTTCAGCGATAACAGTGAATGTGATTTCTGTCTTAGATGTTAGTGTTAAATATCAGGATACATTTTTTAATGATTTTCATAATTTCGGTGTCTGTAAAAGTACCAGAAACAGTTTAAATCAACCACCAACTAGGTTCACCTTGGAGTTGAGCACAAGAACGTCAGGCCGTTAGCCACCGGTGTTGGCGTGCTGCCTAAAGGGGCGGCACTACAAAGACACGTATTACATCTGCATAAACGCTGCCCTCTGTTAATTCATTTTCACCTCTTTTCCTGAACGCAGCAGGAGCAGGAGGCTGCTTCTAGCTGTATCCTCCTTTGCTCCCCTGTCCATCCCGTAGATGTTAGGCTTGCATTTTGAGCAAGTGTTTATATTCCGGCAGGCGTTCAAAGTTCCTGTTTCTGCGGGTACAGGAACATATGCTGCCCGTGTCTCTCGCACCATTAGCTCCTGTTGCCATGCTACAGATGACCTAATTAAAAGGTGTCAGGCTGAAACGTGTCACATTCTCTAAAAGCCAAAATTGATAGCTCGCATTAATTTTCCCTTTTTCAAAATGACCTTTAATTTCGCCTGCCAAGTGCAGGCTTGTGTCTATAGTGGCACGCCCCCTTCTTCTCTCCCCCTCCTGAAACAATATGTCAGACGGTGCTGACAGAGAACACCGCCGCTCCTCGGAGGAGAGGATGGTGTCACTCTTGGATTTCAAATATTTACGAGAAAATGCCAGGCGCGCGCCGCTTCCCGACACGAATCACCGTGGGCAAATCTCCCGTATCATCACGCCACCCTCTGCAATTTGCTCACTTTTGCTGTAGCCCTCCTTTCTGCTTTAAACGTCTCCCGCGAGACCTCAGAGCAACAAACCCCAGATCCCAACATGTCTCTGAAAGTAATGGCTTCCATCGCCACTTGGTTCAGTTCCCTCCCAGGAGGGGCGGCTGCCGGTCAAGCTCTTCTCTGCAGATTAAAAGACAGCGCTGCTGCGGCGTCACATGGTCAGGAGATCAATGGCACGGCCGAGGAAATGAAAGCCGTGATGGACGCGGGCGACCTCACAGGCTCCGTTTGTGTTCACTCGGTGGGACCTGAGGGGGGTCCTGTCAGCAGAGGCTAGCGTGGCAAAGAAAACCCCCAGGGGGCCTTTCACCGAAAGACTTTGGACATCGGCTCAATCAAAGCGCGTCCCTTCGCGTGGAACGGCGCCCACAAAAACTTTAGTTTTTAGCGCGGACAGCTCGTCACACGAGCAAAGAAGACAACCATAAGTCATTTTGTTTGAGATTGTGTTAGTTATTCTCAATCATCAGGACATTAATCACCATCTGATTAATGTTCTTTCACTCCTCCCCAAAAATAAAAACATACTTCTAAACATTTGTAATTTCTGGGAAACAACAGTGTTGCTAGCAGACGAATACAAAGGTGCCGTCTGCATAAGAACATATGTAGTTGGTTTCCTTTCCGTCTTTAGCTAACTCACAAAGGTCCCCTCATGTGATGGTAATGTTATTGTTGGTGATACGCTAACCTTGGTAACACCTGTGTTGGGTTGTTGTAATTGTTGCCAGATAGGTGAATTATTTGTATAATATCGATTTTACACGATTAGTTCTTCTGTCGTCTCCTCTGCCCGTTGTTGTGACTATAAATTCATTTTTCTTGCCAGAGTTTATGTTCAGAAATGTCGGTGTTCTGCTCCCCGTCCACCCGCTGACTCAGCGAGTCTTCTTGGCTGGTACATTCACATAAAGATCGGAAGGAAATTTAATGGGCGAGAGAGAAATTCCCGGAGTTAAGGAGAAGTGCTGAGATATGACTGAGTCTGGCTCCGGCATCATTTGGTGAGGGAGAGTGTGTGTGTGTGTGTGTGTTTGTGTGTGTTTCTGTGTGTGTGTGGGTGTGTGGGTGTGTGGGTGTGTGGGTGTGTGAATGTCCCACTGACAACTTGTGGGTAGATGGCGTGTGCTGGATGAACCCTTTTCATTTCCTCTTCCTCCAGATCGGGGCCACACCTCTGTCGCCGTGGCAATGGCCCGGGTGCCACATTCTGCTCCAGGACCGGCGGCGCCTGCATTCACCTGCATCTGGCAGGAGGAATCGGGAGCTTGTTTCCTCGTTAAGGCAGCAGCCGGAAAACACGGAGGTTATTGAGGAAAACAGAATGTGTGAAGAAAAGGATGCGAGACAGAGAGATGAAGGATAACAAGCTCTCTCTCAGCTCGGCAACCGTGAATGGTGCAGCTCCGCTGGGCTGAATGCAAACAGGCCCGGGGTTTTCAGGCAGGCTGCTGGAGCGTGCACGCTCACACCTCCCCCGCTGTGGCAGAGCTACCGTCGCCACAAAGCCTCATATCTTTTCCAGTCTTTTCTGTCCCTTCCTGTCTCCCTCCGTCTTCATTCCTGTCTTGTTTGTGCTCTTTTATTCCTTCCCCCTCATTGTGTCCAACACACTGACATTCTTCCTCCCTCTGACAAACAGGAGGAGAAGCACCCGGACGAAGCTCACCACCACACACCTGGAGCATTTTCTGGCTTTTAATTGGAAAACAACCAAACAAAACTTGTCCGACAAACTACACCTTCAGCCAACGTCTCGCTTGGTCCTTTAAAACTCTGATCAAAGTCATATTGATCTAACTCGGATGCTCATTCCTTCATTTTGATCTTCAGGGGAAAAAACTGAAGTCCCTCAAGACATTTACTGTATCTCTGTTAGCCACGTTGGCTAGTGACGTTAGCTTGGAATCTCAGGTAAACGTGAAAGCTCCCATCCGGAGACTCGGCGACTTCGGTCTTGCTGTTGTTGCTGTCGTCGTTGCTTGTCTATTTGTGACTTATTGAAACTATTCCTCTCACATTCCAGGAGTGTCCAGGTCCATCTTTGCCGAAAGTGCCGCCCTTTATTCCTCCGCCTTCTGGGATGGCAGCCACCAGCCGTGGGCGGGGCTTGTGTTTGGGGCTAACATTTCGAGCTATTCTAATTCCTACCTAATTCTGAAATCCAAACCTAAGGCTTTCACTCACTGACAAGTATTTTTGTCTTTCCGAACTCTTTCCCTGCAGTGGTTCTGGCCCGCTCCGCCGGGGGCGGCTGGTGGGGCCGTCTTCTCTCACTGGGTTCAGATCTTTGGTTGCATTGAGAGCCCAGGTCCTTGAATGCTGCTGAACCCTGCTGGCTATTAGGATTCCGCTCAGGATCCCGGCCGACACAACCCGAGGTGAATGAACGCGTCTGTCTGCAGCGAGACATTTCTCTTTCAGGGCCGGCAGCGGCGAGGAAGCGCTGATTGCGGAGGCTGACCCCCCGTACTCGCCCATCTCAAGTATCCACCGCCAGTATTTACTTTTTTTCCCCATTTGTAAGGGCTTGATCTTCTCAACGCAGAGTGAATACCTGTCTCTTTCCTCTCTCTCCCTCTCTTTCTCTCCCTCTCTTTCACTCACTCACTCACTCAAGTGAGATTTTCTGCCACAACACAAAAGATGCCACAAGTTCAGAAAAACCTTCAGCACAATTGATTATTTTCCAGGTCGTCCTTGAAAAAGGTCTCGGCAGCGCTGCTTATGTGCAGAGTTGCATCAACACTTTCAGGACACATCGATGAGGATTAGAGCAGTTTTCACAGCGGTGGGTGGCGGCGGCGGGGGGGGCGAAGGGGGTTCATTCCTAAAAACGCCTCATTTTTAAAAACCCGATGTGCTAATTTATTCTTATTTCAGCCTTCTGCAAGACAAGTTCTGAGAAGCGGCAGCTCGGCACCATTGCTATTCCTCCTCTGTAATCTGTTTAACCCCTGGGGGGGGGCAGGACGGGTCGGTGCTAAATTAGTGTAATCTGAACAAGCCTTTCTGGAATATGGCGCTTTCAGCCTGTAAGAGATTTTATCCGCCTCCAGATTTCACCGTCTGACTGACAGCGAGGATATGACCACCCAAATCGATACGGCCTATCCGGCGTGATTAGGTCATCCATTATTTCACTCGAACTCTCGACCCTCTTACATCGCATCTGATGAAAACGTAACGGTTCAATACTCGCTGCACGATTAGTCCAAATCCCCGCCTCTCAGGATGGAGGAGCTGCGGCGCTCTCCACACGCTCCATGCAAATGAGTCTGCCTTTTGAGTCAGGGAGTCTCCCCCTCCTCCCCCGTTTCCGAGGTTCAAGGCCCGGCTGATCCTCCCTGGGGAACGCCACGCTGCGAGTGCCAGTTTACATTTCAGGAGTTGTTTGCAAACCCACACGCGGAGAAACGGCGGAACCGCCACAATCTCCTGCGGATCACGGCGCGTCTGGCTGTTCTTCTGTTTGCCGACAGTCAGTCATGCTGATTGACTGACTTTGGAGCTGCAACTGGATTGTTTGAAACACATTTAAAGCTCCTTAATCTTTAAGCCCTGTAACATCAGACAGTCGTTCCTCAGAGAGCCGTTGCTGTCGTTGCCGTTGCCTTGTCGTAGCCGGTTGCTGTCCTTGCCGTTGTTGCCGTTGCCTTCGTTGCCGTTGCTGGTCGTTGTCATTGCTGGTGTTGTCATTGCTGGTGTTGTCGTTGCTGGTGTTGCCGTTGCTGTCGTTGCCGTTGCTGGTGTTGTCGTTGCTGGTGTTGTCGTTGCTGTGGTTGCTACAGGTTGACGTTGTTGATCATGTAAATGCTGATTGACAGCTGACCTCCACGATGGTGCGGGTGGCCCCTCGCTTCCAGGCGGGGATGCTGCCTCATCATTTTTCCGTCAGTGTCGCATCTGAACGGAGCCGCAGACGATTCCAGCTGCAGCCGCCCTCGACGCCACGGTGCCGCAGAGATGGCGGGTTTAGATTTAGCTTGTTTAGAAGCGTGTGACTGGCTAAGCGTTATTTAAGATTCCGGTTCAAGCCGAAGCGACTCGTGTTGTGACGGCTCTGCGGGTCTTTAAACATCCAGTCAATATCTTGTTTAGGGCTGAAATTAGACAGTCAGTGTCACAATCATCCGTTTCCAATGATAGCGAAAGCCACTTACTAGAATTATAAAGTCAATGGTCATTTAGCAGGTCAGAGATTGATCGGGAATTACCGTGAATCATCAGTGTATTTGGCTGTTTCGTGTATCGATCTGTCTGAGAACGTAGAGAGACAGAACAAGAGGCACAACAACACAACAACAGCCTGGAACAAATGAACTTTGTTTTGAGAGTTTGCAAACAGGCTGGTCAATCAGAAAATGGCTCAAACTACCTAGCTTTAGCGGCTCTTGGTAACAGCGTGTGTGATAACGGCTTCTTAGCATCACATCCTGTTACCAAAGCTAAAAAAATTTGGATTCTCATGTGATACTTTAAAAAACTAGATAGCTTGTCTGTCGGCCATTTTGAAAAACTGTTGGCGTTGCTGAGGTTGACCGTGTCTCCACCGACTGATGTGATACTACATCTTCTGCGCCAGCTAAGACAGTATTTGGTCCAGTAAGAATATTTGTGTTCATATGTGACCATATTAGCCTGGCCAAGTGGCTAACATAAGTGATGCTAAATGATTCTAGTCTAAAAACATGTTCAATTGTTGAAAAAATATATTTTTGATTTCATTGCATGATTTGTTTATATTTTTCTAATTATTTTACTTTTTTCCCTAAATGCAGGAGTGTTTAGCTATCAGCTAACTTGCTAAAAGAACTAAAAAGTGAATTGTCTTGCCTCTCGTATTAACGGCCTTTACACACTGCTGTGGCGGGTTACGACCCACCTCTGCCCACCTCGGGGGTCAGATTCTCTTGCGGCTCCATAAACTCGTGTACAGTATCACCGTTTTCCTCGTTAACTGAACATAGACACCCATCAGGCCACATGTCACCGGCGAGCAGATAACAGCGTAGCTGGATGAGTGCAGGTCACGAAGGGGGGGGCAGCTTGCTCAGCTGGTAGTGTGTTACAGGAAGGGGGGAGCGGCGGCGTCACCCCGGGCATCTCCTGACTGCCAGTGATTGATGGGGAAGAGCTGACGCGTTGGCCTCCCAATGTCACCGTCCAATTAAAACACTCTCGCCAGCTGAACGGCGGTGCTGCCCCTCACCCCCTCCCTCTCACCTGTTTATTATCACACACACGCTCTCCCACCTTGCTCGGCAGCCTCTAAGACCACCTCTTTCTTCTTCTTCCCCTTATTTCATCTGCTCTCCCAGGTGTGACAAACAGGGGGCGCTCTTTCTGTTAGTTTGGGTCATCGCTCCTCTTCTCCTGCAGCACAAAAGGAGTTCAACCAGCCTGAAAGATGCACACAAGACAGAAAAACCCCACAAAGGAAGAGTCTGGCAGCGTGGTGATCAGCCTGGTTTTATTATCTGCAGCACATTGACCACAGACGGGCGTGAGAAATAATCAATAATCAGCTCAGAAGAATCCAGTCTGACACTTCAGCTGCTTCTCATTTCCCTGCTGAAATGGATTAGCCACAACACAATGAAAAGAAAGAAAACCCGAGAAATTCATTGTTAAATTCACAAAAACAAATTACAGATGCAGAGATGCAAGGAATAATATTTATGTGGAAGAAATAATTTTTAAATATCACCTAGATTTATGCTGCTAAATGTTATTTTGGCTGTGATGAAATCAGATTTTTTTTGGTGTGTTTTTAACCATATCTGGTGTTGTTTTTTCAGGACTTTAAAGGTCTCTTGCTGCAGGTTTGGTCACCATGACATCAGCTTGCAGCTAACTGGACTTAAGAAGCAGAGAAATCAAAGATGCAGCAGGAAAAGGGGGGCAGCCGTGCCAAAGAAGCGATTAGGAGACGCATCAAACCATGTGGCTGTTGAGCATTTAGGTGGCCTTTCTTGACTGGTTCCTCTGGCAGAATTTTCCACTGGTTTCCACTCAAACCAGTCCTCAGTCTTCATGCCATCTGCTGCCACAGACTTGGCACCTTCGGAACGTCGGTTCCTCCTCCACTCGGCCAAAGCGCTGCGTCCGTCTCTGGCTCTATTTTCACCAACTTCTTTCAGTGGAAACTCGTCTGATGTGTTCTCAGCCCACCCCCTTCCTTTCCCCCTCTCTCCTCTCTCTCTCTCCTCTCTCTCTCTCTCTCTCTCTCTCTCTCTCTCTCTCTCTCTCTCTCTCTCTCTCTCTCTCTCTCTCTCTCTCTCTCTCTCTCTCTCTCTCTCTCTCTCTCAGCAGCTCAGGATGAGACTCGGACGAGAGCGGCACTCCGACTCCTCACTCTGCCGCGGCTGATTCCTCTGTTAGAGAGAAGGGTGGTCGAAAGCCTGCAGCTGGGCTTCCCTGGAGAGAAAGAGAGGTGAAAACGGAGAGGGAGAGAGAAAAAGAGTGAGAGGGAGGGAGGGGGCAGAGGGAGAGATCAGATGTGCGGTTTCCTCTCATCCAAGCGGTGAGAGCCTTTACGCGCGATCCTCTCCGATCTCCAGCATCTCGCTGCCTCTCAAGGACTAATTTTAACCCTAACTTTAATTCTCACTTTTATTCCCCCCTTCCCTCTTCCCCCTGCATGCGTTCCACCTCCCTCACTGTGCGGGAGACAGACGCAGCCAACTTTCTGCGGCAGCAGGCGTCTCTGCGGCGGTGAACTTCTCTGGTGAGTAAGTGCAGCATCTCAGCTCTCACACTCCATCCTTCACTGCCGCCATGCGCCTCCGTCCGTCTTCCGGCTGATATTCCCTCCATCCCGTCATTAGTATTCCACGGGCACGAGTCCCGCAGCGCAGACCTCCGCTGTCAGCCCGACCAGGACGCGGCTTCTTCTCTTCCTTAATTCTGAAGTTGCTGAAGCGATGAAGATGGTGTGTTATTGAGTTCAGGAACAGGTGCGACCCTCAGGAAGTTTTTAGTTTAAAATATATTTTCTTTTTGCGTTGCTGTTGACATTTAGTGATGGAGAAAACAAATAATCAGACGTGCTCAGATTAGGATTAGAATTGAAGCTGGAGCTTCTGGGGAAATTCTCCACAGGTGCAGCAGGGCAGAGATGTTGCTCAGGGAAATTCTGCAGTTTCTGCTGCGAAAGTGCAGAAAGTCTGTAGTGTAGTCGCCGTTTTCATTCCTGTTGAAAACAGAGCTAAGATGTTGTGTTTGTGGATCAGTGTTGATGCTGGTAAAACCATGAGGAACCTGCGGAGGAACCTTCAGACCCGACATCTCGGGCTCAGCGGTGGGTGTCGGGGCCGTCGGCGTCCTTCAGGCCCATGCTGACCCTCTGAATTCCCCCAGAAAAAGAGAACCGCTGCGGAAGGTTGGGAGGTTGCAGGAAAACCAGGGGAGTACTGCGTTGGTGGGGTCTCTTCGCAGCGGCTCTGTGATCTTGATGGAGAGGTTTCAGGAGCGGCGGTGAAGTCCCCGCATGCATGTTTGCTGCAGCGAACGCGCTCGATGATTGAAGAGAATATGGATGAGGGGAAGCGTGTGATTGGTTAGCCAGTGCCCCGGCTTTGGTAATCCTGTTGTGAGACTGCCAAATGGGATTAGAAGACAGTGTGTAACAGAGTCGGGGGATGACTGCGGGGCTCCGCGTTCACGCCTTTATCTCCCGTTTTCACTTCGTTTAGCCTCGTCACTTTGACGCTGCCCAAACCACCGGCGGGCCTCTCTTCAGGGGACGTGGGAGCAGAACCCGCATCAGCTCCGGACTGTTCGGGCCCCTGTTTCACGACCCTGTTTGAACAGAAGAGAAGCGGCGGGTTTGATTCCTTCCACAGGGTAGAGAAATGCAGCCGAGGATTTCAGACGTTCCTCAGAGCAAAAAAACGCCTTCAAATGAAGAGTAACAGACAGTTTGATGTAGGCGCGGCACCCCCAGCACCCCCCAGCGTTACTCTGCGTCAGTCACGATGCGAGCGGACGTCAGGTCCGATCGTGGCCCCCGCGCTGGCTGTGTAAGCTAATTCAGGACGATAAAGAATGCTTCCCGGGTCAGGATCCCACCCAGGAAGAGAGCTGGAACAATGAGCACACGGTTCTGGCCACCGTTCTCTCCTGGGGTCCTTGAGCCCCCCCAGCACCAAAGGTCAGGGGGACCCGGGTGCAGGGTTAACGGTTCACTGTCCTCACCAGGTTCAGGACCAGGCGCTTGTGTTTTAGAGATGAAATCCAGCTGGTTTCATCAGGTCACCCAAAGCCTGAATTGTTCCTTGTGTGTATTAATGTTCTGTGTAACGTTTAATGGCTTCCTGAGCTAGCTTGATCAGAAGGCCTCAGATTGGACCTGGATCGTGTTGTGTCAGGCCAGAGAACCTGTTTCTGGACCCGAACGGGGTCCTGTCTGGCTGTTCCAGCATGAGTTCACCACAACTTCAGCGTTTTTATTCTGTTTGGGCAAATCAAATAGAAGCTGTGGGAGGTCACCTAATACCAAGCTGGCATCTGGACTTGGATCCTCCGCCGCCACCGCCGCAACTGCATTAGTGGAGTCTCCGGTGTGCGTCTGACTTCTGTCTCCTAGTGCTGTTTCTAATGGAATACGAAGCCCTCCCGTGGCTGCAGGCTTCTACAGCCGCCGCCGCTACCGCAGCCTTGACGCGCTCGCCTGCTCGTGTTAACGTAAATGGGAAAAAAAAGCTTCCTCCACACCTCAAGGTTAAAGGAGAAGATGTTAAAAAGAGAGGAAGAGGGTTAAACTTGAAGTCGTCCATCTATGAGCAGAATATTCCATCTGAGGTCAGGAGGTTGGGAAAATGCTGCCGTCGTAGCGCTGCTAAACGCTAACGGGCTGAAACAAGTGGAAATAAATAAAACCCACCGCTGTCAGGAAAAAAAATATTAAAATATTCACACAACAGGAAAACAGTTTGAAAATAAATTTCATTTCTGACCAACCGATCTGTTGGTGATGTTATTTAGAAATTAGCACCTAAATGAAAAATTTTCTGCCTTGAAAAGATGGGGTCTTTTTAGCCACGTGAGGGGGCCCCGTCCCCAAATTTAGCTATGAATATTTAACTAAAACAAAAAAAAATCATCATTAATATTAGTGCATCTTTAATAATATGAACACATTTAAATTACTCCATTTATTAATCCTAATAGATAAAAAAACTACTAAAGTCACTTTCAAAGCATTTAGCATCAGTTTAGCTTTAGCTAATTTTCTGAGATCTGACAAACAGGAGATCAACAACTTTAGGACACCTAAAGGCGCCATGTGGGTTCATATCCTCGTTTTTGTTTACATTTGTCACCATAGCAATGCTGGTGTGCGGCAGCCGTATGCCAGTTTCCTCGCCTGTCCACAGTCCCGCCCATTCTCTCCTTTCCAAACATCTGCTTTCCAAAGACCTCCTGGAGTTTACGTTTCGGGGTGCAGTTGATTTTCCCAGCGAGCTTCGCCGCGTGGCTGCGGCGGAGGATTTCATGTGTAGACGCGTCGAAGCCGCCGCCGCAGCCACGCGTCAGAGCAGACAGATGATACGAGCGGCGTAATGAGGTTCGCCTGTTGTCTAACTTCTCAGGGTGACACAAAGAACATTATCCGTCGCAAACAGCTGCTCTTCTCCTCGTTTCCTGCTTTGACAAGTCGTCATGTCGCCGCGTCTCGGGGGATTTGTCACCGCGTGAAGCCGGCGAGGAGACGGATCCGGCTCCCAAGTGCCGGGGCCGACGTCCGGACTGTGGAGGGCGTGGAGGTCAGGCCTGCTCAGGCCGTCACGCCGCTGACAGCTCAGATTTATTTTTAATCTCGCCGCGGCTTGTTAGCATCGCCCACGCAGCCGCAGCGCGCCGACCTTGGCGCGGTACAGGCCGAGGAGCGGATTTTTGATTGTTATTCTGTCCGGCCGCTGTTGTTTGACGTGTCTTTGCTTCGCGTGTGGAAAACCGGGGACCTTCGTCCCTCCATCAGTCCCCGATTAACACGCCAACGCCTGCAGGGCGTCCTTGACCGCCGTGCGCCCAAGGACGCCCTGGTGACTGTTTTCATTTTTGACCAATTTCTTTCTGATTGCTGAAAAATGTCATTATGGTTGCATCAGCAGGCCCATCACTTGTGTCTGAAGTGGCTGCGGTCACCCAGGAAATTCTGCTGACGCCCTCGCTCTTCATCTCTCTCTCTCTCCCTCCCCTTTTTCTTCTTTATTCTGATAGGTGCCAATTATCTCACCCGCTCGCCGATGACCCTGTTTGCCGGCCTTAAAATCAGCTCCTGGGCCCCAGAGTAAAGGATCTGCCCCCCCTTTTTTGCCTGCGACCGTGAGGAAACGGCGGAGGAGCAACCCAACCAACTGCAGAGCTCCACTCGTTTTCGCCGCCATGCGCCGGCTCTGACTCCTCTCGCCGTTCGCTGGAGCGCAGGGTCAGGACTGTGTGGATAAAGCCCTGAGGGCTTTGACATTTCAGCCTCGCTGTCTTTTTTTAGTCGCTGCTCCTCGGCGCGTTTTTGGCGCAGGCCCAGATGACGGCGTGGCGGCGCTCAGGCGTGGGCAAGGCCCTGGCTCTGCTGGCGCTGGCCGTCCCCCTGTGGGAGTGGGGGAGCTGCTGGGGGCTGAGTCCCGGCCCCGGGGATCTGCAGAAGTCCCCGCGCTCTGATCCAGGCCCCTGGGAGGTCCTGCGCAGGCACAGGCGCAGCTGGGTTTGGAACCAGTTCTTCGTGCTGGAGGAGTACACAGGAAATGAACCGCTGTATGTTGGCAAGGTAAGCGAGACTCCGCCGTTAACCGGATCAGCGCTCGCACGTGCGCCGCGCGAGAACCTACCGCCAATCAGAGTAACTCTGGCAGATGCCCCGCCCCCTTGGCAGCAGTGCTGCGCCACTGGCCGATTTGGCTGTGAAGCGGCGTGAAGGTCGATCAGCAGGAGGAAATAACCAAAAGTTCAGCCACTGCTCTCCGCGCCATTGTAACGTCCCCAAATTCTCCTTTTATCAGAGCTTTGAACTCATTTTCTGAGAAGTTGCAGTCGGTAAAGTCACCACCGGCTATTTCTAAAGTGGTTTCTGCATGTTTGGCTCTGGATGAAGAGCAGCTGTGCAGCAATACGCGTCTCAATAACCTCTCAGCATAATGACCCAAGAATCTGGGACATGTTCCCCCAAACGCCCCAGATAAAGAAAAGAATAAGAGCAGAGAGGATGAGAACCGTCTCCGGTCTGAAGAGCGCGTCGGTACAGATGCACCGTACCGCTTTCTGAGGGCGGCGTCCGCGCTCTGACAGGCTAATTTGCATTGTAATCAAGCTCGTGTTACTGGAGTCTGTCTTTGTAAAGGTGAATTTCTGCCTTCCGAGCACACGGATCACAGACGAGTAAATGCTAATGCTGCCGTGCCCAGACAAGTCAGGCAAATCTGGCGAGTCCGTCTTCAAAGTGTGAGAAAAGAGTTGCAAGTTGCTGATTGCCTCAAATTGCATCAACGCACAGATGTTAAGACGTCATCTTCGCTAAGCAAAGCTGTGGGGATATTTAAGGCCTGAATCTGTCCCGTTTGTCACATTCTGCCTCTGCTGGATGTCAAAACCTTTCTCAGATCGATTTGAGATTTTGGTTAAATTGTAGTGCATCGTTGGCGTATACTGATACTGTGATAAGAGATACAAGAGCTGAAACATGGCAACGAGTTGGATGTGAACCTAACTGCTGCGATCACGGTTTAACTCTGTGCACGTTTCATCAGGCTCCGTGCAGGTTTGGGCGAATATGGTCGGTGTCTGACAATAATGTGTTTTTGTGGCTGTAAATGTTCTAAACATGTCAGTTTAATGAAACAACTGAATATATTAGCATCATATTCATTAAACCAACAAATGAATCCCCTTTAAGAGAGTTAAACTGA
Source organism: Tetraodon nigroviridis (assembly GCA_000180735.1). Classification (NCBI taxonomy): domain Eukaryota; kingdom Metazoa; phylum Chordata; class Actinopteri; order Tetraodontiformes; family Tetraodontidae; genus Tetraodon; species Tetraodon nigroviridis. Next base: position 813,674 of record CAAE01014768.1, read on the forward strand.
AGCGATTAGATAAAGTACTGCAGAGGTTACCTGTGTGTGTGTGTGTGTGTGTGTGTGTGTCTGTCTGTGTCTGTCTGTGTGTGTGTGGGCGGCCGGCCAGGCCAGATGGGTCCCGGCTTGCTCTCCAGATCTCCGTTATCTTAGTGAATTTCATGCTCTTATTAAATTAGCCGTGGTTCCGCGGCTAATCTGCTGGATTATCGTCCTCATCTGCCTGGTTTCTGCGTCTTCTCCACCGCTACGTTTTCCCCAACCGGATTAGCATCTCCCGCTGGAATCAGAATCTTCTCGCCTCTCTGTTGTTCTTTAGAGGGTTTTTTCAGTGGGGGAGTGTCCAGATCTTCAACACTGTTGGAGTTCAGCTCCGGGTTTCTCCCTCTTCTTTTTTTTTGATCTGCAGATCCGATGAGCTCGGTTGTAACTTGTTTGGTAACATCTGTTGGAACGTGCTCCTTTTAAGTGCCTCGTCTGCGTTCCAGGACTGACACAAGTGGAAATCTGAGAGCTTTTCCCTTAAACACGCTAGAGTCTGATTGCTGTTCTTGTTAGCAAATCCCGACGGACGCTAGCAGCCTGATTACTTATTCATAGCTGTGTCGAGATCTGCTTATCCATATGGAATATACGCTAACTCATTTGCAAACCCTTTGCTAACAAGTAGCCTTTTTGCTCCTCGTGCGGTGGCGGCGTATTGATTTGCGTTTTTCGCTTGTTTGTTTCGAGGCAGCCGGCTCGGTCTCTGCCGCCGTCCCAGAAATGTGAGAAATCAGATTCATTTACTCCCCCGCGGGCAGAGCCGCCTGCCAGAGCGCTCCAGAAGCTGTCACCTTATTTGTCCGCTGCCATCGCAGTTGTCGCCCCGCGTGTTTGTTTGCCGTCACGAGGACGCGCTGTAGGAGACGGAGTCCGGGCGGGATAACCCGACCTCCTGACTCGGCCCGGAAGGTCCTCGCGTGCCATCAGATCATTCCCGTTTAGCTTCATGCTGCGGCTAAACAGGAGCTAGGTTTTGTATTGTCAGCTGTAAAAACGTCAAGAGCGACGCGAGAAGTTATCGGGTCTGTCAGATCTCCCGTCTGTGTCCCGGCGATGGCGCAGCCGCCGCAGTTTGCCGGTTGGCCGGGCTGCTAGCGGACCCTCGAGCAAAGGGGGACCTGATGCAGTCGGTAGGAGAGGGGAAGTCATCACTCTGGCCTGGCCACTGCCGTGGCGTCAGCGTCTGCTCCACTTTAATGCATTCTGTCAGATTGTGAGTTTCACAACCAAACGTCTCATTATGCTCTGGCACGCCGCCGCGGGTGAATGCGCTGGCCTGGAATGAGCCGCAGTCGCATCGGGCTGGTGGAAACACACATTAGGGAATGTTTGAGTACAGAGGGCAAAAGAGAAATAAAAAAAAAGGAAGAAGAGACGAAGAAAACGCTGACGCCCGGTTTGGAAAAGCAACTCGTCCATTAAGCAAACACTTAGCGGTAAACAGAATGCGATTAGCATTTCTGCCTCTGTGTGGTTAAATATTTGCAAATGCTGAAATGTTGCGGCGCCATCGTCCCACATCCTATAGCAGCAACGCTCAGACATATCATTTCCCACCCAGGCTGTTTTTGGTGGAGCAAACATAGCCAACGGAGGAAAGAAAACATGGATGCCTTTAGGAATAAATGGCCCTATTTCACCTCTGAGTCCAGCTCGAGTTCAGGCGGCGTTAGCTGAACCATTTCCTCCTACGAATAAATGGAGCAAGAAAATGGAGAGCATGACATGACGGAGGAATCGAGCTCTCAGCCACATGTCCTGGAGAGGAGGGAAGTTTCTTTGTCCAAAGCTAGGCGAATATTAGCTTTAACGTCATCATTGGTTAAGGTGTGGGGTCCAGCGATGGCCAGGTGACCCGTTCAAGGTTTATTCCTGCCTCTAACAGACCCTCCAGCTGTTAGCGTCTGTTAGGCTAATGAACTAATGCTAGCTGATGTTTGTTGGGCAAACATTGTTTGTCTCAAGGCAAAACCAGATGTTGGACTGTGATATTAGCGATGATCGTTCAGCTTTCATGAGCTTCCATCATGAAGATCATGTGACCTGACAGCCAAAAGCTGCTCCTGCAGTTTAATCATCAGACCAAATGCATCATGGGTGTCGGCGAGAGTCCCGCATGTAGTTGTGATGGAGCCGGCGTTGCGCGCTGCCACCTCGCCATGCAAATGAGTTCATTATCATTCTGTTAGCCGCCAGCCGTCAAATGGGTTAGAATCATAGAGCAGAGGGCGCTGCTTCCAAAGGTCAGTCTCAATGGCGTCCACTCACTCACACTCGCCATTAGCGCAGCTGCACGACAGGTGCAATCCGCTGAGGAGGGGCTAATTCAAGCCGACGGCGCAGAGGCACCGTACGCCGTCTTCCCTGGGACGAGGAGGCATTCCCAGGACCCCGGGGACGGCGGGAAAGCCGCTATCAGAGACGAGGAATTGGAGACGGATGCTCTGTGCCGGGCAGATACGGCACGCTATCGGGTTCGAGTGGAGTTCAGCATCTTCGGCACGAATGTAGGAGCGAATCCAGTTTGAGGGAACTGTGGGAAAAATTGAGATTCGGCCAAAATATGGTCACTAAATAAATCAACCTCTAATTGACTGCGTTTGGCAGGCAGGGAGCGTGTTAGCTTAGCATTAAAACTGCACAATGAGCTGAACAGACGTCTAATTTTAGACTGTTTCATCCGACTGATCTGAAGGAATCCTCCCAGGTTCTTCCGCCTTTAAGTCAGGTTTCAGGAAGTTCTGATCAGTTCGCTACTCCTTAACACCACCTGTCCAACCGCAAACCCCCCAAACAAATCAAACAGCTCGAAGCCGGGAAAAAGAGACCGCCGCACGAGTCGCCAGCTGGGTCCGGCAGAGTCGATCGCGGCGGCTCTAAAGCTAACAGTCAGGAGGATGTCAATCACGCTCGGCTTTATCTCAGCAGCAGACGCTAACAGCGCCCGAGGGGCTTCTTTAACCTATAAACGCCGACCACGGTCTCCTGTTTGGAGGTTTAGCCATAGCATCAAGTCGGAGGAGCTAAGGACAGAGGTGCTTTATGAACGGCGCGGCTGTCGGTAAACAGTCTTTCTGCGGTGTAATAACGCTGTGGTTGGGTGAAATATTGATGTGTGTGCTGGCACCAAAGCGGCTCATGTTTTTATTTTCTATTTTTTCTTCTTTTCTCTTTGCATTTTAGTTCTTCTTTTTTCCAGCGTGGGGGGAGTTGTTGGAATATCCTCAATTGCTGACGTGTTGAGTTTCTCCATTCCCAACAGGTCCCACCCGGAATTATTCAGGAGGGTCCTGGGCCCTCGCGCAGCCGCAGTGCAGCTAATGAACGCTGCGTCTGCTCGGACTGTGTGCGCAGACGTAATGAGGCGCCGCTGGGAGCCGCTCGTTTTTCACGGGTTGGCTAATTGCATCTCACATGGACATCCGAATAGGAAAAGTGTTCGCTCTCTGCTAGCGGTTTCCCAGGACGTTCCGCTGATGAGGTGTGGAATCGACTCATCTCGATTGTTATTGTTGCGCGTTTCGCTGTGGGCCGCTAACGCACCACCCCCTCGCCTCCATCCCACCGTCACGGGACCTCGGGGTTGAAAGTCTGTCAAATATCCATTCATTTATCAAACCCTCGCTCCATTGTGATCAGATTAGCAGCTGCTCTTAGCAGCGCTCTCATTTCAGAAACACCCGTCTCGGTGAAGATTTCGGTTTCCTTTTTCATGTTACGCCAGCGAGTGTAATTAGCTTTACAGAGCTTGATTTGCAAGGTGAGACCCAATTATCGTTTACTGTAGCACCTTTTAGGTCTGGTAGCCAAGCAGCACTATAATAACATGCTATGCTAATGGTTCCCAGCCAGGTGTGTGATGCACCTGGAGCCGAGAGAACTGTTACATAGCTCCGCTAATGATGCAGCAGACACCGATAAGAGGACCTCCGCCGACGCGCCTCCTCCTTGTATCATATATTTGGGCAGTTAGCAGAAAGCTATTTGTTACCGCCGTCGCCAGGTTCAGTTCCTGTCCCCGTTTGCTTAATTGTCAGATGGTTTTGCATGAACGAACCACCAGATGTTTGTCTGGATGCAGCTTGGATCTCATTAGTTTTTGGAGGCGCTCCAGAGTTGGTCGCGTGATTAATTTCATGTTTTTTAAAAATTCATAACAACTTTTTTGGTGTTCTAATTTGAGCTAAGCAGTTACATGCTAATAACTGCAGTCTTGTGTAAAAGTGTTGCCTTTTTTTCTGTCCTCCCTGATGCCATTTGGTAAAAACTAAGAATGTTTAATGTAGCAGCTAACACAAGAGAAGCTAACAGGTCAAAAAAACCTCACAGCTGTGTTCGGTTGTGTTTAATTACTGTCGTTAATGTCTGCGCACCTCTTTAGCCTTAGCCAAGGGTCAAAGAGGACAGTTGGCGGCTTCTTTTCCTCGTGCTGACCTTCCTCTGCTGGTATCGGCATAAATAGTGTAGGCCTAAATAATGAACCGGGCGTCGACCTGCTGCTATTTCTGTGATTTGAGGGAGCGTAATGGAAACCACGGCCTCTTCTCTGACTATTAATTAGCTTAAATGGAATCCACTGTATCATTTTTGTGATTATAATATTTACTTGTGGATATAGCCTGAACCCATCTGTCTTTTCCCTCCTTGTCCTCCGTGTACCAGCCAATGGATCATGGAGCTACTATGCTAAAGCCGAGGTAGGGCCAGCCACCTCCCGCTGTAATTAAATTCAGTGGTAATGAATCATAGGCTCTAATCCTAAACCAGGCTGGATTTCCACAGGGAGCAGAAATGACCTACATGTACTGAAAAAGCTCCTAGAAGAGCAACACTTGTGACTTTTTTATGGAAAACCTTGATGAACAGCTTAGCCTTACAAGACAAGCTAGTGTTGGCATTGATGTGATTAAAAGCCCGAAGCAAAGGCAGCAGCTTTAGCAAGACCTGCGCTAGTGTCGTTTGCTTGTTTTCCCTAACTTTTACTGTTTTCATTCCTGACCAGAACAGCAAAGTGTTGACAGCTCGTTGCTCCGCAGAGGCTCTTGTGGTTTTCTGAATGTGGTCAGATCCTTTATTTTTGGGCTAATTCCTGACCCCAGTGACCTCCGGCAGGTGGCTAGCCACCAGTTCTTTTCCTCCCTTTAAAGCTTTTCATTCAGTTGAGAAACCAATGGATCTGGTGAAGCCAGAAACCTTTGTTTTCTTTCTTTTCTCCATTTTTTTGACCGACATTCAAGAACAGTTTGCTGTTTTTTTATTTCGAGTCCTTGCCTGGGCAGCAGTGGTTTTGTTTCCTGCTTTTTTGTCTCCTATCAAATGTTTTCAGTTCCCTTTGAAACGTCGAGGTTCTGCCTTGGCGGTGGCGGCGGCTTCCTTTTTGGTTGACTCTTTTCAGACTACATTTGTGTTTGACTGTCACCAACTAAGTACGGCTAAATTTAGCCGGTCCGCTGAAGCTAGCCCCTTCTTGGATCGGGGCCCATCCTCGGTCGATGGGGGCGGGTTCATCGTTTGGCGGATTAAACGGTGCTGCGGGCGAATTCCACGCAAAGGCTGCAGGAGGACTGGCGAGTTGTTGAGTTTAGCCGCTGGAATAAAGCCGCCGTCAGGAGAGAATCTGCTCTTCTTCTTGGTAAATCTGTTCTCTTCTGCAGGGATTGTGTACACATCAGAAGGCTGCGGTCCCAGAGGCCCCTCGTGTTGAGGTTTAATAAGGTGTTTTATTGTTTGAAGCGGCGCCGCCTGTTTGAGTTGTTTGGGATCCCTTTGGATCATCTCGCCGCTGTCAGGAGTGTTACGGGGACGGCGTTATCCGTGTTTTCTTTTGTTCCTCGGTGACAGCAGATGCACGTTTCCCAATTCAGGTGGGAGTTTGGGGCCCTTCTGTAAGGTCTGGGTCATGTGCTCTGGTATACGGCGCCGTAGGCGTTGGCGCTAATCCACACCAGCTTTGGGCTTGTTCTTATAGTGTTTGGTGCTCTTGTTCCACATAATTACCATCAGAGGCTCCAGAGCTAGTGGAACAGTGCTCTATAACGTTAGCGGGAGCATGTGCTAGCATCGATCAGTCAGCAAAGACATCCTTAAGTTTGGGTGCTAAAACCAAAGCTGCTCTCGAGGCTGTTGTCCTACTTTTGATTTTGAACACGAACGCACCGCAAACGGATGCCACTGCTGTTCACCAAAGTGCTAGCGTCACAATTAGCAGCATTATCCCGCTAACGCGTGAGCAATTATAAAAGATGCAGTGGTGTTTTTCTGCCTCCTGCTGGCCCTGTCGGCGTCTGCACAGATGGACGCCAACACGCCGTATCTGGCGCAGACGTGCGCTCTCCTCCAGTCGCTGCCCTGACTGCGGTGCTCTGAAGAAGCCTGAGCTTCCGTGTAGCTTCAGTCTCCTTGCGCAACCTTTTCACGCTTTAGCTATGACTTTTAACAAAGGCCACTCTCCATAAATGTCAGACTCCACACGTCGGTAAACAGTTTTAGCTCTGGTTAAATTTCAGCCGCGCACGTCGGCAGGTCCTGCTTTGGAAATGGCACATTAGACAAATGGAGCGTCTCCCACAGGTGATGACGGTGTTGGCTGTCACCCCGGAGAAGCCTTGACCTTTCCAGTCACTCCTGGCTAGTCCAAACATCAGGCTGCTCTCCATCTCAGCATCATGGGAGGGCGAGCGCCAGGCCGCGCCGCTGACTCTGAGCGAAAACGTTGGCAGTTCCTGAACCGTCCAACAGGATTCTGATGGTCTGATCTTTGCTGTAGCCTCAACCTCCAGCCCTCGCAACAAAGCACCACGGGATCAAAGCTGTAACGGATCTGTTAATGACGTCATACTCCAGAGCAGATCCTCGTGGAATTTAGACGGAGACTCGAGGAGCCACGGAGCCGACTGTTGATGGCCTTGGCCACCGGAAGGCTGGAAAAGTTGGGCAACTTGGCTAGTCTTTCCTTTGATCTGGTTCAGCGTTTGAGTGGTTGCAGCTGGAAGGCCAGATGTCAGATTTTCTTTTTTTCAAACTGTCATTCAAAGATGGAGGACGGCAGATCGGAGCTTGAGTCCCCGAGCTAACAGCGGGAGCCTGAGCCGCCACGCCGTGGTGAGATTTAAGGGTAATAACGGAGACGATGATGGCCCTCCAGAGCCTTATTCTCAGTTCAGTATCTGTCGCCGTGTCTCTCATCCAGCACTAACCTCGCCTGGTTTTCCAGAGTGCGTCGATGGAGCACAAACGGTTGTTGGTCTGCAGCCACTCCAAAGGCGCCTTTATGTGCTTTAGCGCTATGATCTCCCGTTAAGCCCCGCCCAGCGTGCCAGTCATCTCAGAGCACCTGCGTCTGCCAGAATCATGATTCTGAGGGCAGCTTCTGCCCCCTGCCCATCATCTGACGATGACACGGACACCCTCTCAGTCGCCATAGTGATGAAGCGCACGGAGCCCTTCGGAGCCATTGTAGCCCGCCGCGGGGCCCTTTTCATGTCAGAGCCAATGGGGAGTGGCGGCGAGACAGATGAAGAGAGGATCATGTCCGCTGGCGGAGCACGGCGTCTTCTGAAGCCGTCCGGTGTTGAGAGAAAGTGGACGCTGGCGCTTTAGGGCTGATGGTGGGAGCACGAGCACGAGCACGGTTCCACCTCAGACATCTGCAGCGCTGATCACATGTTGGAGCTTTGATGAAGTCTTTTCTTCTCCATCTTCTTGTATTGATAACTGAATCAAACAACAGAAAACAACATTTATTTTTGTTTTAGGCCCGAATGGCTCCTACAAAATGTGCTGTTAGCATTAGCATCGATCAGGTTTGTACAGCGTTAAGCCCAGCGTCCTCAGATAATCGCGGTTCCTCTGAATCGATTCTGTTTTTCAAAAGAAGCCTTGAGCTCAGCAGCCAATCAATGGTGAGCTTTGGAGAAAGGCTCCACAAATCTGGAATTATTTCTCACTCCTCATGTTTTCATCGGTTTTTGTTTAAATTTCTGCGACTAAAACTTTCTTCGGTTTTCCTCTCTTTTTTGGAGAGGTGGTCCATTTTGGGTGTGAAGTAAACAGCTGAGAGAAGTACCGGTAGCAGGTAGCCGCGACGGCATCGGAGCTTGCAGATGGCACTAACGGGAGGATAACGCGCAGTTGCTGGTTTATTCCAGCCTGTTTTGCTGCGTTCTGCACTGGGTTCTGCCGATAAGTGCCACTATTAAACCTATTATTCCCCCGAGTCTAAAAGCAGATAAGTAGGCCAATTTGCCGAAGCAGAAAACACCGATGTTTACGGTGGGGTGCCAGAGCCAATGTCACTGATTTGACAGTGAAAAGAGAACTTGGCTGGCGAGAATTCCACCATTTTCAAATCTTAGCCAGTTTTCAGCAGCGCAACGATCTGAAAACGAGCCATTTCTTCCTTTTTCTGTGTCAACGCTAACTGTAGCCCTCACACTAATCTGAAACACAGAAATACTCATTTATTTAGTTCTTTCCCTCCCATCATTCTTTTTAAACTTATTTAGCATTTTTTGCATTGGTGTCCTCTCACGGATGGATGTCAAGCCAGTAAGGTGGCTCTGCAGCCTGCAAACATTCTTCCTAATATCAGCATTATTAACACAAACAGGAAACCTGCTTATTACTGCCGATAATTGTGTTTTCATTTAGGGAGGACTAATGAATTAATCACGCCTTTGACGGCATCATCAGGGTTTTGGTTTTTATTATCACATCATCATTTCTTCAGAGCTGTCGATGCTTTTATTAACCGCCTGTTGATGTATATTAAGACATTTAAACACACTCACGCATTAATTACAGAGGTCCTAAATTCCAAATATGATGCAACTTTCAGGGTTATTCTGGTTGCGACGGGCGACAACACAATTCATCCAGTTTTAGATTAGCTGTGAGAACAGATGCCGAGGCCAACAGCTGGATTGTGTGTTTGTACCGCAGACGGTTCAGGATGGCAACTGTCTACTCCTCCACCCATAATTACCTAAATGCCGACTTAAAGACCCTCCTGCAAGATCTTGTTTGGCGTTAGCTTAACACTTTGGGATTTAATCCTACACCAATGGCAGAAGATGATTGATTTGTCTTTGTTTGTGTGACAACACGCAAGCTTAATTAGCCTGTTTGCTACCGGCCTTTATTTTTTTACATTCAATTGCTGCCATGTGCCTCATGTGCAACATTTTTCCATTTCTAGCAGCATGAGGATGCATAACCTTTGTCTCTGTTTACCGTCCCTCATTCTTCTTCTGCTAGTAAACGGTTAATCTCTGCAACAACTGGCTACGTTCACATAGCTGCGAGATGCTGTTTCAGGCTCTGTCGCTAACGTTTTGGTGTTAGCAAATCCAGTCTTCAGAGCAACGTTGGCGCTGCTCCATCTGCGTGTTTAACGCGTCACATGTTGATTAATCGGTTCTGTTGAAGCTACCGATCCCTACGTCCGTCTCCGCTGATGTTAAACACACAGCTAACCCTCGTTTGTCACGTCTCTGAGCCGTCTGAGCGTAGATGACAGAAACGGCTCCCGACAGGTGGTCGTTCCTGCGTTGACCTCCACTCCCGTCTCTGTTTGAAGGGCGGTGTTGGTTCCTGATGGCGCCTACGTCTGCGTAGCCCTAACTGGCCCCTGAAGCCTTTTTAAATCACCCCAGACGAGGTTGTCATAGCCAGGAAATAGACCTTCTTTTCTGGCTGCGACAGACTTTTTTATTACTGCACTTTTCTCTGGATTCTTTCTCTCCTGTAAAATGAACAAACTCTCAGGGAGGAAAATAATTCCTTCCACTTTAATGTCCCACAGTCGGTTAGCTTCGGAGTTTCTTCCACTCGTAACAAGGGTGACTCGGTTCTCATTGAGCCACGTTTCCTGTAGCCTTCTGTGGTTCAAGTTCCAGTCTGAGGCTACTTTCTGAAGATGAGAGAATCCTTCCATCCCAGCGCTCGTCAACCGCCCCGTTTGCCGAGGTTTCCTGAGGGTGTGTAAACTCGTTTCAGCTCGAGTGTCGTTAGTGATTCACATTTTCTCGTTGAGCTAGTCTTCCTAGCTGTCAAGTGGACCCCTCCCAACCCCCCCGTAGAGCTCGGAACGTGCAGAAGAACAGAGTTACAGCCTCTTCAGCTGGAGTTTTTCTGAATTTCCACAGAGAGAAGTGTGATTGAGAAGCTCCTTTATGCTTCTTCTGGGCTTTTCTCCTGATACAAGATAAATAAGCTCATGATCAGCTAACAGGCTCCCTGGGGACACAGAGCAAAGATCAGCATCGGCGCCGATTTCCAAAGACTTCCTGTTTAGGTGCTCTGTGCCGTCCCCCTGTCCCGATCTCTGGGAGGGCCTCAGGCTCCGCAGACGTCTCATCTCCTGTAGCTAACAGCAGGCTGAGGATGAGGTGGAATTCACCGGGACAATGGTGGAACAACAGACCGCACAGCGGGCTTGACCTTTGACCTGTCCCGCCGTCTTTGCAGCCCCTCGCTCCTTTTGTCCTTGCCTTCCGTGGCATTTACCAGAAACAAACCTCCGCGGAGGCCGTCCTCCATATTAAATGTTGACTTTTCTCGGCGGCAGCTGGCGGGTAAACAGGGCGAGCGCCATATGAGGTGGTATAATCACACCAAGCCCGGAGGACACGGCCAGCGCCATCATCAGGCCGCTAACGCCGCATCCATCAATGAGGCTGATGGATTCCATTAATAAAAGGCCTTTGTTGTTACATTCTGTGTTCAACACACGCCACCAATTTAATACCCACCTAATCAGTCTCCGTCCCCGCAGCCACCGAAACGCCGCCCTTATTTACGCCGCCATCAGACGTTGACATTTACAGACAAACTAAAGAAAATTGAAGTTTGAACAACAGTTCTGAGGTGACGGCGGTGCGATAAAAAGAATTAAATGCAGAATGTTTCCACCAAACGAAAAGACGCCGCATAGCTGAAGGCGCCACGCTCAAGGCTGTCATTTGTTCCGTTGGTACAATACGAAGGCACCCAGAACCAGTCAGACGCAACAGTGTGTCTCCAGGCTGTAAGTATGTGGAAGAAAATCTAGCTGATTCTTCTTCTTTTCCTGGCATTGAGCAGTTATTTTCCCGAACCACGGCGCCTGACACCGGCCCCTTGAGTCCCAGTGGTGGTGCAGCATGTGGCCGGATGCAGAATGACAGCAAGGAAAAGCAGAATGTTTAAAGGTTCCCTCTGCCTCTGCAGTCCAGGTGAGGCTTTCATGGCCCACATGGATCTCGCTAATCCTTTCTGTCCATCTTTGAAAACCTCGGGTGGCCTTCCCCCCAGTTACCTGACACGCTTCTGATCCTGGGCCCTGAAAGGACCGACGGCCGTCGCGCGCTGACTCCAAACAGGGTGATCAAGGTCTGTGGCTGAATTCCAGTGCTTTTTATTCAGAAATAATCAAGGATATTTTTTCCTTTTAAGCCTTTATGGTGGCAAACCATCTATATGTTCAGCACCATCAGGGTGCTGCAGATCTGAGGCCGCTGAGCGCTTGTGTGTGTGTGTGTGTGCGTGCGAGTGTGTGAGTAGTCTTAGCAGTGGTCAAAAGATTTTCCTGGCAGCAAACTCGCTGCTCCTGTACCTACGAGTGAACTTCTGAAAGAAAAATGAGCAGGGCAGGTACACTTCTGGTCACCTGACACGTACGCAGGAGTTGGTGTACTCACGTATGTATGTAAAACCATCCATCCATCCGTCCATCCATCCAGTCCTCTGACCATCCTCTTCCTCCCTACAGCTCCACTCTGACGTGGACAAAGGAGACGGGAAGGTGAAGTACGTGCTCTCTGGTGAGGGCGCCACCTCCATCTTCACCATCGATGAGAACACGGGCGACATCCACGCCACCAAGCGGCTGGACCGCGAGGCGCAGGCCTACTACACGCTGCAGGCCCAGGCCGTGGACCGGCTCACCAATTTGCCCGTGGAGCCCAGGTCGGAGTTCGTGGTCAAAGTCCAGGACATCAACGACAACGAGCCCAAGTTCGCCGACGGCCCGTATCTAGCAGGAGTGCCAGAGATGTCGCCTATAGGTAAACAATCCGCCTGTCCCCCCGTCCTGGTGACCGTGCTGGTCAAACTGGCCTGACTGGTCAGGATTTGCATGTGCTTGTAGCTTCGAGCACCAGACGAGCTGGGGGTTAAACTCCCGGCCGTCAGCAGGCCTTTTATTTATTTACAGGCTCTTTTATCTTCTTTTCATTGCTAACACGCGCCACCGCGGGCTTCTCCTCCACCGAGGTGCTTTTAATTCAGGCAGTGTTCGGTAAACGATGATGCGGAATGATTTACCTCCAGAGGCTCCTGCGGAATTTTGGACAATGTAATCAAGGTATTCATGTCGAGCCTCTGAAGTGAGGCGTTCGGCACTGTGACGGGGAGAAAAGCAGCAGCAGGAGGAAAATGAAGCGATGTTTTTCTGTTTCTGTAGAGCGCGCTGTTCCGCCCTTCTGCCGGGAGCAGGAGTCCCTCTGATTGGCTGCCTGTTTTGAGGCTAGCGTGTGCAGAGCTGCGCTTGCAGCCAAGATTGTGACAAGTTGTGCTCCGTCGCTGCGCTCGCGCTTCGAATTTACAGGGCCAGGCAGCTGAATGAAGCATGGCGCTAGCTTAGATCCAACTTCTGAGCACCTCCGTGTACCTGTTTAGCTTTGTCCTCTAAATGACTCGCCGCCCCGCCGGGACCCTTCCAGAGGCAGAGCGCCGCACCCGCCCGGCTGGCTCCCGTTCGCTTTGTTTCATCATTTTTGCTTGTTTTGCGTGTTTCCCCCGCAGGCACAGATATGCTAAGGGGCTAAATGGTTTCACGCTTGCGTCTATTGAAAGTGAAGCCCGATCCTGAGTCCAGGCAGGTTTTAACGAGAACCTTCTCCAGATTTGGGATGCTGGTTGTAGCGGTGCAGACTGATCCAGGGAGAAAAGCCCTCCGAGGAGCCCTCCCAACTCCGCGTCTTGTCCTCTAAATGTCAGCTCCCTCTGGACCAGGGTTATCTGTCCTCAGAGGTGCTGTCTGATGGGACTGGCTGAGAAAAGAAGGGATAATGTAGAAAACGGGCAGTCAGGAGCAGTCGTTTGGCGTCCGCAGATGTCTGGGGTTCTGTAGACGGCCCCACGGATAGATATGGGCTCTTGGATACCTCAGATGCCTGATAGTGTCCTCATGCCCACCATGCTGAGCTGGGATGTCTCCAGACCAGCTTTTAGTAAAACCAGTCCAACCAGTGGTCCCAGCTCCTTCCAGTCAGCCAAACAAACAAATACAATCCGTTTACCCAGCCCTCAGAGGGCTTCTGGAGCTTCACTTTCAGCACAGATGCACAGATTCCAGGAGGATCACAGGGTGGCAGCGACGGCACCTGCGGGGCCTCAGAGGCCGGAGAAACCGGAGGATGAGAGTGCACATCCCCGAGACTTGCGTCCAGACCCAGATGAGATGAAAGGCATCCTTGGAGGAGTGGCCGCAGCTGGCCAAGAGACCGAGGTCACCTCCATCGTCTCCGTGGCTGCCGGAGTCCCTAAAGGAGGCGGGAGGAGAAAAACGCATTTGTTCTCCGCAAATATCTGCTCAGAGCAATTATCAGCGCGGTAAGGAACAGGGAAGGGGCGCGCACCTCTTGTCCTCAATCCTGTTGGAGATGTCTTTAAATCATTAATGGTCACAGCTCTGCACCGCTGATGAATGGCCTCAATTCCGAGGGAATCGTGAATTTAATTAATTAAAGTAATTAGCGGCAGCGCTGGGCCGCGCGCGCCGGCCTGCAGATCTCACCAGGCTTTTGTCTTAATCACGACCTGGATGTCAAATAGAAGACGGGAGGAGCTGGAGGACAGTTGGAGGTGCGAGCCTGCGGGTCCTGGCTCGCTCCTCTGGCAGGCGGAAGGGCCGCCGGAGCGGACAGAGGGCTCATTACCAGGAGAGAGGATGTAATGTCAGAGCCAAGGCCAGCGCGCCTGGATTTAGTGCTGAGCGGCGCCATATCTGGCTGTCATTGTTCCTGCCTAATTCATGAGGCTGCAGAGCAGAGCGGGGCTAGCCCCCCACCAGCCTCCCACCCTGGGAGCAAAAGGGCTGCCTCCATCCAGCTAAAGCCAGGTCTCGGTGGAGGATAGAGGACCTGTTGAAGACCACCGGATGTTTGGACAAAACCAAAATTTTGTCTCATGTACTATTGAAATGATTTCGTTTTGATCCACTAGGGGCGCTGTTGTGCTGTTGACAGCTGTAGGCAATTTCAATAAGTCAGCATTAAAGCTAAGCTAACGGTGTTCCTTCCTCTGCTGGGTTAATTTATAGTTTCTGGAGATCATTTTACTGATTTGACGTTACTACCAAAGCTCCGTTTGGTTCTGTTGGTCTTGTTTTCCGACCAGGTGGAAGGTTCCTGGTGCTGCGAGGGCAGATTTTCAACCTGTAGTAAAGACGCAGTCGTGGGCGGAGCTTGTCCTTTGACCTCGGCGCTTTAAACTACCTGTAATATAAGCTGTCATGACTAAGAGGTGATGAAATAATCTAGGTGTCCTTCTCCAAACGCTGCCGCCGTAACTCCTGCGGCCTCCCTCCTCCTCCTTCCTCCTGCTATATTGTTCACGCTAGCGCCAGCGCCTGTTAATTCCGGCTTTATTGCCACAGCGCAGGAATCTAATCTTCAATTTTCGCGATCACTTCATTCTGTAAAAGCCTGTAAAAGACACCTTGCATTAAAAAGTGTGATTTTTATTGCGGCGTTTCCTTCAAAGTGAAATAGATCCGGCTGTCAGGTGAGCGCGGCCGCGGCTAGGCTCGCAATTAAGATGAAATATTGGCGCAGGGTTATAAACCGGCTGATGGACCGGGGGGGCAAGGGTGGGGGGCAGCTGGTTTCAAAATATATAAACAGTGTCTGCTGGTGAGACCCAGCCGCCACCACAGACCAGCGGCCGCTTCCAGCCTGAGTCATTACAGCCGCTGGCTAATCCGCCAGCGGAGGGACTTCTCCCCCCGACGGGTGTCAGATCAACATTAAACTGCTGCGTCGTGGGGAGAAATCCACCTCCTGGAGCAACACTGCTTAATTACGTCGTAATGAACCACCTATCGATGGCGTTTGCTGGTGACTCTTCCCTCGTTTCCTCACTTTCTTCCCATTAAAAGCTCCTTCCTGGGTTCCCCCCCGAGCCGCGGCTGTCAGCTCGGCTCGCGTCAGCACGCCTTTTTGAAGACGGAGCTCAAACGCTGCGGCGTCTGATGTGAGAGAGCGGAAGAGGACGGCAGAACCGCGGCGGCGACACAGCTGTCAGTTTCTAGAGCAGAGTGTTTGGGGGGAAACTTGTCGAGGAAAAGAGAGATTTAGAAAGAAAAAGAAGGCTTTAATGGCTGCGACCGGCTGCTCCTTGAACAGAAACCCGACGTTTGTTCCGCACCTAGAAGCTCCCGTGTTAGCATACTGACATTAGCTGTGTTTTCATTAGCCTGGAGGCGGCGTTCCGACCTCTGCTTTGACCTCTCGTTCGTCCAAGGTTTTCGAACTAACGTGTTCTTCTCTTACGAGCTAAACCGCTCGTATCTGTTCTGACTGTTTTTCGTCTTTTCTCCCGTCCACCGCTCCGGTTTCGCCTGGTATGAGCCAGATCTGAGCGAGCGTCCTTTGACCTCCTGCTGGAGTTTGTTTGTGGTCAGGTTGCCAGACAGGATTTCAAGTTTTAGACATAAAAATGTAAAAGGCTGTAATCTGTCGGCTGGTTCTTCGCGCACACGGGAGTAAATTTGCATGTAAATCTGTGTGAAAACAAAGACCACTTCAGGGGCTTTTACACAGAGGTGATGAGTCGTCCAGCCGACTTAGGCAAACACTTAAACTAAAATGTAAATTTACAGAAGAGCCGCCGCCTCACACCTGCCACCGCCATTGTTGCTTCTTTATCAAAGAGCAGGAGGCTAATTTAAGAGCTGGTCCGCTAAAATCAAATCATTTAGGGTGTTTAATGCTGGGTTTTATGGCCTATTAGCGATGTGCTTCGGTTGCTGCTAGTTGGCGTTTGTGTGGGGAAATTGAAACGGTCAGTAAAAGCCCGGAGACGGAGGCGAGCGGGACGAAATGAGAGGCTGAGAGCAGCCTGTTCGGAGTGTGAAAGCCTCTGTGAGAGCGTTCTCCGTGAATCTGCTCTAAAGCTCATGCCAGACGGCGGCGGCGCAGCCCTAATTACCAGATTATTTACCAGCACTTTCAGCTCTGCTTTCTTCTTCTTCTTCTTCTGCCCTTTCAGGTGTAATTGTTCCGCTCTGATGATACAACAGCTATTTCCGCGTTCAGCTTTGTGTCGTCTTGACAACTAATTAAAGACTGTCCGCCCGCAGGAACAATGGTGGTGCAAGTGGCCGCCACCGACGCCGACGACCCGACGTACGGGAACAGCGCCAGGGTAGTCTACAGCATCATCCACGGGCAGCCCTACTTCTCCGTGGAGCCCAAGACAGGTGGGTCCACGCAGACACCTCCCCACTGCCCCCTGGGTGTGGGCTGCAGTACTACCCCTGAACTTAGCCCAGCGTTCATGAATGCACCGCTTCTGCCGTCGCTCTAGTATTCTTTTAGTCTGATGGCAAATACGCCCTAACTGAAAGGCTGCTCTTGTGGTTACTATGACAACAGTGAAATCGAGTAGAAACTGACATGAGTATCTGATGGATGTTCAGTCAGGATGGACGGGTGGGTGAAAGCAGCCGCGAGAAGAAGCCCCACAAGCCCCCGGGATGAACTGCTAGTTCATCTGATTGGCTAGTTTTAGTTAACGTGTACAATTGCTATTGTCTTCCATCTCCTTTTCGAAAATAAAAACAGATCTGACATTGCAGCCTCTGCTCTGACAATAAGAAAAAAACAATAAAAATAGAGGTTTTATCTTGCCATCAACAAATAGAGCAGCGTATTTGCAGGAACGCAGCTGGCAGTTGATGCAACAGAGACATCAGCGGTAAAATAAAAGGACAAAAACAGTTTGAAGGCCTCGAAAAACTAAGTAAACAGTGAGATGGGAGTTTGTTTGCTGAC
The DNA here is from genome assembly GCA_000180735.1 of Tetraodon nigroviridis. Classification (NCBI taxonomy): domain Eukaryota; kingdom Metazoa; phylum Chordata; class Actinopteri; order Tetraodontiformes; family Tetraodontidae; genus Tetraodon; species Tetraodon nigroviridis. The sequence continues at coordinate 830,746 of CAAE01014768.1, forward strand.
TTGCAGGGCCTTTTAGCCTGAAATGTGCGCCACGCTAGCTACATCTTCATAGCCGGCTCATTAGCCGCTGCCCTGCCGCGCCCAACTACTCTACGTGCAGCACTCCTTCAAGACAACAGAAAAATACGGTGCCTCCTATAATTCCGGGCTCTGTCCACACTCGCTGGGGTTTTCTGGACGCCGGGGGGCGCTGATGAAAGGCGCGTAGATTTATAGACGTAGAGGGAGGACGCGCAGCGGGAGCGAGAGCAGTCACCCGCCAGGTTGACCGTAAACCTTCAGTGAGCCTAAACATGGACAGAAACGATCGGGAGGTAATAAGAGGAGCAGCAACGGCTGCTGGGCATGTGTTCTCCAGCTAATGAAGGAGGCTCATGAGGGAACACTCCCGTCTTTCCCCATCTTGGGGTGAACATTTACATCTTTTATCCACTCAGCTCCAGCAGCTCCGCCGGGACTCCTCCCAGAAAATCTTTGATTTCTTCTTTTTTTTTTTTTCTTCTTTCTTCAGGAAAATAAAAAAATTTGCGGGTTAATTAACGTGTCTGAAATGCTGCAATCACCTCCCGTAACGCCGGTTTGGAACTGGGGAATTAGTGATGGATGTTTTTCTCCCTTCTTTTCTGCCGTTAAGCTGACGATCAGGCAGCAGGTCATTTAGCCGCTAATTTACTCCACATTTAATAAACCTTGATGTGAAAGCTAAAGTTCAGCCGGATTCCGTGCCGTGTTTTCTTTAGATGCTAGCATGAGCACATTAGTGTTGGAAGTGCAGCAGTTTCCTGCACTAACAGCCTGTTAGCGTGCTAGTTTGCCAACTAGGCATCATTGCTATACATTGATGGCTTAAAATGGATTGTGCACCAAAGTTTGGTGTTGATAAAAAGCCAGATCCATTCAGGGCATGAAGCGTCTCAGACTTGAAGCTGATTTTGGAAAACATTTTCTTTTCAAAGTTTTGCATAAAATGAGCTAATATTCCCGTGTACGTGACACGAACCTGCAAAAGTGTCGCCGTCCTGGTCCTGATTCTGACTCTGGGGCAGGTTTAACCCAACTTGGCTTCATATGTGGATTAATAAAAATGCAATTTTAAAGAGATGAGACGTCTAAAAACTTGGGGATTCAGAAATGCGAAAAGCTGCTTTGGGCAGCAGAAACCGGCGGCCTCGCCTTGCGTATCGGCACTTTTGCTGAAGAATAACGGCTGCTTTATTAACCTGTCAAACCTCCTTCTGGGCCCCCGCCAGCACTCCGCTGGTTCTTGGCTCCGTCTCCGTCCGCTGGGCGATCCGATCGTACCGTTATGAGATTATTGCTGTCACGTCTGAACGGCTCCAGCGCCGTTCTGGACGGGACCCACGGAGGCCGGGGCAGACGTGGACGAGGGCGGGGACGAGGACGAGGCTAACCTGAGTCAACCTCCGTCTGGATCCGCTTCTTCCGTCCAAGCTCAGGTTCTGACCTGAACCCGACTCTGTGGTGCGGAAACGGGCCCCCGGCCCGGCGCCACCGGCTGCTCGCTGACCTTTGAGCGGGTCACGTGTGAGCAGCCAGGCGCGCCGATGAGCCCCCAGCGAGACCGGCTGAGGCCAATTAGAGCGAAAGCGCACATTTACTTAAGTGATGCTCAAACAGCGCGTCCAGCCCATAAAGAGCCCATTAGCCTCACGCCGCCTAGGTTCTAAAGACCCCGCCCCCTCCCGCCTCTGCACAGGACAGGTTTTTCATTAGCCTGAGTGGATTTTTAAATGTCAGAGGTGATCGTTGAGGAGCTCTGATAGGTTAGGGTTCTGGGGGGGCAGTTTTATGGTCACTTATTTAATAATCTTCTTTTGTTCACTAGCAGCTTCAGAAGCATCTCAGCTAGAAGGTCCTGAGTTTGATTCCCCCTGCTGGAAGAGGCCCCACCCCCATCCTTCCTCCAGAAAGATGCATGATGCAACAAGATCAGTGTTGGCGGTAAAGCTAGTCATGAATTCATTTGCGCGTGTTCAAAAGCTTCAGTGTTTCTTGGAGGGCGGATTCCTTGTTGCTAGCAAGGCTAATTTCTTAGTCCACCTGTAGTTAGCAGGTTCTAATCCTCAGATCCGTCCCAGATTGGCCCAAACTGTTTTAATTCAACAAAAAGTGGAAAAATTGGCTAATCTGCTGGAAATAAAGCGATAGATTTAGGGTCTATGTGACCAGGGTTTAGCTACTTCTGAACGCTGGTCCCTCCAAGCACAAATCAGAACACCTGGCTTTCCAACACTAGCATACCGCTGGTACCACTGGTACTGCTGGTAAAGTGTTAAACACCAGGAGGAGCGAGCTAACCAACAGCTTTGTGCTCTCCGGTGAAACCACGTCTCCGCTCTCTGTATTGACATCGCTCGTATTAACAGTTTATTAATAGTTTTCCTTTAAACACGCTCTTGATACCCGCTAACGCAGCGGCTCTGCGCCGCAAGCCCTAGGCCCCGCCTCTTGACAGCAGGCCGACAGGATGCGCGTTGTTTCTCCTGTCTCTGCCGGTTACTAATTAGCTCCATTTGTGGCGCAACGCCTCGGCCATCACCAAGGGTGACTTTGACAAAGTGCCGCGGCTGAAATGCGCTCGCTAAGCCTGGCGCTGCAGTGCAGCCAGAGCGATTAACTGGCAGAAGGCTAATAGTCATGGAGGAGGGGATGAGCCTGACCCGGCGTTGGGCTGCTAGCATCGTGGCTCGCTTCCCTATAACAAGTCTCCTTTAACTCCGCTTCCTAATCCCAAATTGAATCTACAAGGTGCCCTTGGGAAAAGCACCTAATTCCGAATAGCCCGCTAACTTACGAGGGGCGCGTAACATCGGCGTGGCACGTCAGGTGCTCAGTGGCGGCGGCTGTATTGTAATATATATTGATGGATGGCGCGGCGTTCAGCTTGAAGGTGACGCCGGTTTGCTAGCGTTGTGGTGGAGTCCGATCTAATTGACGGCGGGCAGAAAGGGGCTGGAACAGCTGCTGGCGGCTCGCCGCGCCCTCCAGAGGTAATTACTCGTGCACATTAGCGCTGTTCAGCATGCACGCTCACGAGCCCGAATGGTTGCCGCAACAAGAGGCGGATTTAGTTAGCAGGACGTAGCAGTGGCCCGAGCCGGCGGATTAATTCCACTGTAACAAGGTTGTTTCAGGTGTGATCGTGCTCCGACCCACACGGGTGAGGACCTAATTAACCCCGCTGCGGCTTCACCCAGAGCCAGGCCGTGATCCCGGTGTCGCAGCCGAGTATTGCGGGTTGTCTGGAAGCGCCCGTGCTGTGTTTGTTTGCACCAGCCTCCTGTCGCGGCGGCTCCGGCTTCACCGGGAACATTGCCGCCGAAGGCCAGATATAAATCTGGCTGGCTGTAATACGCAGACGGTGACACACTTTTTCAATTCTAATCACAAGCAGCCCACACGGCCGGAGGTGGGCGTCCGCCAACGCGCTGGCGTGGAGGAAGCCGTAACCACGGCGTCCTGGAGGTTCACCGGGTTTGTTTGTGCCCAGTGATTGGAGCCCGATGCTTGAACTTCAGTGGGTAATTACGGCCCTGAGCCGGCGCATGAATTCCTGGTTTGTGTTGTGAGGTCTGACCACCTGAGGCTTCATGTTGGAGTGTTCATCACCTTCATCAGCCGCCCTCGTATCCGCGCAGACAGCCGCCAGCTTCCTCTTTTATTTCCTCCTCTGAAGACAAATGTCAAGTACTGGGGCTTTAGCGGCAAAGTGCGGCCCACCCGTCTGCCGCCAGCGCCGACCAGACAGCTAGATAAATGCGCGGCTGCGGCGCGTCTGGCTCTCACCGGAGGCGTGGAGTCACAGCGCGATGTGAGGCCACGGCGTGATAGAGACAGAAGGATTTTAATCATCGCCTCTCCCCGGGAGTGACACCAGCCCCGCACGCAGTAACGGAGGCGCAATACGATGGGAGGGTAGGGGGGAACGGAGGGGGAAGGGGGGCGGCATGCGGCAGACAAACAACACCGCAGTAAGGGTTAGCTTTAGCATTCAGTCAGAAGTCTGGGCAGCCGGGGGGGAGGATGGTGCTATTCTCTGGATTCAGGACATCATTAAGCCGAGCGGCGTCTCTGAGCGCTACACGCCGCTCGGCTATTAAACAAGCGCATCAGCTGTTTGTCGCCTAGCTGCAGACCATGTTATCGCCCACAGATCTACGTCTGCGCGTGTTGGCCTCGTCCCCGTGGCGACGCAGCCAAGTTTAGTTTTAGCCTAACCTCTGTGTCACCACGGTGATGGGCGCACGGCAGCCATGTCTGTAACGGGCTGCTGGAGCTGAGCGAAGGGAGGCTGTGGCGGATGAAAGGGAGCAGAGACCAGCACACGTGTTCCCCGTCTGACTCCGGTCCTTCTCCAAACCTTCTCCTCTTCCTTCACCAGAAGAAGAAGGAAGCGGTTACTTAGCAAATACCCGTAGCCGAGTCCCAGTTTCAGCAGGATCCACGGTAACGACATGAAAACCACATTTAAACACCTAGAACCGTTTTTTTTCCACAATGGCAGTAGCCGCTGTAGCTGCTCTCTTCCTCTGTCATGCTCCTCCCACCGGCCTGACCTTTGGGGTCATCTTCCACCACAGGCTGCCATGACAACAGGTCAGGTCTGGATCCCGTCCAGCGGTGGTGCTGGTATGGATCAGGGCTAGCTTACCCTCGCTGGGCCTCCGCTGGCTGGGTCTGCTCTTTGTCTTTATTGGTTTTTTGCTTACATGACCTGTCGCACCTTTTCCCGTCGCCCGGCAACAACAGGATGTCGTCGTTGTCGAGTCGGAAGTGTTTGAAGAGTCGTCAGGTTTGACAGGTGCTGGCTGACCCCCACCAGAGGAAAACCCACACTGGCCTCCCAGAGTTACACGCTAAATAAGAATTAGCGTCCCGAGGTTACTCGATACAGTTTAGCTTATTATGGGATGTTCTTCAGGTGGTCCAGGAAAAGCTCCCTTTGAGACAATAAAACCTGGAAAACGGCTCATTTCTGCGGGAGCAGCTCGGGCAGCGGCGGCGTTGCGGAGCCAGTAATGAGGAATCGTTCATGTTCTGTAGGAATTTTTAATACGCGGCGTTTAATGAATGAAACACATTGTGTGGTGAGCCATTAGTTTTGAAAGCAGCATTGATTGCTTTTCAAGCATCGGGAGGCTTTTCGCTGCATTTAAATGCGTGGTTGTAATTTTTTTTTTCTGAATCTCTGCTGATAAAGTTGAGACGGTAAAAGTGTCATTAATGAAGAGGTTTATCTTCCTCTTCAGCAGTTTGTGCAGAAGCTTCGCAGGTGAGATCAGCTAAGCCCAGAGTCGCCCCGGAGCTCCGCAGCAGACACGGCGACGGGCAGATAACGCCTTGTTTCACACGCACGTCTTCAGATTCACCTCGTCACGTGGGGCCAATGGTTGGAGTGACAGCACGTCCCACCGCTCGTTAGTGTCGCCGGCGGTCGGCGGTTTTTTCCCGGCGTCCGTTAACGCTCTTACACGAGCTGGATTTGTGGGTTTTGTCTGGATCTCCTCTTCTCCAGCTCCCTCTCGTGTTGCTGCGTCAGCGCTGAGGCTAATTTAACTCTGAGGTCAGGTCGTGGCGGTGAAGGACAGGACGGTCGGGGGGCGAATTAGCTTATTTATCGATCCACACGTGCTAGATGAGGCCAAAGTGAAGAGATGCATCCAAACGGTTGTGTTTCAAATCATTTGAATGAAACAGTTGTTTACTGCTGCACACACTCCCGTCGGCTGTGTCTGTGCTGCCTGCTTATCAGGCGCGGCTGACGCCATGGATTCGGCTTTGTCTCCTATCTGGAGTTCACTGCCTGGACCAAGGGCACTTCAGTGCTGACGACAGAGGTCGTGGTGGAATTATCAACCCTCTGATCAGCGGGTGACCTCTGGACCTACAGCAACTGCTGTGTCACCTGGATGCTGCGCACGGGTTGCTAGGTTACACCCGTAACAGGCGTAAACAGGCCAAACTCTGCATCCTAGACTCGATTAATCGAGTAATAAATGAACTGATTAGTCTCAGCTTCAGTCCAAAGCTTCACCTAAACATTAGGTTTTCTGGGCTTTTTTCATGCGTCTGTTGGTCAAAGATCCAATTAAAAGATATCAGTTTGGGCAATTATCTAACGAAGGAAATGACTTGTTGATGACTTGTTGGTCCAAACTGGAACACGCAGGACAGTCAAAAGAGGAACCAATGTGAGTCCTAAACTTTGAAATCTGATTTCTAAAATCTATATGTGGATGTTTCTCTGACTCGTGTGAGACACCATGTCGTAGACGCCGCTGACTGACTCTTTATTTCAGGTGTCATCAGAACAGCTCTGCCCAACATGGACCGCGAGACCAGGGACCAGTACGTCCTGGTCATCCAGGCCAAAGACATGGTGGGCCAGATGGGCGGCCTCTCCGGCACCACCTCCGTCACCGTCACGCTGACGGACGTCAACGACAACCCGCCGCGGTTCAGCCACAGTAAGGCTCAGTCTGCCAGACTAATTTATGCTACGCGTCCTGGTCCTGCAGCTTTTTCTAGCTGAGTGAGAGTTTAAAGATCTGTGACCACAAAATGGTGCAGCACAGACAAGCGGGAGGCTTTGGGGTGATCAAGTCAGTGATAGCTGTTGAACTGAGCTCCCTTAGGGCTAAATTTATAAAGTGAGGAGTGAACATTACCTTGTAGTCATAAACTTCATCTTCCCAAATGTAAAAAGATGAACTCATTGTGAAGAAACAGGAAGTCAACGGTTATTAGCCACCTCTTTGCATTCTTACACAACCACTGCCTGCTACTGCGCTGGCGTACGTTAAATATCTGCATTTATTTATCATACCAGTGGTACTTTTCTAAACTTTTGGGGCTTTTTGGTGCCACACACGTGCCAACACACAAACACATCGGTCTGGGAAGTGGTGCATCTTCATCAGAGTGCGCTGTCTCCCTCCAGGATTGCCAGATCAATCACCCCCGGAGTTCTGGCTGGCGCTCCGCAAATGGGTTCACAGTCAGGCTTTGGTATTCAAAGGCGGGAGGCGCTGCTCGTGATAATCCAAAGCACCAGCAATCGGGTTAGCGCTGATAGCCCAACGAGCCTGCGGCTGCTGCGCGCGCCGCCAGAAGAGTCAATTTACGACGCCTGAAGGGAGAGAAGGGTTTAAACCCGCTGCGGCGCACCGCCAGGAGGGAGAGTTTGCTGCAGTTTGGGGCCCGGCTCCTGCTGTCGCACGGCCAGGGTCACGGGTCACAATCGATAGACCGTAATGTAGCGTCGGAGCGTGGCCTGGAGTCAGCCACCGAAGCAAGCCCCTGGAAGGAAACAAGCCGAGCTCGGCTGTCGGAGCGGACAGCCGGTGGGGGGAGGGAAAGGAGGAAGGCGTGCCGAGAAAATGGAGGGAGGAAAGCAATACTTTGGTCTTTTAAGGAGTTGCTATTCCACGCCAAATTAAAAAGCCATTACAGAGATTACATGGCGGCAAACAATGTCAGGCAGATTAGCATTTAGACAGAGGCTGAGGGAGAGGCGGTGAGGAGCGCGGAAAGGTCTGGTAATGAGCTCTTCCATGGTGATTGGAGAGATTATGATTATGAATGTGATTCCCTTCTTTTCTCTTGTAAGTGTGCTCCAGATTCAGAGGGTCAGACGAGAGCTGCAGTGACACCGAGGAGGCCGAGAGCGTACGTTTCATGGCTAAAACGGTGGCTTTCAACCTCCACCAGATCACCCTCCTGCAACGTTCTGCTACAGCTCATGAAACGTTCCTTTTTTGTTTATTCAAACTAATTTGTGCGGTGACGGAGGGCAGAAGATCACGCTCCGGGGTTGGCAGCAGCAGTTTAGGGATCTACACACATTGTGCTGCTGTTTCCTCGTCCTTCTCTTTCTTCCCTCAGAAAACTACCAGTACACGGTGCTGGAGTCGCTGCCGGTGCGCTCGGTGGTGGCTAAGATCAAAGCCGCGGACGCAGATATCGGCTCCAACGCCGAGATGGACTACAGGATCATGGACAGCGACGGGCTCGGCGTGTTCAACGTCACCACCGACGAGGACACGCAGGACGGCGTCATCACGCTGCTGAAGGTAGCCGCCGGGCGGAGGTGCTCCAGAACACAAGGTGGAAGTAAACCTCCCTGAATCCACCTGTTGACGAAATCCTGCTCATTATCCACTGCTACTTTCAGCGGCGGCTATGTTAGCAGGTTCCAGGCCTCACAGGCATGAAAACAGTCCTCTTAACATGAAATCCCTTGCACGGTCTTGCCTCATGTTCCAAAGCACCAGAGATTCCTGTTTAAACTTTGCATTTAGCTCTCCAGAGCCGGAGGAAGGGCCTCCCCCTCCTGCATGTGTCAGGTCGTCGCCGTTTAGCTTGAATGTATTAAAGTTGGAGGGTTACAGCGTTTCAGATAGCAAAACCAAGTGATCATCTGGCTGCTGTGGGCCAATTGTGTCAGTTCCCAGTCTGCTGATGTTCTGCCAATGATCGTTAGCCTTAGCGCTCCAGCTACATTTGTGTCCTCGTGTCTCCTCCAGCCGCTGGACTTTGAGACTAAGAGCAGCTTCTCTCTGCGGATCGAAGCCATCAACAGAAACATCGACACCAACTTCCTGAACCTGGGCCCTTTCAGCGACACCACGTCCGTTAAGGTGACGGTGCAGGACGTGGACGAGCCGCCCGTCTTCTCGGCGCCGCTCACCAACATGGTGGTTTCCGAAGACGCCCGGGTGGGCACCTCCATCGGGAAGGTCTCCGCCTACGACCCCGACACCTCCAACAACGGCATCAGGTACAGAAACGGTTCATACATGCAGGGGTGCCGTCGGCGGCCCCCTGGGGGCCCCTCGGCCAGATGGCAGGAGGTCTGCGGAGCGGTCAAGAGGAGGGTCGCGGCTTCATTGCCGCAAAACAAGCTGCTTCTGTTCGGCATTAATTAGACAAACAGGTGGCGTTCCGGCTGGGCGTGAGAGGGTCGTCAGCCAGCCTAATCAGAAAATCAAATTGCACCATTGTAGATGCTAAATTGCCTCTTTTCGCTCCTGCGACTGTTATCGGCCTCTGCGATATATTTCACTACATGTGTAGAAATTAAAATTATTGTGGAACTAATGCAGCCGCAAGAGTCAAATTACACCGCAATAATACCCTTTGGATGTCGGCTAATTGAACTGGTAATATTCCCTAGAAATGCGAGCTGTGGACGGGGAGGTTGCGGAGCCAGAACCCTCCTTCTGTTCTGCTCGTATTAAAAGTTTTCACCAAAATTCCTGATTAAAACTCATCTGCTGATTTACCATTTTTTATATTGAGTTTTTTCTAAGCTGGGAGGCTGGATGTGAGATTTGGAGGTTGGAGGCCCAGTTTGCTCTGAACTGACTGTTTCTGTCTGCTGCACCGCTTGATGGAATTAAACTGTAATAATCTTTTCTCACAAGTGAAATGTCAAATCAATACTGCTGTCCAGAAGCAATTTTAAAGAGTGTTTTTTGCGCGTGTGTGATGTTCTGTGCAGGTACACCATCGACAGGCACACGGACCTGGAGCGGTTCTTTAACATCGACGCTCTGAGCGGCGTCATCAGCACAGCCAAGCCGCTGGATCGAGAGGCCAACTCGGTTCACAACCTCAGCATCTTGGCCACCGAGACTCGTGAGTTCACACACGCAAGACCGCTAACCCCGCTAACCCAGCTAACACAGACGACGTTTTCTCCTTGGGGAAAATGTTTTACCAGGAAGAAACCAGGCTAGGCCACCCTGCTGAGGAGGTGCAGACACATGCATGCTAAGGGTTAGCAACGATTACATCCAGTCTTTAGAGGGATCCAAAGTATTTAGCTAAGAACAAAACAGTCCGTCGGCTGTGTCTCATCCAAAAAATCCCGACTCAGTCGAACGCTCCCAAACGGAGATCAGCTCTGGCACCCAATAATACGGCTATTTAGAGATCCGGCATGATTTTGACAGCTCGGGCACATAAGTGGGTACTCCTCCGTTGTTACCGTGGTAACCAGGCAGACAGACAAGTTTCCCCGCTGCCTGAACGCAGCCTCGGACCACCTGACGCTGACGCCTCGTCCGTCCCCATCGCCCCCACCCTCCGCCTCATCTGCTGCTCAGCCAGAAAGGAGTTTGCAGACGTCCGCGCCTTCCCGTCTGCAGCTAAACTGGCCCGGCGGCGTTTGACATTCAGACGGGCAGAATGGGTGTTTGGCAGGAGCGAGGAGCCATTGTCTCAGAAACGACCCCGAGCTGCTCACGTCTCTGGACCAGATAATATTCCGGCCCTGCGAGGTCAGTTTGTCCTCCGAGCGTCCCTCATCAGAGGAGCCGAGATGTTCTGCAGCTCAGAGGTCACCAGAGCCTCCTTCCTCGCCGCGCTCTCCCTCCCCCTCCCTCCATCATGTAAACACAGTGGACGCCAGCTTTCAGCCAGCGGTCATCCCAACCGAAGAGACGTCTGCTCCGCTTTAGCGTTCATTAAAACAGCCCAATCCGTTTCTCCGTCCCGCCGCGGCGCAGCCGCAAAGGCTTTTATCCCGCTTAGCTTCAAAGGTGTGTTTTTGTTCAAAGGAAGCGGCTGGGCGCCGCCCCTGTCCGGGCCTCCGGGGCCAGCTCTGTCCTGACACAGCAACGAAGACAGCGCGGCTCGTAATAACAGCCATGCCAAATGTCAGCGCGGCCCCTCGCGCTTGAGGAGCCGGCCCCCTGACGCGCGGCGACACGCGGCGCTCTTTCCAGCCGAAGACATCTCGGCAAGGTGCCGCATGAAACCCGGCGCATCACTGCGAGACGGCCTTTCTGAGAGTGAGGAGAGTTCAGGGACTCTTCGGCTGAGGGATCACATGCACGTTCCACTCACCCGTGGCCCTGGGCGCCGCTCGTCCTTTATGTCTCCGCCACATCAGCCCCCCCCCCCCTGAATGTCAGCGCGTCGTCTCAGGCCGGATCATCGTCAGCGCTGCAGACGCGCAGCCATTTAGCCACCAGTGTGTGTCAGGCAGGCGCGAGGCAGCACACACACACACTCTCGCTCGTCCTTGGCTGAAGCTACCAAATCTAATCAGTTTGGCTGATCCACATCACAGCTGGTGAAGATACCAGATGTTTGGTGCAACCTGCATTTTTCATTTGCTTTTTTATCATCAGTTCTCTTTGTTTAAATAAAAACACAGAAAATGAGATTCAGAAATCCTCTAGCCTGATGTTCTTTCTGCAGCAACTTGATGCGTTACTGCCTTATTTAGGTCCTCACTCTTTTGCTGGTGTGTTCGAGGTTCTGCTGGACGCTGTGACGTGAACAGACGCAACTCTTTTCTCTTCCAGAGAATCCGGAACAGATCGGGAAGGGCATCACGCTGGTGACGGTGCTGGACATCAACGACAACGCGCCCGTCTTTGCCATCGACTACGAAACGCTGCTGTGTGAAAACACCACACCTGGCCAGGTAAGCGGCTCCTCCAGGGCTCCGCGCCGCCGCTCGTCCCGTCCCGTCTGAGCGAACCCAACGAGCGGCTCCGAGCCTGGACGCTGACTGAGAGGTATTAAAGGCTTTAAGAATCCAAACAAAGACCCAAATTGTGCAAAGTTCTGGCAGACCTGATCCAGGAGCAGGAGAGAGCAACATTTTCTGTTCAGCATTTGGACTCATTGTTGCCAAACGACCTGAGCGTCCGCGGCAGCCATTTGTCTGCCGCTGGCATTTGGAAAACACAATCAGAGCGAAGGGTAAAGGAGGCGTGCAGCCCCCAAAAGCTGCAATTGATCAGGATGATGCATCGCGCAGCAAATGGCTATTAGGCCTTTTTAAATGTTATTTGCATTCATATTTGGAGGTAGTTTGTCAACGAGCTCATGGAGGCTCGAACTGAAATAGCAAATGATTTAATTTGCAAATGGGAAACGACTGTTTCATCCTTCTTTTTTTCCATACCAGTGACTTCTCTCCTCTTCTCATTGGGGGTTCGAAGCCGTTTCAGTACACCAAAGCATCCGGCAAGTCTTAAAAACAACACTTATATTATTCTGAATGTTTTTTTATTTATCTAAAGTCACTTTTTTAAGCGATAAACATCCACAAAAGCCATGAAAGCTTTTTTGGTGAGTGGCTACTTGAGTTCTCTGAAGTAGCCGCTTAAATCTCTGCTGCTGTCTGTCCGTGCTGAAATGCGCTGTGGGAAACGTCTGATGCGTCCTGGAAAAATGGGCCCATCAAGTGCACGTGTGGGAACCTCACTGGACACGTTTTCCATGATTTCCCTCTTGTGCTCGTAGCGCCACCTACAGGCCACGTGTCTGCTTGCACAGTTGGTTTACTTGCGTTGGAGCTTATCATTTATGGATGGTTTTTTTTAATTCCCAACAGATGCTAGTTTAGCCGCGGAGCCAACAGTACCTTCTAGATCTCCTCTGCAACAGTCGCCCATCAATTCGGCCCCACTTTGAAATCCAGCACGTGTGTGTTTGGCAGCCTGTAAATGATGGCCGGCCGGCCGCGGCTACTCCGAGGGGGGAGGATGGAAGTCACTCCCCAACAATGGCGCAGGCCCACAGGCGGAGGCAGCAGCCCTGACCCCTGACAGCATCATCAGCCAGAAAAGGTGCTGCACTCCAGTAATTACTCAGCTGAGGAAGACGTATTGCTTACTCAACGGCAGCGGTGCAGCAGCGCCCCGGCAACCGTGGCTGCGGTGGGCGTGGATTCTGCCCACGAAGCCGCTGCCCAGGGAGGCCGCCGCCCTCATTAATTGTGCAGACTCACGCCCACACTTAGTTTAGGGTCTGCATGCGTGTTTGGATAATCGAGCTGATCAGATTCTGCAGGCGCCGGGTGTGAAACCCGGTGGGCGTGGCCTGGTGCCTTTAGCTAGCGCTCACGAGCAGCGCCATCCATCCTGGTGAAGGATGGTGGTCGGGTGTTTGTACGGTGAAAAATGCAGCCATCTCACAGGAAATCTGTCTGAAAGAGACGAGGAGGACGGAGCTGATCCTTTTGGAGGTGTCGGAGGTGCTCCGTCCTTTACGACTCTGTCACGTCTGCGTGGAGGCGTGGCCAAATGCTGTTGACAGCGAACCTCTCTGAGGTTTAGTCCATCAAACCCCTACAAGCGCTGCTTTTTTGACAAGAATAAAACCCTCTTTCCAGCTGTAGCCCCTCCTCTCTCCGCGTGTGGGCGGAGAGTGGAGGGCGCCGGCGCCGCGACCCGCATTGTCTTTTGAGTGGGAGTGTAAATTTTAAAATCCAGGAGCTGCTGTGGAGGAGTCAGGCTGGGAATCAGGGCCAGCCTCCCTGCAGCCGCGCCTGTGAAAGTCAAACGTTTTTTAAGCTCGCAGACAACATGTCAAAGCGACGACTTTGAGAAGCAAAGGCAAAAGTTTCGACGGAGCGCTGGAAACGGAGATGGCGAGGAGTCAAAACCTCAGTGATTCCGGCGCACATCTGTCAGCAAATTTCTCCAATATTGCTCGTTTCTGGCTGCTGCTAGCCTCATGCTAGCCTAGGGGGTGTTTCTCACCCTTCCTGAGCTGTGAGGATGGTTTCTGCTCCTTCTGGATGGTGTTTGAACTCTTCTTGCAGCCTCGAGAGTTTTTCATTTGACTTTATTTTGCACAACAGCCTGATGCAAAAGTAAACACGAAGCCAGTGTGAAACAAATACCGCGTCGGCGCGACGACGAGCGCGTCTGCCAAGAAACGTCCATCTTAGTTGTTTTCCTTCTGCTTCTTTTGTAAGCCTGTCTGTGCTTGAGCGTCACGCCGACTCCACTGCGGGCTTTGACGTTGTAAAAACCGGGAATGTGCGCGTTGACGGAGAGAAGCGGGCTGGCGTTTGAAGGCTGCACCAGGTCTGGCAGCCAGCCTGTCAGTTTGCTGCGTTCTTAATTAATGAAACCTGCGGCGGCTGGTGACGCACCGCTGACACGCCCGCTGGCGTATTCACAGCCGTGACTGAGATGTAATAATAACACTTGCCGCTCTGGGCCGGGCTGGACTCACCGGCTCGGATTAACGGGAGGTACAGGTGGAACAAGCTGCCATGTTTTAGGCCTAATGAAGGATGGCCGGAGCGTCCGTCTCTTGCCGAAACGCTAATTATTGCAGGGACGGGGCAAAGAGGGCGGGGCGGAGGGTCACAGGATCCCGGCGGAGGCTGGCAAACCTGAGGGAGTAGCCACGGTGACCGCGGTGACCTGCCCCGACCCGTCCTGGTGGAAGGAGAGTGTGTTTTGCTCAGATCCGACTCTGCTTTCCGCCTGCTGCCTGCAGCCCTCCAGAGGTTTGCGCTGTCTGGAACAGGCGGTGTTTTTCCTGCCTCTTTAGGAAGCTTTTTATGTTCCTTCAGTGATTGTTCTTTCGCGTCTGCACCCCCAAATCCCAGTCGGCCCTCGGGATGTGTTTAATGGCGCTAATATACTGAACTGTAAACAAATAAAGGCGGAAAATCCAGGCTGCAAACACAGTCTTTCGCTAACGTAATAGCCTCATTATAAAGCTACACTGTGTTGCATTCTGGGACCTATAGTTTCATTTCGGAGAGCGTATTTACGGAATAAGAAGAGGAACTGAGGTAGAAAATAGCCTCCACGTTCCTGAACACCAGCCTGTCTTCACCGAGACGCAGAAACCGGCTCCTTTCTGTGGGGAAGTTGTCAAACCGGGTGTGAGAAATCCTGGTTAAGAGCGTTTCAGAAGTTCCTTTTAGAACCGCTGCCTCCACTCTCTGTTTGCTAGGAGGGGTGAAAACAAACAGGTTGGGGTGCAGGTCGACAAGGAGGAGATTAGTGGTGTAGCACCACGTCTGTTCTATAAAAAGGCAGAATGAATTTGATCACTCTTCAGCCTCAGACGCGCGAGCATCCAGGCCAGCTTCAGAAACACTCTCCGCGTGCCATTCATTTAAAATTAACCCACGGATCAAAAGGAGTCAACGATTTGCTGAAGTGCGAGTTATCGTTAGGGGGGCGCATGTGAGGGCCTGCGATAACAGCAGGGAGGGCCCGACGCCGCTGCACCGCTAGCGAAACGGTGGGTGTCATACGGGGCTGATATTCCGGGCGTCGGTGTTGCGGGGTGGGCTGGAGCGAGAGTGTGAAAACTGCTGCTCCTGCTCCTCCCGCCACAAGGCCCCCCGCTGACAGCTGCCTCTTCCTCGCTGATTTGACGCAGCTCTTATTTATAAACCCAAGCTGACTCGGGTTTACGGCGCGGCTCAACAGAAGCTGTGCGATCGGAAGGGATGTAACCCTTCAAAATAAAGGTCTGCCTATCCTGTCGCCTCTTTGACGCTGCTGCTTTGCTGTCAAGTCTTTTCTGTCCTCCTCCGACCCCCCAAACTCTAAAAGCTCTGGTTGACCGTCCGTCTCCATCCTGCCGCCTGACAGGCACCAGTCTGCTGCCCTGAATCCATCCCTCCATCCACGGCTCTTCTCTCTCCATCAGAGAATTCCTCACTGAAGCTTCTGTGCATCAGAGCGGCGCTAATGAAAGGCATTATACATGACAAAGTGTTTGATTTAAGGATGATTTACAGCCGCTTCCCTCTACAGCGAGCAGCGGAAACCTTCCTGGAGATAAGCTCCGTATCCATCAGCAATATTCAAAGGACATGAAAAGGTTTAAATTGTGTATAAGAGGCGCTGCTGTGAGGAGCACAGAGACACGCCTGTATCAGATGAGGAATTTCCATTACAGAGTGGGAAGCTTGTGAGTTATTAGGATCTCTGAATCAATGGCAGCTTCCATCACACACACACTCACACACACACACACACACACACACACTCACATCACACGGTGAGTCTAGGTGAGCTGTTGTTATTGTGGGCCTGAAGCAAACGTCACCATCCAAAGTCCCCCATCGGAGAACCTTAACCTGGATTCAAGGACCTTGATTTGCATGTCGGGGCCTCAGAAATCCAACGTCTCTCCTGCTGACGGGTGGAATTCTCTCACTTCAGTTTGGGAGTGAAACCTTCCTGAAATCTCAGTCAGGCGCCAGCTTTAATAATTGGCAGGCTGCTTTTTTACCACCTACTCCAAACTGACACCTGACAGCCTGTTAGCAGCAGCATTTAATCACAGCCGACAACTGATAATCCAGGTTCCAGCCATGATGGATCCTGATGGCTGCTATTTTTCCTCACACCACTTGTTTATTTATTTCTGTGTTTTTTTATTCCATTTTTTTCCCTTTGACGTTAGCCACGGAGCCGTTTGGCGCCGCGAGAAGTGATAATTTAGTGCGAATCGCTTTTAAGAAGCTCTTGGATCATGTCCACGGGTGTGAGCTGTCACACGCTTGAGTTTCCAGACTCTACAAAAGCATCCAGGAGCCTTCATCTAAATTTACAAGGACGCCGCCGCAGTCACGCCCACTTTGATGGCGGTGGCTATCACTCCTCGTCCATATGGTGTGTGAGACGCTCCTGTCCAGGATGTTCCCACTCAAATCTCCACTTTCCCGTCTCTGTTGCAGGAAGCCATTGTAATTAAAGCTTTATCGCCTTTATTCTTTTAGCCTTATCACGTTAGTTCAGATAGAAATGGTCGCGGTGCGCTGGCGGCTGCAAATATGATCAATGCGCTCTCTTTGGCTATTTAATTTGTGTTGTGTAGTTGTAGGTAGGACACAAACGAAGGTTAGCTTAGACCTTTACGTGGAGGATGTGGAGAACAGCTACCCCAGGTCTGATCCGCTACCCCAGGTCTGATCCGCTACCCCAGATCTGATCCGCTACCCCAGGTGTGGTCTTCCATCAGGCTGGGGGCGTACGCTGGTGCTTCTGGACGCAGGTGCTGTTTGTCTCGTCCCAAATGAGCCTTTGTGTCCCGATGTCCTCAGGTCATCCAGAGCATCAGCGCCGTGGACAAAGACGAACCGGTGAGCGGACACCGCTTCTATTTCTCCCTGGATCCGTCTGTCGCCGGCAACCCAAACTTCACCCTGCGCGACAACAAAGGTGCCTCTCCTGTTCTTCTTCCTGTCGTTTTTGTTGTCGTCCTTTTTTTGACTCGTCTTAGATCTTTCTCCCTATGGGACAGCATCTCTTAAGTTCCTCCAGACTTTCTTCCTCTCAGAACCTGCTGATCTTGGCTCTGGTGGTGAACTCTTGTCCTCCCTACGTTCCTCCACCTCCTGTCAAATATGCAGATAACTGAAATGAAAACGCTTGTAAAACAAAGAGCAAACGGGAAATTCACAGCGAGACGCTGGAAAATCAATAGCTTCTGATGACAACAGCCGGTGGAGCCGACAGTAAAATAAAATCTCTGCTGCTTCATCATCAAGACAGCAGCACAGCTTCATCACATGCTGCTGGAATACGAAGACAGGAAGAAATATTAGCTTAGCGTTAGCCTCCAGAGCCTGTAGGAGGCTGCCGGTCCAAGCAGGATGAAGCTAGCTGCTCTGCTCACTCCTTAAAAACATGGTGAAAACTCTAGAAAGTGCTGCAGTTTAGAGTCTGAAGGTATGAGGCTTCAGTAATTGAAGTGCGGAGAGGAATCCAGGGCTTTTACCAGCTGCTCCTCCTTTCTGCTGGGCTGCTTTGCGAACCTGGAGCTTCTTCCAGCCTGATCTCTGACCTCTCTGATGTGTTTGCAGTCAGCTGGAACACAGGCTTTCCACTGGAGCTCCTCGTCTGAGCCGCCTGGTTTTCTCCGGCTGCCTCTTTGCAGCTCCTGAGAGACTTTGGGCAGCTTTGTTAGCTTCAGGTTAGCGCTGGTGTAGCTGCAGGCTCTTGAGCTTCTGGCACCTTTTAGCTCAGCTCCAAACCCGTCATTATCCAACAGGTGGTCCGAATCAGTCGCAGCGAGCCACATGACGAATGCTGTTAATTGCACCATCTGTCAGCGGTGCTGCTTTTAAAACTAGAAAAACCACCTCCGACTGAGCGGAGAGCAGCAATCATGAAGGAGCACGACCCCCCGCTGCTCGGGCACCATAGCCTCCGTTCACCTGGGGCCGATAGCTAGGCTCATGACACCGCAGCCGGACTGATCTGGGTGCTTTTCCTGATCTTTCAGACAACACGGCGTCCATTGTGACCAAGCGGGGAGGCTTCCGGCGGCGCGAGCAGCCCGTGTACCTGCTGCCGGTGCTGATAACGGACAACGGGAGCCCCGCCCTCAGCAGCACCAACACGCTGCCGGTGCGGGTGTGCGAGTGCGACTCGGACGGCGTGGCCCTGTCATGTGGAGCTGTCGCCTACACCGCCACCGGCCTCAGCACCGGCGCTCTGCTGGCTATTTTAAGCTGCATCATCACGCTGCTGGGTAAGGCCCTGGGGACCTCTGTCTTACCTGTTTGCTGCACTTCTAGCGGCCCCGCGGAGGTCCTGCACTCTAAAGCCTTAAATATTCCTTCTGCAGGAACCTGCTGCTTGATATAGTTTGCAATGCTAACGCTAGCTCCAGCTGTTCCTCACAGCCTCCTTATCTTAATCCTGGCTCAGGAACATGAGCTCAGCAGAGGTTTGATGATTGACTCTGACGGTTCGGGATTCTCTCCTCCAGATTCAGACTGGGAACAATTCCTGCACTCATCTGTGAAGGTTGCTGGGATGAAACCAGTAGAATTACACCGTCTGCACTCTTCTCAGTATTCTGAATGTAAAGAAAAAAATAATGGTAAACGTGAATTCAGCATGAATAGCAGTGGTGAGCGGTCACCTCCAGCTTTCATAATTACTAATAAAGCCAGAGAAACGGTTTCCACATCTGAACAGAGGCTGACATCGTTGCCTAGGAGATCTCTGCAGGAAGGAAAGTTTCTCACTAAAAGGATTTCATGTAACAAGGGAAAATTTGGCCTTTTTCTCCCTACCTCAGTGAAACCTGTTGATCTTTCACAGAAAAAGCCTTCTGGAGGGTTGCTGGTAGTATCCGGCTCTTCCTGAGCCCTTGAGCCTGAGGACGGCGGCTCAGAGGGACTGGTACCACTCCCCCACCCCCTGGTTGCCTTGTTTGTGCGTTCTTCTCCATCAGCCTCCACGTTTAAGCTTTTACTCCGGAGCGTCAGATGAGGCTGCGTTTGTCTGGTTCTGGATCGGTACCGACAGGCCAGAGAGCTTTAGCCGCGCTAACAAGGTGCGTTTAAGGATGCTGCACGTTTAGGGTCGAGTCTCTGAGTGATGAAAAATGTCTTTAGGGCAAAAAAAATTAAATTTTCATCTTTCTATCACAGATCAGAACAGACTTTTCAAATTCAGAGCACGTCTGCGCGGCCGCACGTCTAAGCTAAGCTACGCTAAGGGTCATTAATCACAGCTTGATATTTTTAGACATAATTATGGCCGTGTCCTCCTGCGGTCGTGTTCCTGAAGTGAGTAACTCTGTGTTATTTCTCCGTAGCTGTCGTTTCAGGCTTTAGCTCCGTAAATGATGATCCGTACCAGGCCGCTGTTATCTCGTTAGCATAGCGTTTCCTATTTTTCCCAGGACAGCCCAGGTATGGCTTAATCCTCCTGAGGGCCAATTAGGACATTACGTATCACTCCGATTCTCCAGACGGTTATTTCTGTCTGCTCAGAGTCATTCTTTAAATTCCCACTCACGTCTCTCATTTGACTGTCTGCCATGTTCGCTCAGCGGCTCCGGCTCCATTTATTTGTCTGCCGGCGGACAGCAGATGATCCTTCCTCAACCTGCGATCGAGTGCGTCACAAGACGTCCGTGATGTGTCGAGAAAGTAGAAAGAGACGAGGACAGAAAGTACAATTAAAGCTGGTTGAAAACAGATTTGTCTGCCAAACCTGGGAGATGGAGCTTCTAACCGCTGACAGGGAGGAGCCACAAATCCTGCTCGTGAGCCGGGGTCACGTGTTGGAGCCTCCGCTCCGTTTCCTAAATTCTCTGATGGTCTAACTGAATGGATCTGTCCAAGATTAACAGGACAAGTCTAAGTTGATAAGCGTTAGCATGTTTGGATCACATTAAGGCTAGCGTCAGCGATGCTGGCCGTACTTCACTGCACCACCAGGGGCGGCGGCGACGCTAGTTTACCCCAACAGCCGATGCTAACAGCGGTGCGTGCTCTGTGCAGGAGCCGGAGGTGGAAATTAAATCAAATCCTTGAGGTTTCGTGTTTCTGCCCATCGTCGGTCTGCAGGAATAAATCCCATCAACGCATTCCGCCCACTTAGATGGCGCCGCTGGCCTTTGACCTGGAAGCCAACAGGTCAAAGGAGCTTTTATGTGGTAGCTAGACGAGCTTATAGGCTTCAATAAATAAACATCCACCGCTGGATCAGAAGGAAAGTAGCACGTTCAGGATAGAAGACGGCAAATGAAGGATCAGATGGCTGAACTGTGCCTTTGAGGGCTAAGGACAGCATGCATGCTTGATTCGATGCGCCTGCATGGTGCAGTGGCTGCATTTACCATCTTGCAGCTCTGCTGCTGACTTATGGGTAATTTACTAGCCTGATTTGCCAGGGTACCGGAAAAAAGGGTAATACCGGAAAAAGATGAATAGCATCACCCAATAGCTGAACTGCCTGGAACGTCGTCGTGGTGATTCGGGGTAAAAACGGGTGTGAAGCTCGTTGAGACCCGAATCTGTCTGAAAGCGATGCTAATGTTACATCTGTAGCATCCCTGGAATTTTTAAACGTGTTAGCGTCCTGATTGTTTTACTGTGAAGAATAAACTAAAGGAGGAGAAGAGACTGGAGCCACAGCAGCAGATTTGTGTCAGAACAAACCTCCTGGCTTCACCTCATCAAAAACAAATAAACACCTGGATGGCACTCAGCTGCATGACTCTCCCTATTCTGCATCGATCGGAAAATTTTGTTGATCTAAACAATCTAATTAGGGCAAATTGATTGGCTCCTCAGTCGGGAGGGAGGTGCCGGTGAGCGTGTGCCAGACGGTCTGTTTGTGTTCTGGCCATCCGTCTGCTGGAAGGAGGGCTGTTTCCAGGCGCCGCCGCTCCGTTCTGAGCTTTTCTGGAGAGGATGTGCGGCTTCCATCAACCGCTCCGACTCCTTTTGGAGATGAGTCTCGAATGAGGTTCCTGGGCCTCGCTCTGACGCTGAGGAGGA
Source organism: Tetraodon nigroviridis (assembly GCA_000180735.1). Taxonomy (NCBI): domain Eukaryota; kingdom Metazoa; phylum Chordata; class Actinopteri; order Tetraodontiformes; family Tetraodontidae; genus Tetraodon; species Tetraodon nigroviridis. The sequence goes on from CAAE01014768.1 coordinate 851,801, forward strand.
GGCGCGGAAGCAGGCCCATATTTCACCAGCGCCGGCGTGACACTGATGGATGGAGGATCATTAGACGTGCTTGGGTGTGGAGTTCTTTACGGGCCTGCTGAGCGAGGGGGGAGGAGGGGGTGGTCCTGGTGGGCTGGTAGTACGAGTCCAGAGGCAAGGAAGGAAGGGAAGGAAGGAGCGTGAGGATGAGGAAGAGGACATTACCCTTTCAGCCGTAGGGTCGGGGTTCTGGTGAGGGTTGAGTCCAGCTGGACTCACGGCCTAGCCGGGCCCCCCAGAACCTCCCAGCTGGTCCGACGGTTTCCTGTCATGTCCTGTCCTCCACAGTGATGGTCCTCCTGATCGTGACCATGCGTCGGAGACGGAAGCAGCCGCTGATCCTGGAGGAGGAGCGCGACATCAGGGAGAACATCGTGCGCTACGACGACGAGGGTGGGGGCGAGGAGGACACCGAGGCCTTCGACATGGTGGCCCTACGAAACCTGAATGCCATCAGAGACCCCAACATCCGGCGAGACGTCACCCCAGACACGCCCACCTTTTACCCGTACCCGCCGGCCCCCCGGCCGTCCTTCAAGGCCCTGCCAGACAACCTGGTGTTTCGGGAATTTATCTGGGAGCGGCTGAAGGATGCGGACGTGGACCCGACGGCGCCCCCCTACGACTCCCTGCAGACGTACGCTTTTGAAGGCAGCGGCTCCGTAGCCGAGTCTCTGAGCTCTCTGGAGTCGCTAAGTACAGACTCGGATCAGAACTACGACTACCTCAACAACTGGGGGCCGCGCTTCCAAAAGCTGGCCGACCTGTACGGCAGCAGCGACGCCGCCGGCGCCTGCTCCTAGCCCCCAAACGCCTCGCACCCAGAGAGTCGGAGGAAGCGATTTTGCCGGCCTCCGAGGACCGGCGGGGGGGAGATTCGCAGACAAGACACGAGCGATGGAAGGAGCGACGCCTGGACTTCAAAGCTTTTCCGTTTGTTTACCTCCTTGTGTGGATTTTCAAAAGCGTTCCAGTTTTGACTTCAAAAGTAGAGAATCCTTGAGGGCAGAAGCCTTTAAAGGTTCTGTCTCGGGGGCTCCGGTTCAACCACTGACTCCAGGAGTCACCTGACCCCCGCTTCCAGCAGGGGACGCTAACCCTGCGCTAACTTTACCCTGCGCTAACTTTGAGGCGTTTATTTTGCTGTATTTGTGCGTAAATGTTTCTCATGAGACCCTCAAAGCAAACCTGTACCTGAATATTGACAAATATATTCTTTTCTTTCTTTTAAGGAAAAAATCAGGAGGGAGTTTTTTTCCAGCGCTGAGGTGAGTCGCAATATTTCCGGTGATTTTGAACTGGGTGTGAGGACTTGGACACAAAGGGTGTTTAGCAAAAGATGTGCTAATGGAGGGGTGTAAAGAGGTTCTTTAGAACGGGCCAGTTCCAGCCCGTGGACGTCTCCCCCGGCTCAAACCGGAAGACGTCCTTTTTCCTTCATTTCCCAGCGAGGTGTTCTGCAGATGTTCTGCTGATGTTCTGCTGTGGTGTGTGTTTGAACCTGGTTCCTCTTCCTGGTTTCTGCTCCCATGTATCATTTCTGAGCTGGAAACTTCTGATGCTCAGCTTTCCGGGGGGTCTTTGGAACATTTGCTACGCTAGGAAGCTTTTTTCCCACGGATCAGCCATCTTTGAGGCCGGCGCCAGTGGAGGAGAAGAGCCGCCGGTGAAGCCAGCTCCTCACAGTCCTCACAAATGAGGTTTGAAGGTAAAATTTGCTTCTGTAGTCAGCAGACAAAGACACTGTTCCGAACTCTCGACACCAGGACACTGTATGATAGTTAGCGTTTCCACGTTGTGCCGCCTTCTTTTCCGGCTTCATCTCCTTCTGTTAGGATGTGCAACTGATGTGTGTTGTTATTTATTTTCAACGGCAAAGTCGTGCAAATCCTGTTTTTATCCTTTTGCTGAAAATAAAATTGACATTCAGTATTAAAAAAAGCTCTTCTTCTTCGGAGGTGGGAGGAGACTACTCCTGCCTGATGAACCCCAACTCATTTAGCATTTTAGCGAAGCGCAGGAGCGCGGGATAGCGTGTGGAGTCATCGGTATCTGTAGCTGCCGGCGAGGCGTGAACGTCGTCTGGGGTTATCTCTGTCGCTGACAGCAAACAGTCGCGGCTGATCAGCTGTCAATCACAACCAGACGTGGCTCGTCTTCACTAGTCGCCACCTCGGGCTACTCTGGAGCAATCAGGGCTGCTGCTATCAAGGGCTCAATCTGGCCCAGGCCTGATTACTGGTGTTAGCCGCGGACGCTCGCAGCTCCAGGCTGCCGCAGACACTTCACTCCGCTCTTATCACAGCCGTGCATCATCAACAAATTGGCCTGACAACAGCGTCGCTGTTTCAGAGACGCTCAGAGAGATGAGGCCACGCTTCTCCGCAGATTGTCTGCCGCGCCACCGCTAATGGAGTTTGACCCTGGTGGCAGCCTGCGAGAGGAATGGCTCTCCGCGGCGGCGCGGCGAGCGCCTGGCTCCGTGTGCGGCCCTGGCGGCCCGTGACGGAGCGTTGCTTCCCTTTATCTCAGGGTGTGAATAACGGCTTTGATGTGAACAGTAGGGAGCCTTTGATTTCTTACATCTTCAAAGAAAAGGGAACATCAAAACGGCACTATTTATTTATTTGTGATGTCAAAAGAATGAAAGATTCAGTCATTTACCAAACGTTGGTGTTTGTTTCCATGGTGCAACGTAAAACCGTCCTTCAGGGCTGTTTTACTGTCGGGGATTGACTGCAGAGCTAGCTTCAGGCGCTAGCGTCTGTGCTAACAGCCAGAAAGCCACATGACTGCATTTGTGAATATTCCAGGTCAGGAGGAGATTTAGCCAGATTAGCGCTGAAATTTGCCTTTGGAGCAGCGAGCGAGTCCCCGGTTTCACCCCGGACGCAGACGGCGAGGCTCCGGCGGGGCCCCGCTAGCGCTGGGTTGACTGGGGCGCCGCTCCGGCATCAGGCTCCTCGCTGGTCCTTTGAACAGGAGAAGAGGAGGAGTGAGGAAGATCAAAGGCCGTTCTGGCACCATGTTGTATTCTGTCTCCACAGTCGACCGCGCCCGCGGCTAAAGAGAATGGCAGACCTGAGGTTTGTGTATTCTGCTGCTCCGCACAAATTAGTCTGATCCCCCAACCTGAGCACCATAAATAATTCTCCTGAGAGGAGCGTGCACGAGCCGCAGCGCGCCAGGAGAGCCGCGAGCAGCCGGAAACTAGGTCAAAGTGTCCGTATGAGGGTGGGAGAGTCCACAGACGGGGACACCCAAACGGTTGGTCCCTGGGACGACCTGAACCCAGAGCCTGACAGGGAAACAGTCCGTGTTAACTGGAGGAAACCCGGAGCAGGACCAGGCTCCTACGGGGACCAACTTCTACGTCTCTGTGGCTCCTGGCGCTGATGCGTGTCAAACGGTGGCGTCCCCAGTCCAACATGCCAGAGTCCTAATGAGCCATAATCAGCACCGGCCTAATTAGCATGGCTGTGTGTTTTTACGCGCTTTATCATCGTTAGCCAAGTGCGTGGCGCCAATGTTTGTTTATCATGTCGACATGGGAAGTGGTTGCACGCTACACGGGCCCCGTGGTGAGGAGCGCATCTGGGGGAGGGGGCATGCTAACATGCTAATGTGAACAAGCAGATGCTTCTGTTGGTGTTTCAGGGATTTCTTAGTCATACTTGGCTGATTTATTCTTTCTGATCGGGATGCTAATAAATCCTCCATCAGCGGGACCATTCCAGCCAATCAGAGCTGCTTCAGCACCACAGCCTCCTTCATCCCGCCTTCACGCCGCTTTTTCAAGCCCAAAAACGCTGCAAAAAAAAGTGGAACTAGACTTTTTTCTTGCGTTTGTCTGGCGAGATTAATAACAACATTCATCCATCACGGTGTTGGAGGTTTATTCAAACGCAAACACGTTTGACCGGCTGATTAATAATGCACAGCCTGCTTCCAGCATCTATTGTGGTTCCCAGGTGTTAGCATGCCGCGCTTCTTTCTTAATAAAACCCACCCCCTGGAATTATCCGGCTCGTATTGAATAGAGTTTGACCAGGGCTCTGCTCGTGTCGGGCTAATCTCCCCGCAGCGCCGTAGCCTCTCCGGGGGAGGCCGATAAACTTTGAAGCTGGCACTGAGAACCTGCTCGCTGCACCTTCTGCATTATTCATGGAGAGGCGACTAGAGCATCTTCAAATGGGCTGTCGTTCCCTTTTAGCCTCCATCACAATGGCCATATGCTGCACACACGGGAGGGGAGGGGGGAGGGGGGATCTCCAGCTAAGCCTAGCCAAACAGGAACACACGCGCGCTAACAGATACATCCGGAGGTAAACCAACACAGAGGGATCTGTGGTGGGGATTAAAAAAGAGAAATTCCACTGTAGCGTTTTTCAATCTCGTCGTCCAAGGCTAACCTCCTCCCACCGCTTCCACCCCGCCGAGGAAACGCTGCCGCGTGCCGCCGTTCTTGCCAAACGGAGAGACGGCGAAATGAAAGACAAAAAGTTGTGGAATGACAAACAGCAACGACAATCAGAAAGTTTGCAGCAGCGTTTTCAGAAAGCCGTCAGAGTTTTTTGACATTTCAGGTGGAGTCGAGCTTCTCCGGCGTAATTGTCCTCGCGGGAACGAAAACCCTTTATTTTCATTCTCCTCTTTGGTGCGGAGGCGTAGCGGCTGTCGCGGCGTACGCCGCTCCGGCTCCTCGGTGACATTTCCTCAGCGGCCTCCGAGCCCTCGCCGCTAGCGCTTGGCGCCTTGTTTGTGTTTACGGAGTTTGTTTGCGTGACGAGAACCAGGCGGGGCGCGTCCGTCTTCATCGGGACCGCCGTCACCGCCCCCCCGATGTCTGAAACTGGTAGCGTCACGGCAACATGTCATTAGCCAGTTTCAGGACCGTTCACTCGGAAAATTAGAGGTCCCCGCGGACGGACGCGGGGGGGGGGGGGGCCAACAGTTGAAAGGTGCTAAAAACCGAAAGGAAGGAGGAAGAGGAGTGGGCGTGGCTCTGACTCGGAAACTGCCACAGGCGCTACAGTCGTTACCGTTTAAAACGACTTTTAGCTTGAAAGTCGTGGCCGAGGTGACAGATTAAATCAGATCAACATCCTCACATTTGCAGCTACGTCCAGATGCTAAAGACACAAAACTGGACAATTTTGTTTGAAACTTTTTTGTCTCATCAAAAGTTGCTCTACAATCTGGAGGAGAGATAAGAAAAGTGAACCAGTCAGTAAATATTTCCTTTCCTTCTGTGTGTGTGTATGTGTGTGTGTGCGTGCACGCACAGGTGGATGTCCCTCAGCATGAGGCATCTCAGTGGGCAGCTGTAGTAAATGTGTGTGTTTCAGATCCGTGTTTGTGTTGCTCTAGCAGTGGTGTGTTTTCAGAAGGACCCTGAACGCGTTGTCCTCTCTCTGCCCCCCAGGGGTGAGGAAGCCAGGCAGCAACGCTAGCATGACCCACCGACGACCTTCAGCCTGAACTCGTTCCGTCCTTCTTTCCATCCATAAAGACAGTCCTGTAGCGGCGCGTGCCCTCCCACGTGTCGAGCGCCTGGTTGTTCATGCAGTGGGAGAATCGGCCGCCTGTTTAGCATTCAGCCACTCTGGTTTCCTAAAGGTTACCAAACCTGATTAGACGTTTATGCGGGATCTCCAAAGGTCTCTGCGTTATTAATGATCTGCTACTTCTGAGGACTTTTCTTTTCTCTCTTCTGACTCCAGGAGACCTGAGAGCAGCAAACCCACACCAGACCCCACCAGACCCCACCAGACCCCACCAGACCCCACCAGAACCCACCAGGTGCAACCAGCTACGGTTGATTTAATACCTTCACAGACGAGCAGCCCTCATAGATCCACATCAGGCTAGCAAACATCTGTAGTTTTCAGTCGCACAAAAAAAACAGGAAACAGGGTCCCTTCATTCCCGTTGAGCTTTGGTCCTGGTTCTAAACAAGGTTTCTCCCTGGTAAATGCAGCTGCCACTGTGGTCTTAACAAAAACCGTTTAAAAATGTAACTAAACTCATTTATCTGGAATGTTTCCGATCGTTTCCGCGGTTACTAGCTGTTTCACACAGGTGTGCGATTAGCATAGTGACCGAACACAAATAAAAAACGGCTGACATTTATTATTAAAATCAGCTTTAATCAATAATGAATGGCAGCTAATTAGCCAGTCCGTCTGTCAGCTGAAGCTTCCGTTTGTCACAAACCCGAGCAGAAAAGGCAGTTTGTCTGAGGAGGCCGCGCTAACGGACGCGCGCCGCCGCTCCAATAATAATGCAAGTAAAACATGAAGAGGAGCTAAAGTGAGGAAGTCATTTCTCATTTCTTCATTCCGGCGCCGTCGAAAGAAAAGGCCTGAATATTGAGCGATGACTCCAAAAAAAAGGAAAACAAACCCTCAGGCTGGAAGGAAACATGAGAAGAAGGAAATTTCTGTTCAAAGCTGGAAAAAAATGACAAAAGTGCAAAAGTACCAAGTAATAAAGCAAAGCCCCCCATATGTTTTCAGGGTCTGGTTTCACCACGGAGCATCAATCTATTAGCACGAGGCTAACACAGACGGGAAACAAACTTGGAATTTGCTAATGGGACTTTTGGTTCAGACCAGGACCTTCGGTCCCTTAGAACTACAGAAAGAAACCAGATCGCGTAAAAACAGCAACTTTCTAAAAAAAAAAAAAAAGCAAAAGATAAAGTCCTTTTTGTCTACTACCACAGAGCTAGGCTAAAGTGATATGTGCTTTGCTAGGCTAGGCTAGACTAGGCAACAAAAAGACGTCTCAGGGGAAACTCAAATTCTGATCAGTACCAAAGGTCATGGTTGGAGCGTAGCCTGACTAACTGAGTTCTTTTGATCTGTGGGTTTTAGCATCTCTGATGATTCGCTAGGATCATCAAAGAGAGTCACACGGTAGCTAGGAAGGACAGAGCATCTGTGTGTAGACGTGGACAGGGAGGACGGATGCAGCGGGACCGAACCGTGACCTCGCTAACGTCCGTAAATGCCAGGCTGCTCCCCCCGGTGTCGCTCCAGTAATTCACTGTGTTTTTTTTTAAATGTTAATTCCATATGGAGTGAAAACGCTAATTGGTGATTAGCAAAGGTTCGCTAACGGACACCTACACAATTAGAGCTTCGCTGTCTGCTAATAATTTCCGGTGGTTGGGCCTCATTAGAGGGGTGACGCAGACGGCTGAACCAGCCAGTATCGCCTGGAACTCTGGGAATCGCCCTGCCTGCTAGCATAACCCAACATTTTAAAATTAGTTTCATTGTTTTGGGCAAAACACAGGTTTTCAATTTATCCAGAAAATAAACTTTGACTAATTGTTTAGGTATAGTTTATTCTTTCAACTCACAAAACAGATGCTAACCCGTCATCTTTGGCACCAAGCCAGGTAGCTACCAGGTAGCGGCTGAAGTGTGGCTAGCTTTTGCAGACCACATTTTCGACCGCCACCAATTAGCTTCTGCAGAGCAACAAAACAACATCCTCAAGTTTCCGCGTGTCATTTATTATTTATTAATTTCGTTTCAAAGTCTGGAAATCCCCAAGTGTCACCGCGGTGAGGAAAGCTCATTAGCGCTCCAGAATAGCTACGGCGTTCACATGAAATAACTCGCAGGAAATGTATTTGGCAAATCCTTAAATATTAAAGTTTGCATAATCTTTTAACACATTTGCTGTCAGATTTGACTTGAGCTCACGCTGAGGTGATAATAGCCTCATTACGCCCCAGAGCCCACACACACACACACACACACAGAGGCTAATAATAACATTTCTCAGTTTTTTGGTGATTTGTATGTTTGGTTCTTTTGCAGACGTTAATGTGGTTTCATCATGAAAAAGTTCTGGTTTTTGGTCCAACAGGCTTGTTTCTAACCAGCCGGGCGATGCCTTTACATGCACTTCTTAAATCGTAAAAATGGCTTTTCCCCACGAAAAAAGTCTTTGGAACCAAACGGCAGTAATTTTCCTCGAACCTCCGTCAGCTTGAGCTGCCAAACGGACGGTCCCGACCGTCGTTGGGTCCAATCTACGGAGGCTGAGGTCCGTCCAGCCGGTCCTTGAAGCCGGCGCTAATGGTTTTTTAAATGGGTTTCCTAAGGAGAGAAAAGGCCTTTTCAATCAGCTCCCGGTGCCCAACGAGCCCCCCAGCAGCCAGTGTTTCGCTGCTTTGTCACGAGTTTCCTGCCGTTTGAAAAAGACAAGCTGCTTCTGTACCACCGAGACGGCTGCCGGCTGCAGCCGCCGGCGTGTCTGTAATGGTTGTAATTACACAAAGAAAAGAGCTGCTAGGTGAAATTATCCGTGATATTCACCGCCGGCACCGAGCGACAATCAGGTTAAACGAAGCCAGGAGCCGAAAGACGTCTGATTTGAAAGTCTTTTGCAGAAAAAAAGAAGGTGAAAGCTAACAGGTGGTTTTAAAGACACTTCTGGGAGAGTCTGGTGTGAATTTTCCTCCTTTGGTGGTGATAACCTCTGACCCAGACGCTAACCGGCGCTAATTACAGGACACAGAGGTGAAGTGGGCCCAACTTGATCCAGGTGTGTGTGTGTGTGTGTGTGTGTGTGTGTGTGTGTGTGTGTGTGTGTGTGTGTGTGTGTGTGTGTGTGTGTGTGTGTGTGTGTGTGTGTGTGTTTTTCAGCAACAAACATCCGTCTGCTCCACCTGTTTTATTTCTGAAAATTTTCAGATCAGAAACCTGCTAACTCTTCCTGCGCTTGCGGCTGCTAACAGGCTGATGTGACCTCTGAAATCACTCCATCATCATCTTCATCATCACTGGTAACATCAAATATTACTTTGTACCTTTTCGACTGGGCCGTTTGCTAATTAAGGCGCTGCTAGGTGTTTATGCAGGTGGTTGGTGCAGATTTGATTTAATGACAGGCAAACCAATCAAATCCCTTTTTAAAAGATCTTAGCTTAAGGCTACATGAAGCTAAATGTAGTTAATGACAGGATTCCATGGAACAGTTTGCTTAGGAACCTTTGACTCCGCCATAACTTCCAGGAATCAGCTGTTTTTGAGCTGTTTCTGACGTTCTGAGCGAACGTCTCAGCGACCCAACTTTAGCCTGTCAGCAGTCAGCCAGTCACACACCCGCTCTCAGAAAGGAGCCTGTTGCAAATGAAGGAAACCAGAAGTTGAGCTGCTTGAAGCGGAGTGTTGGGAGCCGATCAGAGGCTCTCTGGGAGCAGAGCGCTGCCTCCGCCGGAGCCTTCAGCCTCGGTCTGAGGAGCACTTTAGCCACTTCCAACTCCCTCTTTTGCGTTTCTCTTCAGCAGCTGCTGCTGTCAGACATGTCCAACATCAATCACGTCTAACAGCCCCAGAAACGGAGACGGGAGCAGCGGAGGAGCTCGGATGCTGCAGGTTGGAGAGCTGGAAGGTTAGCCGACGCCTTTCTGCAGCGCTGAGGACACCACAACACCCGACCGTGTCCACACGTGTTTGAATTCAAATCTAAAGGTCAGGCCGGAGCCCCAGCAGGCGCCGACCTTTGGAGAACTGATGCGAATCCTAATCAGATGGTCAGATGTATGAGGAACTGCTGCTCTCTGTTTTTGTAGGACAAGTTGACCTCTGGGCGCTGAGACAAAGTCCAGGCTTCAGTTATGCAGAGCAGATGCTGCCGAGAGCTGGAAATATGCAAAGAACAGCCGAGCATAACCCTCTGATTTCCCTTTGATGTCCCGGAGAGTCCCTTTGTCCTTTTCGTGAAGACGTCCAACTTCAGCAGCTGCTCCGGAGAAGGAGGAGTAGAAGGTTTTGCTGTTCCAGGAGGTGGATCCTCAGGGATCTCCTCTCTCCTGGCTGAGGTGGTTGCTGGACGTCCAGCGGAGTCTGTCAGAAGGTGTCCTCCTCCACCTGTCCACACCACGGGCTCAGCCGCACCGTCTGCGCTCTGCTGCCACCCACCGGTTGCTCCCAGTCAGCGGAGTCCAGTGAGCTCAGGGAGCCGGCAGGAGAGCCCGCCCCCTCGTAGGCGTAGGTTCTCAGGCGGTCGAAGGGCGGGACGCACGGATCCCCGTCGGCCTCCGCCAGTCGCTCCAGGATGAACTGCCTGAAGACGTCGTCCTCTGGTCCAATCAGGTGGGATTCCCTGAGGGACATGCGTATGCTGGCCCTCACGTCCTCCCTCCGCAGCCTCCTTTCCTTCCTGCTGGGGCGGGGACGCAGCGGGACGGCTGCCCACTCCGCCCCCACCGGGCTGTAGTAGAGGACCTTCTGGGACAGCACGTCAGGCAGCTCCAGCTCCAGCTCCTTGGTGTCCACCTCCAGAGCTTCCCGCTGCTTCCTCCGGTGTCTCCTCAGCAGCAGCAGGAGGACAGACAACACTGCAGACAGCACACAGCAGGGGGTCATGGCCACCAAACACCTTAGCGCTAGCTTAGCTTCAACTAACCTAATCAGGTTTGATCATTATTGTTATTGTTATTCTCCAGTTTTTACAGATTTTTGTGCTCATTTGTCAAAACGTTAGCATAGCGGGATGGGCGTTAAACTCTTGTGCGAGGGGCTCTGGGATAAGAAGCCGGGCTCGTAATAAAGCTTTTTACTCTGCGAAGATGCAGCATCCAAGGAACGCTTCGCTGCGGGGAGTCCGACACGCTCGGTACCTGAAATCACTGCTCTGAGGGGGAGAGCGCGTTAAAGGCACGCCGGTGAGGTTTCAGTGAGCGGGATTCACGCGAAAAGCCTTAGCTAATCAGAATCGGTGACTCAGAACGTCAGATACTTGCCAACGACAGAGGACGGAGGAGGAACTGCAGCAGTTCCTCGTCTGCTGGAAAAGAGCTGGTGTCATTAACACACGTAGCATTCCCGGATGTGTCAGAAAGCTAACAAAGCCTCCAGCTGTGCATGTTCAGGATAATGAGCACGCACGGCTAACGTGTTCCTCCTGCCCCCCTGTAGCCGTCAAGGAGGATCTCGCTCAAGGTTTCTCCCTGTGAACAGGTAGCGTTTGCATAGCTGGTTTACCTGTGAGCGTGAACAGGCAGACAGCGAGTCCAATGAGGCTCTGCAGGCTGACCCCCATGGACCGGGCCCTGACCCCCCCGCTGGGGCAGTGCCCGGCGGGCTGGCAGGTGCACACGCTGATGGTCAGCGTGCTGGTGCTGGAGAGGGCGCCGTCCCGCCGTCCGTCAGCACCACAGGCAGCAGGTACTGGCTCCGGTCCTGGCGGCTGAAGGAACTCCTGCGCGCCATGACGCTAGCGGTGTTGTCTGGAGGGAGACAGGTGACGCATCGATGAGCTGTAACATCACATCCTAGATCTGGATCTGGATCTCAGTACCTATCCTTTAATATCAGGAAAGAGGAGGAGAAAGTATTAGTTCAAGCAGCTGCTGAGCTGGTGCGTCTGGTGGACTAAGTTTTTCATAGATCATGTAAAAAGTCTGACAGGCCTAGCTTGAGTGTGGTTCAGTGGCTTAGGGTGCTGCCACCCTGCCCTGGCACCCTGAAGGTGTTCGGTTTGAATCATTTTAAAGACAAGTATTCAAAAAGGAAAGACAAATACGCCTGGAGTATTGCTCCACACACCAATCCATTGTGGCCCAGTGGTAGAGCACACGGTTGGAGATCAGGACTCTGGTTGAAGGTCGTGGGTTCGAATCTGGCTCTGCATGTTTTACTTTTGACCACCCAAAAATGAAAGATAAATACGCCCGGAGACGAGTCCCAGACACCAGTCCATGGTAGCTCAGTGGTAGAGCACATGGTTGGAGCTCAGGACTCTGCTTGGAGTCGTGGGTTCGAATCCGGGTCTGCACATTTTACTTTCAACCGCCCAAAAAGGAAAGATAAATACGCCCGGAGACGAGTCCCAGACACCAGTCCATGGTAGCTCAGTGGTAGAGCACACGGCTGGAGATCAGGACTCTGGTTGGAGTCGTGGGTTCGAATCCCACTCTGCACATTTTACTTTCAACCGCCCAAAAAGGAAAGACAAATACGCCCGGAGACGAGTCCCAGACACCAGTCCGTGGTAGCTCAGTGGTAGAGCACACGGCTGGAGATCAGGACTCTGGTTGGAGTCGTGGGTTCGAATCCGGGTCTGCACATTTTACTTTCAACCGCCCAAAAATGAAAGATAAATACGCCCGGAGCTCTGTCAACC
>CAAE01014768.1:864871-912371 GCA_000180735.1 Tetraodon nigroviridis
CCGCCGTGTGCTGGAAAGAAACCGCAATCTTCTCTGGCCAATCTTCTCTTCTCTCGCTCCTTTGAGGACAGCCAGGCTGGTTTGACAGAGGTGTTAAGGAAGCTGAAAAAACCACCTTTTGATGAGGCGATGAGCCGGGGCACTTCTTAGCCCCCAACCAGGTCCTCCATTCCTGGAACAAACAACCAAACAAGCCTGCATGGCTTCACCGGGCTCACCGTCGCCGTGCCGCCACACCAACAACGAGGTCAAGGACCGTGTCCGCCCACGACCACCGGCGCTCCAGTGTACGGGGCTGCTGGCTCACCGTCTAGTCCGCTCGCATGCTAACGGTCCACAGCCTCCGCTGCCGGTTGGATGAAGCCTTTTGGATGGATGGAGGGAGGACCGTTCTCAGGGAAACTTGACCAGCCAACGCAAAGTCGACGCCTGGATGACTGAGAACCTACACAGACATTGTTACAAGTCTCATTACCACCACTTCAATTGACTAGTTTAAAATAATGTTTGAGTTCTAAAAAGTACAATAAAAACAATGATACAAGATACTTTGTTGTTCATTTGTCCATGACGGCTTGGCGGTGGCCGTCATCACACAGAGCCTCCTGTCTGCAAACAAAAACACGCATGAGTGCATATAACTGCAGATAAGGCAAAAATCAAGCTGCTCTAACAAAGTAAGTGCGCACACACACACCACACACACACTGATATATATGTGTGTAAACATATATATATATATATATATATGTGTATATATATATACAGTATATATCTATGTGTATACACAGATATCTAGATATCGATATATATCTATATATATAAACATGCGCAACATTTACATCAACATGTGATATTTTGCTATTTTTTCCTGTTTCCTTCCCATTTTCTCTGTTAACTTCTTCGCCATTGCGGAAGAACAAAGGTCTATTATATATCTTTACTGTTGCACAAACAAATGATACACCTTTTTTACGACGCCGTGATTTTGCGGTAACCTCTCATAAAACGAGTTTTAATCGAAATGCAGTTAAAGTCTTAAATGACGATGACAATACCAATATGTTTGTAAGAAAGTGGGCAAGAATAACACCCTCGTCAAATGCTAACGCTATTATTAGCTTGACAAACAATTAGCCCGTCAGGCGACTGGGGAGACGAAAGGAGCCCGTTAAGCTTTCACACTTCGAAAAGAACAAAGGCGAAGACCTTTTCGACATTTTTTGAACAACAAAAAAAAAAAAGTGGTTACTTACGCCGTATAGAGCTCCTTTCTTCTTTTTGAAGGTCCGACAAACACTGCGCTTCCGTCTCAGGTGTGTCGCCGCCATTTTGATTGTGACGTCACAGGAGTGACGGGTTAGTCGTGCGACATAATAAAAAAATGTATTTCTTTTTTGTGGAAACTACGATTGTAACGATTACTGCCAACACAATACTACTATTTAGGAAAAACAAATCCCATAATTCCAGTGATGGCTTACATAAATGATAGAGACATTTCTGAGTGTCACCTTGATTATCTCTGAGGGTGAAGTTGGGATTGATGTGCCTGTCGGGGACCATGGAGAAGTAGAAATGGTGTCCTTCCACCGGCTCGTCTGGATCAACAGCACTGATGAGCTGGACGGGCTGAGAAAAACAAAGACGCACATGAGCTGCAGGTTCTCCTGGTGATGACATACTGCCTTTATTAATGTAAATTGAGAGGTGCAGTGAAACACAAGTCTTCATAATAATCTAATTATTGTACTGACTGACGGCACAAGTGACAGTAAATCATAAAGCTCAGCACATCAGGACATCCATACTTCCCCTGGCTGTGTTCCCTCGCAGATATATGGCTGGTAATCTCTGGCGAGCCTTGGCACGTTGTCGTTTATGTCCAGCACTTTGATGAACAGCTTCACGGAGGAGGATAGACGGCCCTGCGCTGCGGAGGAGACGGACATGTGATGGAGACAGACATGTGATGGAGCCCGACGGCCTCAGACATCACATCCAAAGGTCACAGTTGCAACATACCTGTTTCTTTAGCTTCGGCGCTGAAGTTGTGCCAGGCTGAGGTCTCCCTGTCCAAAGGTTGGACTACGGTGACAGTCCCGTTGTTGGGGTCGATCCTGAAAGCGCTGATGGCGTCGCTCCTCCTGTCGATGGAATATCTGCCAAGAAGAAAAAAGAGAAAACAGTTTTACAACCGTGGGAAGATTAATTAAGCAAACTGCAATTTTAAACAAAGCAACATCGACCTAGAAACTAGAAGACTCAGGTGGACTTTACTGATGCAGCAATTTCAGTGTTTTCAAGATAGAGACTTCATCTCTCTGCCACATCCTTCAGGTTCTTATATACTTCTACAAATGCTTTCTTTTATACCCGCTAATTAACAGCCATTATAAATCCAAACAGGGATCGAATCATGTGGCTGATTAGAGAGGACAAAAAAGAGACTAATTTAACAAAGGTAATCTTTAGAGTCTTGCAGCACTTTCTCAAGCCCCAAACCAAAACAAACAAACAAACAAACAAAAAAGGCCAGCCTGGATTTATTAATCACCAGACACCTCCCCCACACCTCCACCTGGGTGGAGGGTGGAGGTTGGGGTGGACTCCAGGCACCTGCCGCTGCCTCCGCAGCAACGTGCCACACTTGCAAATGGCTGCAAATCTCAATTCCATATGCCACCTGGTATGGTGCTTTATTACATCCCCCCGTCCCGGCCATGTGGCTTTGTGATAATACCGCAGCAAAAGATAGAAAAGCCTGTGAGGTGCAAAAAAAAAAGGGAAAAATATCATCATGATTTATTCAGCAGGGCTCATTTCCTACTAAAGTAATAAGAGATAAATATGAGCATGTTCGGGGTATCCAGAGATCAAGGGTAAAAATGGATGCACTGAGCCGGCACCGGTGTTTGAAATGGAATGATTTTTCAGCCTGCGGAGGCAGCTGTCGGCAGGCTGTCTGGGGACACCATTCCCCCCACCTCCACCTCCACCCACCTGCTCATTGACATGCAGGCTGGCAGAAGCCATTCAGGTACCTGACAGGGTTGTCGAAGGCGTCGCCATCTCTGGCGCTGACGCTGCCCACCGCCGTTCCCACCACCACGTTCTCGGGGACCTTCCACTCGTACAGCGGGTGGAGGAACACCGGCGGCTCGTCCACGTCCTCCACTATGATCTTGAGCGTCATTCTGTCCCTGAACTTGTCCAGGGGCAGGAAGCGGGTGTCAGGGTAATCGTTGACCGCCTCAGCCGCCAACACAAAACGACGTTTAGTCTCAAAATCCAAAGGCTGAAAGGTGAAAGGGAAGAACCGTGAGATTTCAATCAGGCTTATTTCAAATCTACCAACTACATCAGGATTAGCCTCGCTGCTAACGATCCGTCATTCTGTTCGCAGGTGTTTGATGACCATTCAAACTGTCATTGGTAGATTGTAGCAGAAATCGTTAGCCGGGAGGCTATCCCTTACAATTACCATGCCTGTTGATTAAGATAAAACAGAGATGGAAAGGTCGAAAGGGAGATGAGGACTCATCATTTAACGGAATGAAACCGTCAGAGTTGCAGCAGGGCAGTTTTTATCCCTCTGGAAGCCAAACGATGGCTATAAAAGTGGCTAACACATGCACATAAACAGAGCACGTGTGGACATATGTCCCACTGTATATGTAAATTGGTGAATACACCTTACATTTCGCATCGGTTTATGAGCACGTGACCTATAAAAGGAGGCTGTTGCCAGTTTGTTCCAGGTGTGTGACTGATTATTGGGTGCCCGTGCCAGATGTTGCAGCACGGCTCATTAATTTTTAGATTTTCCTCGTTTGTCTCCGTGTGCTTTAACACTGATGCTATCGGCCTGATAAAGAGAAGGCGCCTGGCAACAGTGCAACTCCATTTAGTTAACGTTGCTTTGTCTAATTTTGTAGAAATCCTTTATCTGACAATTTAACAGGGCTGCTAATACTAGCCTCAGGACTGAGGATGATATTTCAGACCCTAATGGTCTCTTTGCTCGCCCACATACGCTTCCCGGCTTTGCAGCCTCCTTTGAAACATCTGACAAGAAAGTCAACGAAAATAAAGTCAAATGTGGAGGATAAACAGACGTGTGTGCACCTTGGCGAGCAGCACGACTCCCTCCTGTGTCACCGGGTCTGTTCTGATGATGAAAGTCCCGCTTTCTTCCAAACTGTCTTCCAGGCTGTACGACATTTTGGCGTTTATGCCAATGTCTCCGTCCTCCGCCATGATTCTGCCCACGGTGGTGCCCACAGCGGCATTTTCAGGGACTCCAAAGGCGTACACATCTGCAGAGACAGCGAATAAATAACTCCACGCTGTTAGCATTAGCCTAGAACGTTGACCTCTAATTTAGGATCAGAAAGAAACATTCATGAGTTTAGATCATTTTCTGCGGTTTAATTGGATCAGATAATCCAGTTTAGATTCAAGTAAAAACAGTGGACAGTGCACAGTGGAAGCTAGCGTGTAGCTAGGACAAATCAGACATTGGAGTATGGACAGCATCAAAACAACCAATCAGAGGTTGTTTTTTTGCCATTTCCATTCCTCTTTTTTTAGGCGTCACCTCAGTCTGCACTGAGAAAAAAGCATTCAGAAAAGCCTCTCACGGATGCTGATTTGTGACGTGAGGAAACCGGAAGGACAGTTGAAAGTGAGCCGTAGCTTTTCAATATTTATAAAGCTTTTCGACTGAACATCAAGTCGGGCGGACCCGGCTGCCGCGCCTGCCATGAATCAGAACGTGATTAATAGTTAAAGTATCAGCTTCCCTTTCTCATTTTTACAGAATTGATTTCCTCGCAGCTGTTCGGCAAGTGAGGTTTATCATCGCCGCGGTGGGGTTTGTTCCAAAAGGTCACGACAAAGGTCCCCCCGTGTGTGAATGATTAAATGCTTCCAGTGGGCAACAAAGGTATGAGCTGGATATCATCTCTATCTGCTCAAGCCCTCCTCCCACTTGTCCTCCTCCCTCTCGTCTTCCTCCCGCTTTTCCCTGACGTACCGCTATGCTAACCCCTCTGGAGCAACTGTGTGACTCACGGTGTTGGAAGGTGGGCCCGTTGTCGTTGACGTCCGTCAGGCTGACGGTGACGGTGGTGCTGGACGAGTGGCCGCCGCTGAGGCCCAGCATGTCCTTGGCCTGCACCACCACCAGGTACTGGTCCCGGGCCTCGCGGTCCATGTTGGGCCAGGATGTGACGATGATCCCTGCAGGTGGAGATGCAGGCGGGTCAGTGATTTATCATTTTTCCAGAAGTATGTCTAGAAAACCTTGGTAAATACAAGAACTTTGGAAATATTATTAAAAACATGAAATTCAAGGCGCCGAATGAAGATTTTCTTTCTTTTTTCTTTTTTAAGGGTTAGGGTTACGTTGATGTTAAGTTTACATCAAACAGAGAGCGTGAAGGAAGCCGAGAGTATGGGACTGGCAGTGATCAAATCTTGAAAATAAAGTCAGATTTTTCAAAATAAATCTCCTGTTTGAAACAAACTGCCCAGATCTGCTTTAATTTATGGTTTTTAATTTCAGTTTTCATTCACTTCAACCGATGGAAGCCGCAGTTTTAAGGTTATCGTAGTCAAACAGAACTTCTCATCAATGTGGAACAACAACAAATGAAACATGTCCCTGCGGTTCAGCGCTGCGCCTCATTAATGCGTTCTTATCAGCGCTAACGCCAGGAAGGAAGCTAACTCGGGCCGCAGAAGCAGCTCTTGCTCCTGAGATTTATTTATTGGTGTTTTCATGCAGCACTGAGGAAACTTGGAGCCAACTCCTGCCTTCCACCCAGCTAAGTCCCACAGCTGGTTTCCTAAAAGCTAGCCAGCGCTGCCCTTTAACACCTCAAACCTATTTGCATTATTTGTTTTCAGAACGTCAATAACTCTACCCCAACTTCTCAGAGATCGCGTGTGGGAAGTCTGGTGTGCGACCTTCAGTAAGCTGCATCAATGCACAGAAGTCGGCGTCCAGCGAACTGCAAAAAAACCCAACTTTCTTCCCCTGGAAAAGCTAAATCTGCACACGGTTGACAAAGAGGCATGAGTTGGAGTGGCCAAGTGGAGGGTCTGAAGGCCCTGCAAGCAATCTTATACAAGTTCTGCACCAGAACAGTCAGAATTGGCGGTTGTCGACACCCATCCATTCATCAGCAGTCAGCCAGCCGCATGTTAGCACCCAGAGCAGACAAACGCCAACAGTCCTTCAGAGTCTGACCTGTTTTGGGCTCCACAGAGAAGTAGGGCTCCCCCTGCAGGATGGAGTAGATGAGCTTGGCGTTGTTCCCAAACATGGGGTCGTCAGCGTCGGTGGCCGTCACCCGGGCAACCGTGGTCCCTGTGGAGGCAGGGCCAGAGTTACCTAGCGTGAAGCTTCATTTGGAGGGGGGGGAGGAATAAAGGGATTAGCCAACAGATGAGAGAGGCCCAGCAGTGGGTGGGGGGGGATTTACCACAGCGTTCCTTATTTCCAGCCACGCCAGCCTTCCCTTGCACACGCTTGCCCTCCGAGCCGGGCGCGTTATGATTTATTATGACCGAGATATAGCGCAGCCAAGGCAGATTACATATAAATTGAAATGGTAATGTTTCCAGCATTAAAGGGCAGCCACTATAATAATGTTTTTTAAAAATTTTAAGGCTCCGTTGAAAATTCAATTCCTCCGACTTCCTGAACGAGGACACTTGACAGACATTTATATAACCTTTAGCTGGGCCTTTCAGCTCTACTTTATTTGAGAAGAACATTGTCTGCATAGATAAAGCCAATAGGAGCAGGTTATTGGAAATACAGAAAATCAATTCTTCTGATGGATGCAGACATCCTGAGCTATTCTGAAGTTTTTCTGGTTCCTCTATTACTCTGTTACTCTCTGACTCAGTGTTGGGTGTCCCTAACTCCCTAATCTCTCTATGTAGTTCCCTTTTTTTCTCTCCGACTTCGTAGCTGACCTTTGACCCCTGCATTTTAAAACCTATATGTTCAGTAGTATAGAAAGGTCTGACTAATATCTATCATGCACACCTCTGTTTGCCCTCCTCCTCCTCCTCTCATCACCATGCAAGCTTGGACCTGCTCAGGGTTTCTTCCTGCTAAAAGTCAGCGAGTGTTCCTCGTTCAGGAGTCCAGCTGCGGGTTTCTAGATCTGGATTGTTATGAATTAGCGATATGAATGAAGCTAATGGAACTGAAAAAATGACTTTAGTAAACCTTCGGTGCTAATCGGTGCCAAGTTCATGTCAGCAAGATGCTAGCAGCTGTGGGGGGAACCCTAACCCTATTTATAGACACCGCCGTGGCTGATAGAGAAGCAAACTGAAAGTTTGAGCTGTAACGGTGCAGAAATGTCAACAAGCTGGAGGAGCAATTATAGGCTGGTGAGGAATATTAAGTCCTCAAACGCAGAATTTCACACTCAGAACTTCGAGGACATTTATTCTGGGCTGGAGTTGGAGGAGTCCAGCAGCAGACACAAGACATGCGGTCAGTGATTAGAACATGGTTGCACGTACCCAGCGGACACATCTCGGGGATGCTGGACTCGTACGGCTCGTTCTGGAACAGAGGGACGTTGTCGTTGATGTCCTGGACCGTGATGATGAACTCTGACTGCAGCTCCTCCGGCTGGCTGCTTCTGCGGTTGATGGCCTGAGCCTGAAGCACGTAGGAAGCTTTTTCCTCCCGATCCAGCTTCCGTAGCATCCAGATTTCTCCGGTAGACTCGTCTATCTGGAAGAGGTCGCCGGCTCCTTCTCCTGACAGGATGTACCTGATGGAGGATTCTCCCCGATCAGAGTCCGACCTGAGCTACAAAAGGATCGCTGTTTACAAACAGGCCGCAAAAAACAGCTAGCGAGGGATGTGGAGGCCATTCAAGCTGAGGAGCTACCTGGCCGATGACCTGAGGGGTAGGGTCCTCCTCAGGGACGAACAGCTGTTTCCAGATCCAGCCTCTCCTCAGGCGGCGGTGAGCATGAGAGGAGGCCAGGGCCGAGCGTTGGTTCTGGCTCAGGCTCGGCGCTGCACCGGGAATCAGGAAAAAGAGCGCCAGCGCGGCTAACAGGCTGAGCTTCACTGTCACTGCGCGCACGTCCTCCAGGCGTCCCATGACCACAGAGGCGTCCCTCATCATCCGGGCTGTGTCCCATGCGATGGTGACGTGGTCCCTACGTCAGATCACCTCTCTGGGAAAAAAAGATACAGATTTTTTTAAAGGCTAGACACATCTGACAGTGCAAACAGGAGCTAACGGTGAGCTAATAGATGAGCTAACTGAAATCTGGAACCGTTGCTTTAAAAAAATGTACTTTCCACATTTTGTACAGACACAAAGAGACAAAAGCCTGAACATCTGTAAGAATGTTGTTTCTTCCAGCCTCCCAGAGCTCATCAATACCAGCCCTGTTCTGCATCTACAAGGATTCCTATTGTGGTTCTGGTCGGGGGTTTGGGGGGGTTGGGGGGGGGGGGGCAGCATCGTTCCTTTAGCATGATGTCCGCTGACTCTAGTTAGGTCGATGTCAGCACAGACATGGAGAACAGAGATTCCCCCGACTCTAAACAGGTACCAGACGATCAATGCAGCAATTACAGGGTGTGTGTGTGTTTGTGCGCGTGTGTGTGCACGCGCAAGTAAGGGGGTCAGGAGCACAAGGACGAGTCAGGTGATAAAAAGATCCAAACGCAGCTTCACCCAGGAGCTATCAGGCTTCTCTCACTGCTTGCAGGCTGATTGCGTGTGATGGACATCTTTCTTCGCCTGTTTCAGCATCCTCTTCCTCGCGTGGGTGTGTTTGGCTCCAAACTGCATGTGTCCCTTTGCCCTTCCTCTTTCTGCATATTTGAAGCTGTTGAGGAGCCACAAACAGGCGTAACTTTCCGAGGGCCAGAAGTCACACCAGAGCCTGTTCTAGACGGATCAGACGCTCTTATTCTGAAATCCTGAGGAGAAAGAAAAGATCAAAAATGGGGGAAACGCTTCGGACATGTGAGTAATGCGTGTGTGAATCCTTTAGAAGGCGTCTCATTTTCATGTCTCATCTTTCAACAGTGAGCGGCTGCCCCCCCCCCCGCCCCGATGGCCCCAGGTTCTCACTTCTGAAATTAAACCTCCGACGAAGGCGCGTTTGTAGCGCTAAGGTACGCGAGGCCGCGCTCGTATCTCGCAGCGAGGCGGAGTGACGTTCCAATTAGAGACCAGTGAATCGTGCGCTCTTTCACGAGACTGTCAAGCACCTTCAAATGGGAGCTCCTTCAGCCAAAACCAGACAACAGCGGGAGCCTTCCAGTTCCTCACCTCACCAGCGGCGCCGCTGGGATTGTGAGCAGGTCACCAGGCGCTGAACGAGCTGAGCTCTGGGGAGGGATGTAATGTGCATGTGCCAGCGTGCGTAGGTGCTGGGCTATAATGGCAGGGTCAAAATACGTCTCAAATGTGACATAAAAAGAAGACCGGGGGTCAGGAGAAACACCCGTTCCTCTCTGACACGTGGAACATGCTCCCCTCGCGTTGACAACCCTTTATTATCCCTAATAGGCTTCCCGCCCGTCTGCGGCGGCGCTCTGGCGGCCCGCGCGGCGCTCCGCCACACGACAGACTGCCGACAGGCCGCAGCCTGGCAGTGCTGAGCGGCAGATGTGCTGAGGTCGTCACATTCTTTTCCTGTATGATGATGTGTTCCGGCTAGTGAGACACGGCTCCGCCGCCGCCGTGGTGACAACCCTAACCCTAACCGCTAACAAGGGGAGCAACGCTCAAACACTCATTCTGACGTCCTCCCTCAATCTTATGGCGTCGTCTCAATTAGAGCGTTTAATGGATGAAGACAGCACGAAAACGGGTAAAACCACCGCAGCAGATCAACGCGCTCGCTGCGGGCCACTTAGCTGCTCGCAGTCTTGATTTTTCATTATTTTTGAATCCATCTGTTGAGCTCAACATTGTAAAAATCGTTCTCCCAGGACAAACTAAGTTTAATTGGTCATGCGGGACTTGTTTGCCGTTCAGCTCGGCAAAACAGCGCCGCCGACACGTTGCTGCGCTGCCGAAATCTGGGCCTCAAATGAGCCCAGAGACGCAGCCAGAGTGTCATGTACTCACAAATAAGTCATTTGTTTGATTTAATACGACTCCAGTGGAAATCATTAGTTAAGCACATGTCACCAGCTTCCCCCAGCGCTAGTCAGGCTACATGCTATCACTAATTGAGAACAATTGAAAATCTAGGATGATTGAAAAGGAAATAAAATTAATGGAAATGAGGGTTTTTAGACTTCAGGCAATTTTTTCCTTTGTTGGTAATAACAGGTCCAGCTGGGTGGCTTTGATTTACTTTTAAAGACTCATTTAAAATTAAAAAAGGTCACAGGAGGAACTTTATTCAACAGATTCAGAGTCTGTTCAGCAGAATTAGCCAGAAAAAACAGTTTTGGGAAGGACTGGGGCAAAATATAACAAAATTGGAATTTTTAATTGGAAGGTTTTCTTGTTTTAAGAAACTGATCAGTTTAGTGTCTTCAACATATGCGCGTTACCGTGGCAATGAGGTAGGGGTGTCAAACATCTCAAAACCATGTCAAAAATATGTGAATGTCTGGTACAGCATTAACAACGATGGTCCCTTTCAGCTGTAAATATTCTTTAATTAATAATATTTCCAGTATGTTAGCAGCATGTCGTGAGGTAGTTAGCTAACTAACTGACACGGGGAGATAGCTGCTTTGTCTTTAGGCTATTTGCAGGTCATGTTTTCAATACTTTTCTATTAATTAGCACTTGATTAGTTGTTTTAAAGAAACCGTACAAAATCCCAAACTCCAGTCTCTTAGCAACGGTTGCTATGGTCAGTCAAACAGAAGAAGGATAAGAGGAAACTGATGACACGACCACATGCTCCTCTGTTATCTGAACGATAAAAACTCTGGTTTCAACACGTTCCACAGGCGGAAAGGTGAGCGACGTCCAACGCCACAGCACCAGTCGGAGCTCTACCCCGTCAGTCTCCAACCTGACTCCTGACACATAAAACATCCACCAACCTGTTTGGGCGGAGGAGGAGGGATCACAGCAGGTGGGAGAAGCAGTCCGGTGGAGAGGAAGTCCTTCGGCCTTCAGCCGCCGTGGCAGGAGCGCCTGTGGTTCTGGCCGTGCCTGGTCCCCTCGGCAGACCGCCGCCCCTCTTCTCCTCCACTTCCTGGAGGACAGACACAAGCGCCATTGTGGCAGCGGAACACTCGGCGCCTTCTTCACCACAGGCCCCCGGATTCCTCTCTGGATCCTGATGCTCCTCCTCAGGAACAATCTGCTGCTTATGGGAGCGGAGCCACAGCCATTTGGGGCCGGCGAGCCAGCCGGGGCCCGGGGAGCACCTCTTCTGGAGAGCAAGACAGGGTCAGTAAACTCCGGTGACCTTTGACTGCTACCCTGGAATCAAGCGCCCGCTACCATGGAGACGGCATCCTTAATTATGTGGATCCAAATGTTTCTCAGATTATCCCTAATAAAACCGTGCACTTAAACTCCCCGAGCCCAAACTCTCAGATAAACATGATTCAGGCCCACATTTATGCACATTTCTGCTGTCCTTGATTCTCCTGTAAACATTCATCTTCTTTGTGTTCCTGATAAAGCTGCCATCATCATTTGTGTTCCTTCGCTGAAGCAGCCAGTACAAACATCGTTACAGACGCTCAGGTGTGCAGCAGCGTGTTGATAAAAAGCAACATTTAAATAAAATTGCATGTCAATAGAGAAAAAGTGAGTAAATCAGTAGAAATGCTACTGTGCTAGCTGTGGCTGTAGTCATGGAAGAGAAGCAAACCGTTCTCGGCGAAGGTTGTGCAGCCTTAAATCCTCCTCAGTCGTCTCCAGGACTCTGAAAAGCTTGTTAACTCCAGTCACCACAACAAAACTCAGGCCACACAGGTGAAAACTGTCAAGCACTCAAACAAAGGTAAAACTCACAACACACACACACACACACATACACACAAAACCAGGAAGTCAAGCTAACAAAATAAAACAGGAAACACACTAACAAAATAAAATATATAAAATGACACTTTGCTAGATTCCCACCTCCAACAAATTACTAGATTATAACTCATCCCGCTAAACCAACATATAACCAATGCTGTGGAGCCAACATTTCCTAAAAAAAGGCTCTTGTTTCTGGTCTTTTCACTAATTACAGTGGTTCCAATTAGCACCAAAGCCCAATGTTTACCATCCCTAAGTCACATTTGACGAGCTGCCCGAATAACCTTTAGAATAAAAGTTTTCATAACAGGCATTTCATAAATGTGCTAACCTCTGAGAGCTAATTACAAATCTACTTTCAATAATTGGGGTCTGCGAGTGCAAGCACCAGCAGCCGTAAATGTCTCCGCCGCGGCCGCGGCTCTGCGGCCACATTTGTTTGGGCCCGGCGTTGAGACGGACCATCCCTGTGAAATCTGCCGCTCTGGTTCTGATTCCATATCAAGCCCAGAAATGTCAGGACCCGCTGTGACATTTAACGTTCCTGTTGTAGACCTTGTCTAATTGAGCCTCCCTCATTATAATGATGGAGTGCGGCGGGAACGGCGCGGAGGTGTGTGGCGGATGAGCGCCACAGTCGGCTGCCAGCAGAAATAAAAGAGGTGTTTACATTCGTCTATCTGAGCGCTGGCAGCGAATCGGACCATCTCTCAGTCTGAGGTGACATTTCAGGGTTGTCCAATTACAGCACAAGGTAGCGGTCGCCACATCCAGAACAAGATAGCGACCGGTCGGATTAGCATAGTAGAGGATGCGGCGTTGGATGAGCGATGGGAGCTGTGACCTCCGCCTGCGTGAAGTTCATCAGGTGGATCTGGGGCCCTGGTGATGGAACTACAGACCGTCTGAGTCGGTGCTGCCACTTTACGGGAGACGGAGGGTTAAGCGCTTCCATCTTGTCATGTGGGACGCATGTTTGCCCTTCACGGTTAGCATTGGTATTGTTGCCATCATCTGGTGGTAATTGGAGGCAGCGCGGCGCCTCATTGACATTCCGCTCAGCCGGCTGTGGTGAATTTGATGAGAATGTCACATTAAAAATGCATGTTCCTCGTACGTTCCCTGGCCTTTGTCTTTACCCGGGGGAAACGGTGCTAGCTTATGACAAAT
This sequence comes from Tetraodon nigroviridis, assembly GCA_000180735.1. Lineage (NCBI taxonomy): Eukaryota > Metazoa > Chordata > Actinopteri > Tetraodontiformes > Tetraodontidae > Tetraodon > Tetraodon nigroviridis. Next base: position 878,059 of record CAAE01014768.1, read on the forward strand.
AAGGACGCCGTCCGGCCGGTGCCGGAGGTGGATCGTTTTGTTTGACGGGAGACATCGGCGGCTTCTCTGGGTCTGGCTACATTTGTCAGGTGAGCAGAGCCAAAAAGGCGGGACCCTTTATGAGGCGCTCGGCCCGGCTTTGATCCCTCTGAGGGTGTAGCTCCACTCCTGGTAGTTGTTTGTTGGTGTTTGCTCAGTGAGATGAAAAAAAATGTCTGGAATTTACCAACCAGAACTGTTGCCGATGGCAATGAAAAGAGTTTTTCTAAATAAAATTAGAAAGAAAGAAGAAGAAGCAGTGAAGGACTTTGATGAAGTGGTACTTCAGCGCTCGTCTACAAATGGCTGGAGCTCATCACACTCGATCCAACAACGCTTTCAGAGGTGATCATCCCGGCTCGTCACACATCGGGTTTTTACTACTGTCCTCGATGTCTCATCAGGAAGCTGAATTTACCGGAGTTTCAGTAGCCAACAAAGCCAACCAGGCCACACGGCCGCATCGCTACACATTTAGCTCAAAACACCAGCGGTTCATGGAGTGGAACCATCCGGGCCCCGTCCCTTCAGAGGGTCTCCGCACAGCCGCCTTTGAGAATATCAGGAATGTTTCCAGGGAAAATTGGATGAAGTGTAGGTTGTTTTTCACAGCCACTCTGTGCTTTTTCATCAAACGCTAATCAAATAAATAATTCTTTTGAGTCTTCAGCCCTTGATTGGAGTCCCCTCGTTACAACAGCAGCGGAAGAAAATTACGGCTATTGTAGCATTGCAATTTTCCCTCACATGCTTGAAATAATGACCTGGGGATTAATTGGACCATAACGTCGTTTTTCTTCCAGAGAAGTTTTCCGGATACCAACACTAGATATGGATATAGATGCTAAATAGCTAAAGATTGCTGAATATGACTTCACACTTGTGTTTATAAGAATGTGATAAATGTATAGAATACTTCTGGTGTAAGCCAGCAGTTGTTTGATCCTGTTGCTATGCGGACCACCAGGGGGCGCTAGCACCTATTTAATAAAGCAAATGGCGCCTGATTTTAAGATAACTTTGCATTTTGAAAACAGCTGACATCAGTCAACAAGTTTCTATCTGCTTCAGCTTTCTGCTCTGAAAGGGTGCTGAGTCCAGGCTGTTGCTATGGTTACTATAACTCTACAGCCACTGAGTGAGTTTACCCTCTGATCGGCTTCACTTTTCAAACAGCTTCAAAGTCTCTCACGTTTGTTCCAGGTTTTTTTCTATTTTTTTATAGGTGTGTGGATCTGCGACACCTGCGCTAGCCAGCGTTAGCACGCCGCGGCTAAGTTTCATCTTCTGAGAGCGAGATCTGACAACCTTCTTCAAAGGATTAGCTGAAGGAACGCGGCTCCTTCGCTGCTCTCTCCGGGGAAACGTGGAGCGGCGTACCCATCACGCTGATGAAATGCATAATTAATACTCATCTTTCCTGTAATCCTTCTCCAGACTCGACCACAGAGACGAAAATTACACGCCAGGAGACGTCAGCAGGCCGAGCGGCGTCCATTGTAGTTTTCTCACATGGAGAAAAAGAACCGCACATGATAAATCGGCAAGGTTACTGAGTATTTACACAAATAAGTTGGGAACAAATCGATCCGGAGCTGCGCCGCCCCCTTCGGGGTGCGGAATACCAAAATGGCGCGGCCCCGGTTCATTCCGGACGCAGATTGTGTCTGATTGATCAACGAGCAGCGGTGCTGAGCCATCAATCTACCACAGAGGAAGAGGAGGAGAGAACATTAGCATGTAAAAGCTGCCGCGACCCAGCGACGTCCTCTACCTGGAGCTGGTGGGAGGAACCTCCACGGGGACGGAAGGGGGGGTGAGGACAACGGGGACAATGTCGTCCCAACAGCCTGGCTGCTTTGCTGTTACCTGTCAGGGCTGCTGATGCTAGCTGGCTCCTCTGCTCTTTCTCTGCTCTTTCAGCAGTAATTATCAGCGCAGCCGGTAATTAAAGGTGTAAAAAAAAGGCAGGACCTCTGCAGCGCCTTACCTGAGACAAACAGGTGATTAATGAGTGATTTGCGCTGCCGTTGCCCGCAGACAGATGTTCTACATCACAAATACGACTGCTGGGATCCAGTGGTACCACAGCGGCTGGTTCTGCCAGACTCCAGCAGAACCCTGAACGTGTGGGGCTCTGGTGATTTTGCATGAGCTAACTTTTGTTAGTTTCACCTTCTCCCTCAGTGGCTTCAGTCGAAATGTGGGTGACGCCTGCAGAAAGGGGCTGGCTCGGTGGAGGTGAACAAAGCATAGCTGTGCAAACAACCCAATAAATGCTAAAGACAGCCCCCTGGTCGCTGGCTACAGTGAGACAACAGGTCCAATCCCTCGTCACTGGGACCTTTGTTGCTCCCTCGAAATGCTAATTTTTCAGCCTAACCTCACAAATCTGGAAACGGGAACAAAGCAGCTGTGGAACAATGCTCCTGCTTGAAGGACTTCTTTTGTGGCTCCCGCAAGGCTGATGTTGCTAATAGCAACCACGGTCGTTTCTCCTGTTCTTACCTGGTCGGAAGCGCCCACGTTTCCTCTTGCTGCCGAGAGGGTGAAAACCCCAGAATTAAATTAGGCTTAAAAACCATTTTAATACAAATAATGTGAGTGTGGGAGCGAGAGGCAAACACCTGCAGGAAACCGTCAGCTAACTGTCACATTACGCTGGAAACAGTCGTCAGGCCGAATAAATCTCAGCCGGCCACATTATCCATTCAGTCCTGCAGCCGCACGTTCGGTATGGCGGCTAATCTCTGGCCCCGAGGCGCTTCAGCAGTGGCACACCTGTTGGAAAATCCCATCCCCTCCACCTGGATTGCAAACAGATTAGCTAATATTGGTAATGGTTGGGGGATTTTTGGTTCTGCTCCTGCGGTTCTGTCCCTGACGGCGAGGCGCCGTCTCCAGGTCCGCAAAATCCGACACCAGCCAAAAGTGCGTCCTGTCTGCCAGATCCAGGCCCTGGAAGTCAGGACAGCAGTCATTCAAAGGAAGAACAACAGCTTCCTTCGTCTCTTTTACCTTTTCGTCACCTTCTCTATTTCAGGCAGGGGTTTATTTTGCGGCACAACAGAAGCAGAGTGTTTCCTCATTTCCTGAGGAAAAATAGGACAATTTAGGTCATTTTTGGTGGTAAATTTGCAGAGAAACTACAACAAATCAAAAATCTGAACTTGAATCAGGAATTCGTTTGGATTAATGATGGAGTGAGATAAATATTGACACTGTTGTCACATGTTACCTATGAAAACTCTGCTCGTCACCGCTGATTTGTGGATTCATGAGCTATTTTCTTGATGTTTTACTACCCAGAAATGTGCTGCTGAGCCTTTGGAATTAATGTCAATGTAGAAAATATCAGTTCAGTCATGGAATCAAGTGGGGTTTTTTGCCCTTCTAACGTGGAAACAGAGCACGTGTGGAGTATTGGTGCGACCCGAGCTCACGCTAATGAAAGCGTTGGCGGAGGCCACGTCTGTCAAAGTTCGGCGTCTTGTCTCTGCACAGACAAACTCATTTAAAACTCTGCTTTGCTGCTTTTATACATCACATGACCATTCTACAAATGTCGGCGGCTGCTGAAGGTCGAACCAGCCACAGGGACACCTTGACACACCGCTAACGTTGCTAACATCGCCGGCTAAACCGCATTTAAGTACGAGGCCGAATTCTAAATGGAATTTACCGCTTTTGGCTACAGAAAACATTAAATCAGACCTGCGAGCTCAGGTGTATGTGGTAATAAAAGATAAATTATGATTTATAAAGCAGGAAAATGAAAGGCTAAAGCACACGAAGAGATTTAAGGCTAAGCTAGGATGAGAAAGGCCAGAGTCGCCTTTAGCACAGCTGTCTCAGGGAGGAAGAACACGCGATGAATCACGAGCCGACATGAAAGCCAACACGAGCGTGGCGGCTCCTGGTCAGCGGGTTCCTCCTGACGCTGGACGGCTGAACGGATAAACCCCCGCTGGGGGTTTCAATCTTCCTCAGGGATGAGAAGAGAGGGAGGAGGAGGAGGAGGAGGAGGAAGACAGTCCTGGATTGTGTCACAGAAACTCCATTACGGCAGCGCGGTAAACAACATTTAGCAGCAAATCCTCGACGTTTGAGCTCAGTACCGTTTTCATCAGGGACCTTTATTCTTTTCAAGTGGGATAAGAAGAGGAGAGATCTTCATTTATACGTTTCTCATGTATTTATGCAAAACCCGATGGATTGTTTACCTGATCCGTTGGTGATTATTTGTGGCTACACTAAGATAAACTAGCTACAGGCTGGATGGGCCACGAGAGAAGCCGACCATAATCTTCTTAATGAAATTAAAAGAGTTTTATAAGAGGCAAAAACGATGATGTATCGGGATGTTTTGTAGAACAGGAAGCAGCCAAGGTTTTGGTAAATGGCAACACAGTCACTAGGTAACCACTTCGGCTGTGGTAGCTACGCTAATAGCAGTTTTGATGGTTTATAACCAGGCGTGGCTGAATTCTGACTCCTGCGGTGGCTGACAGACTGGGGGGCGCTGGGGACCTGGTTTCTGACTGGTTTTTATCACTTCTGTAGCTGCAAACATGCAAAGTGAATGAATTCATGAAGCTCCATCAAAGAAAACAAAAGAAGCCAGAACTGTCGTCTGTGCTGTCGGGAAGAGCGCACACGTATAAATCAGTAAAGATTCAGAGTGACGAGCCAATCCTCGACGACGCGGCACATGAAAGGATCCACCGGAGGGCTGCGGCCCCCCACGCCCCCCCCGCCTATCCACGAATCGATCAGGGGACCTTATCAAACGATGTATCTGAGGCTAACAGGGTGGCAGGATTGACTTAGCAAATCTCTCAGCCTGCTAACGCTGCCTCTGATCTGAGCATGGCCTCCGTCCTCAGATCGGTTTAGTGAAGTTTGGCGCCATTTAAAAACTCAAGGAAACTTATTAGCATATTGATGCGCGGCGCCGCCTGTCGGCGTTTACATCCGTGTAATCTTTTATTGATGTGGCCTGTAACTGTTGCATCATAAATGACAAAGAGCAGAAGCACGTCGACATCAGCCTCATCACAATCGGTCCAATAATTGCCGTAGTTGAGCCGTCGCCGGGTATTTCGCCGCGACAGGAGACAGAAGCTAACATCATGTCCCACTTCCTTGCCGCCGTCCGGAGATGACAGAGAGCTGTAACAGGTACAGGCAGTTCCCGACAAACGCGGGAAATAACATCCCATATCGGAAGTAAAAAAAAGCGTGTTGATCTTCAAAGTCCCTGTCAGGTGTTTGCACCTTCAAAGAGATATAAAACTCAAGCTACAAATGGTTCAGCTTTAGCCTAGCGTCTCCTGTATGTTAGTCCAGAGTTGTTGGAGTTAACAAAGTAGCTTTCGGCATCAAGAAATACCTGTCTTTTCTACAATTTTCAATTTTTCCTTTTGCAGCAAACCTTTTGACTAGCAAAAAACAAAATGGCCGATGGGCAGACCAGCGAATCACTGGCAGAACATTTGGCAGAACTGGCAGAATCATTTTTCTTTAGCTCTAACTCCTTTTATACGCTGGTTCGACGTGTGCTTTTGCTCAAAGAATGGAGGTTAGCTGCCACAGCTGTTGCTTGTTTGAGAAAAAGTGTATGTGAAGCTAGCTTTGACTGAAGGATCAGACAGATTTTCACTGCTCTAAATGGTTCTCAAAGCTCAAAAGACCCGACTAATCGATGCTCAGTAACTGATCAAAGCACCGTTGAGCAGCTAACCCCACACTACACACACACACACACACACATACACACACAATAGTGTGGTGTATTGACAGGAAAAAACAAAAAAACTGAACCAAACACTGCTGACGACGGTATTCCGGGTCCTTACCGTCGGAAAGGTCTGATCGCAGCCCAAAGCGAAAACCGGAGACACAGATGTCAGAAAAGCAGACCTGACACTTCCGGTTATGTTTGGGGAATCGGCTCCCGGAGCTAATCTGTAGATTTGCTGAGTTGGGCTGCGAAAAAACAGGTGAATTCAAAGCACCTTTATGTTTAGCATTAGCAAGAGCCACCGTATAGCCCCGGTTGGATCCGGGCGCTGGTTGATTTATTCAGCATTTGCATAAAAATGACTGCGGTGGAAAAGCCGGCCGTGCCCCCGTCACGGAATCCACGACAGGGGATAATCTCAGAGCCTCGGCAAATCCCCAGCTTTGTTCATTGACCCGGCGGAGGTCAATTACGTTTGCCGCAAGGCAGCGCGGAGAGAGCCCCGGGTCGGCGGGAGCTCCGCGCTGGCAAGCTGATCGATGGCTGGGATGCTTATCAGCCACGCCGCGTTCCAGACACCTAATTGCAATTGATCCCCGCGGCCATATCATTAATTGTTGTCGTCTGAACTAAAACTTCGCACATCAGTGTCTCTGGATCGGTTTTCAATAGCGCTGGCGGTAGACAGTAGCAGAGCCAGTCCGCTCTGATGGATGTGGCGCCGGCACCGGTTAAAGGTCAACCTGGCCCACTTTAGCGCCCATTGCCATCATTAAGATGTCAAAACTGTAAATACCTAGAACAACTCAGAGACGAGAAGCTAAATAACGGCTTGTTTAGCCTTGCTAGCAGCATAGCTCTAGTGATCTGCGTCTGCCTCACCGGATCGGCACCAAACATTTCCCCCATTACGCAACCGACAGCTGTGAACCGCTGCGTCGGTTCAGCTAATGAGGAAGACTGCCGCTTCTCTTCTGTCTGTCCTCGCTAACGACATTAGCATCCCCACAGAAAGAAAACAGCTCCTCTTCGATATTAGTGAGGAAACTGTGTCACGTACTTGACCAGCGTCAGTCGTTAGCAGCGTTCTCCGTACACGACCTTCATCAAAGCATCAACTCTGACCAAGAACAAACAGACAGCTGAGATTCTCTCTTTCTTTCTGATGAAAGCCTGGAAGTAGGAACCTATATAATGAGTGGCTACGAGTGCTCTTTTAGCCGCGAGGCGCCTTCAACGTTATTTGCCAAGTTTGTGTTGGTAGAAGGACGTTCAGGCTGGATTAATGATTAATCAGACACAACGGCATGTTTGAAAGAGCCCTTTTCAAGGACGCCAGGCGCTAGGCTAGCAGCGATGAAACCGCGTCTCCCCTGGGGCAACTTTGTGTACGTAAGTAAAGAGCGAGCTGTCGGCGGCCCAGAGGATAAACTCCTCCAGGAAGCCTGGAAAGAAATGGGTGATTAAATAAGGTGGAGCGGAGATAAAGATGTCAGCAGCAATAATGCTTTTCATTCTGACTCTGATCTTATTTGTTGGGGGGGAGTTGGGGGGTTCCCTGTCTACAGAGACCGATCCGTCAGCAGATATGCGGCTACGCCACCCAAGTGAGGACCAGCTAATCTGCTGGAACTGCAGAGGCAGACGTTTTTATGGACACGCTGTAAACGTTCACGCTAGCGCCGGATGAGGAAGTGTCAGCGCTCCAGGTCCTGGTAGCAACAAGGTTGACGTGAGGTTTGAGATCTGAGGTCAGATGTGGGTTCATGAGCTGAGTTTATATTCCTGATTTATAGATAACGTAAAGGCTGTATGCTATATGCTAAAGTTAGACAGGAAAGCGAAGCGGATTGCATTAGCACGTATTTCTGCCTCTTATTTTGTTGTAAACTGGTGTGTAAAAAAACTGTGATGTGTGAAGTGTTTAAGGAGTAGAAAATTACTGTAAATGGGGAATTAAAACCAACGTGAAGAAACGAAGGAGGTCTGAGAGCTGAATTATTGAGGACTTTAAAAACGATGCTGCAGCTCGGTTTGGACAATTAGCGGCTAACCCCCTCCGGGATGTGATCTCTCCTCCTCTCGTAATGAGACACAGGCTGAAGAACCTTCCTAGAACCATAACTCAGGTCAAGCTAGCAGTGCTCCGGCAGTTTTTTTTTAAAATTATTATTTAATAATACTAGCTTTTTAAGCACCAAATATCATTTCTGTATTGACACAAAACACAGTATAATTGTTAGCATCTACATTTCAGTATTTGTTTTTTTAACTCTGCCAAAGTTAAACAAAATGCTACATAGCTAACTTAGTGAAACTACACCAGACTTTGGTCACTTAGCTCTGCCAGGTTTAACTAAACTGATCCGACGCGTTCTGCCTCTGGAGCACGTCTGTCGGAGGGATGTTTATAGAACCGAACTCTGATGCAAACAAGCGGCTCCTCCTCGCCGTGTCTTTGCGCCTCCCTCGGCTCCTTCTTCCTACCCGTCAAATGTAATTTGTCTCTCTCGTCCCCCGACACTTCGTCAAATCGATACCAGCTGAAAACACCATAAAGCTTTACCAGCCGTGAAGGTAAATGCTCCGGCATTGCCAGAATCCCGTGGTTTTCTTTGCAAAATGGACTTTTAAAGTCAAAGACGCACACAGGACGCTGTGGATTTAGAATGTAACCATCGATAACAAAGCTAATTTAGGCTAGTTTTGAAATTACTGGAAGGGTTTGGGATGGTTTACATGGTCATGCGTAGCTTAGCAAGTGTCCAACACTACATGTGCAAAAAATCAAATTAAATAGCTGAAAATAAACAGAGGTGAAGCTGGTTTCTGTGCTAGCAGCAACAACTCCGCTCACCAAAGCTCAGACATGGAGCACCCAAGCTTAGACAGCACCCAAGGGCTAAAACTAATTCAAGGGAGAAGGAAAATCACATTAGCTCCTTTTGAATATGCAGAAAGTAATTAGATCTGCAATAAAAAAACATTATCTTTCATCAGACACACACTCGTCTGTGTAGATGCTAAGAGACAAGGCTAATGTGAGCTAAACTAGACTTGTTAAGTGCTAGTCAGTAATTAATTCTCTGGATTTAAGCCTGAAATAATCAAAATTAGACGACTATGAGGCCAATCTCGGGGGGAAAATATATTTTTAAAACCCATTTAATGTAAAGATGATTTATAAAAACTGAAAGAAAGGAAACATAAAAGAGAACATGAATCCTGGGGTGTGCCTGTGGTGTCTTTAGCCAGGTGAGATGTGTGAAACTGTCTCCATGCAAGGTCTGAGGTTGGCTTTACAGAAAACAGCGTAATTAAAAAGAAGACAGTTATCAGCCTCATTAGGGTCTGGAATGTGGGGACGAGCATGCGTCTCTGCTTTAATTACGCATCTCTAAAGCTGATTAACAACACAAAAAAGAAATAAAACGCCTCCTTGGTTCTTTCTCTTCCTACCAAACCCTTAAAAATAAACAAAAAAACTAGGTTTAACAGTTTCAAGTGAACCACAAATAAGATAGTAAAGAAAAAGATTCTCTGAGGACAGAAGAAAACACTTTAAATGTGCTGACCGATTTTAAATTTACAGGATTATATGACCCGTTTTTAATTAATAGTAGTAATTTTAGAAATGAGAGCCTTAAAATTTAAACAAACACGCAGGATGTCAAACTTTTAATTAATGTAAGACGGAGGACAAACTCAAATTCATTAGTGAGCAGAGTTATGCTAAATGCTAATATCGCATTGACAAAGGCAGAGCTAATTGTATTCATAATATTCATGGGCAGTGTTTGTTTGGATCCCTGGCTTTGTTTGCCCTGTTAGCATGCTAGCAGTTGCTAATTGGCATTACCATTTGGAAACACAAAGCACGTCAACTTCACTTAACTTTAAAAAGTTGTTACTTGGATGTTTTGTGAACTTTAGAAGGGAAGTCCAGCTTTCTGGAATCGACCCAACGGCAGGTTGCCTTTTTTGGTCCTGCCCCCGGTTTCCTTCTGTTCAAAGGAACCATTTTCTTTGTTTCCTTTCCTCTTTGTCAAATTGTGTGCAGAAGGTATGGAGATGGTTCAGCGTGAAGCGGCAGCGCTGGCAGCGGAGCATCCGGATGGATGAACACGTAATTGTGGACGTGGTGAACGGCTGAGTGGCGGCTCGTTAACCTTGACTTCCCCTGCCAATAAAACCTGAAAACACTTCCAACACCAACTCACATGACATTTGGAAAGATGAAACACTGCATAACATTCATTTAGCATCAGCCAGCAGCATTAGCTTGTTAGATCAGGCCTACAGCTAAGCAACCATAACCATCCCTAAATAACCCTAACCATCCATATCTAGGGCTAGCCATCGCTAACCTCCGCTAACCAACTACAACTACCACTGAACAACCCTATCCATCCCTAACAACCCTAACCACCCCCTCTGTGTTCTACCCCCCAACACACACACACCCCTAAAAGCCCCACCAGCAGGAATGTGGGTTGCTGTTGGAAGCCATCTAGAAGTCCGAGGGGGCCAGAGCAGACACCACTCTACATCACCCAGCGGGGGCCCGTCCGCCGTGGCCGCGGGGCCGGTGTGGATGATTTATGCCACAACTGCGGCGGCTCCGATGCTGATATACTACAGGTAATTGAAAAGAAAATTGAATTAGGTCAACAGATGCGGCAGCGGTCGTTGTCTGTCACGCCCAAGCTTTATGGCTGCAGCATCACTCTGTGGCTCCGGCACCATTTAGCATCTCGCTGCCACTTCTAATATCAGCCGGCTACATAATTGCCACCATATTTCACATAGAACTGACAAACCCAGGAACCGGCCTACAATACGCCGGCCGCGGCAACGATAAGGTTCCGCGCGAGGTGTTGTCCGTGTGAGGCGAGATAAGGACTTATCTGGCGCTCGTATCCTTGGGGCTTCTGGCACGGGCGATCACCCACACTGACATTACAGCTGGCGCCGCTATCTTGGATCTGACCCCGCTGGTGATACCGGAGATGGATAGGCGGCGTGCTGGGATCACAGGGGAGCTCTGAAATCTCTGGGTTCACCATGACCAAATCACTACGAAGGCACCGGTGGGGCTGGACCCAGGCACAAGAGTGTGTGAGACGTGCAAAGAGACCGCTGGGAGACGGCCGCTGGTGTCTCCACCGTCTGGGGACGATGGCGTCAGGTTTACGAGGAGACGACCGACGGCGTCAGTCGCTCAGTCTGGCTGTTTATTAGCACAACTTACTGTTGTTTATCCAGCTACTAAAACAGCTAAACTGGGCTTTATTAGCATGGAGAGCGGTAGCTACGCTGTTGCCACAACTCTGCCCTCCACGTCCGCCCTAAGTATTCATCACTCGTACGAACAAAGGAGCAGCTCGAGTGGTAACGGTCACATGACCACGTGGCTAAGACGCAGTTAACAGATACCGCAGCCACTCCTGTTGCTTGGAGGCCGCTTGTTTATGCGGCGTTGAAGCGCAGCCAGGAGGACGACTGTGAGACGACTGTGTAATGAGCCCACAGACAGGCCTGTGTGTGTGCGTGTGTGTGTATGTGTGTGTGTCCAGGTGTTCCTGTTTTTCCTCACACTGTTGTCACTGCGTGTTTTCCCTGATTGTCCCGCAAGGTTCAGCTGTTTTCTGCTTTTCTGGGGCTGCAGAGTGTTCTGCTCTGCCATCATCTTAAATTCACAACTCATCATGTGACCCGATGCCAGCGGAACAGCCTTGCCCCCCCCCCAGCAAAGTAATTTGTCCATTTCCAGTCATTTCCCTTGTGTATTAAATGTGTATAAGCCTAAATGCTAACCTTGTAACATCCATCAGCATTCCCAGTCAGATTTCAGTGGAGTTTCCACCAAAGCCTCCAGTTCAAAGCTTCGTTTACGACAACAGCAGCATCCACTCCGCTTGGGGAAGCTAGCAAAAATGTGATCCCACCTCCCGTCGCTGTCTCATGACAGCTTTAATCATTATTTTATAAAAATTCCAAAAAAAGAAAATCTTTTTCTCTGCTTTGATGTGGTTTTGCCAATATTGGATTTTCAATTAGCGGCTAAACCCGTGCGGTTTCCTGTCGCAGAGGAAGCAGAAGCATTGCTCCTGGTCGGACGCACACCTGCGACTCAGTTATTGTTCATTACCAAGATTGCAGGAGAAAATATTGACAGAGCTCAGCAGCGGCGAGAACATTAGCTTTATAGCAGCAAAACACGGGATTATTACAGCAGTTTTTTAGCTCAGGCAAATAAAGGGGCACAGCTGCCAGCCAACAAAGGAGCTGGGAAATGAAAATGTAATATGCCTCGCTTTCATTCGCACAATTATCGCCGCACACGCGAAGACGGCGATATGAAACGTTCCTGGAACAGCTGGGTCGCTCTCTCTCTCTCTCTCTCTCTCTCTCTCTCTCTCTCTCTCTCTCTCTCTCTCTCTCTCTCTCTCTCGCTCTCTCCTCTTTAGGCCTACTGTTGAATCTTATCTCACTGATACTGTCCGTGAGATGGCGAGATCTCCTCCCCCCGCTTCCTCACATCCTCGCTGTGAGCGGCGCCAAGGCTGATCGGCGCCGACACGTTTGTCTGACGGGAGACGGCGGCGGCCTCCCGCCGGGAGGAGAGGTGCAGCAGGTGGGGGGGCGGATAAATAGGCTAATCTAATTTGTTTGGTACTCTCAGGCCCCTCTGTGACTTCCTGTCCCGGCCCGCCGCCGATGATGCTAAAATGTTTGGGCAGGAAGAGACACAACTGGTGGAGTAAGTCCGCCGCCCCCCACCCCCCACCCCTGGGCCCCTCTGAGGCATCTTAGAGTTCCACATTTGAAACCAGCACCGCTGCAATGAAATGCATATACTTATGCAAACAGCCCTCTCGGTACCAGCCAATCAAACGGCTCCGCTGACGTATCGATTAAAATATATCGCTGATGGAAATTGAAAGCGGGCGATGTCATCTCAGCGGAGAGAAACCAATCAATTTGCGCCGGCAAAGGAGGGCTCCCAGAGCTTCCTGGAGCCGCGGTGATAAACCTCCATCATTCAGGCCATCAGCACCTGGTCAAGAGCCGGCCACGCCCACCGTCATGGAGCATCTCTGCCGTCAGCAGTGCAGCAGCATCTGTTGGTCTGCGATTCTGCATCAGAAAGGTTGCTAATGCTAATAGCACATACCAGGTACAATTACCAATATCAGAGGCTTTGGATGCTACCTTAGCATAGACGCCTCGTAGCCGGAAGGTCCTGGTTTCTTGCTTTGTTCTCTTGGAAGTGGAACATTAGCTTGGTGGCTAATCAGGCTGCACTCTGGTTAACATATGTTGGAAATGGGAGATTTTTTCATGGCGAATGATTAAGTTGAAAAGGAAGTGCGGATGCAGATGAGGACCTGGTTCTGATCCGACAGCCCAAACTGACGGGCTGGTCCTCAGATCATCAGAAAGTTATGCTGCCAGATGAGAGAGGAGACATTTGAATTTCAAATTTCCGTCTTTAATCTGCACAGGCAAAGGTAGCCTGGCAGGCGGGAGAGCGCTCAGATCCGAGAGCGGCGCTGTAAACACGCTTGTTCCCGCGCGCCAGACGGGTGGACCTGGGGGCCCGGCGAGGCTGCGGGATAGAGGCGTTTCCTGTCTGAAAGTGCTGGTTGCGCCGCACGGCAACATTAAAAGGAGCGTGTTTCTGTACCGTCGCCTTTGTGGCGTTCTTATTGATCAAAGCTGACAGCTACACATGTTGAATAAAGAGAAACATCACCATGATGTATTTTTGTTGCATTATTTATGACGGCCGGCCTGGCGGGGCGATGGTCCCGGAGGTAATCCGTCTCCCGCTACATTATATCAGACAAATCGCTGCTTCTCTCCGCAGAGTTTTGGCCTCCGAGTTTTATAATTCATCCTTTTTCCCGTTATGTAACATTTATGTTACATGGGGAGTGTGTGTGTGTGTCGTGCAGGCTTTCCGAATGTGTGCGTGTGTTTATCTACAACTAATTTCATGTATTATTGATGATCACACAGCGGTCCTCCAGCAAGGACCGGCGCCGCAAAACGTGGGAGACGAATCGAGCTGCGGATTGTGGCTCATTGTTTCCTTTGAATCACCTTGATTACTGAGGGGAAAAGATGAAACCTGCAGATGGATGTGGGCTAGCCACACATTAGCGTTTGGAAAAAACTGCCAGCGCGCGGCTCATTTCAACCAGACAGAGTTGTTAGCGGCTAGCACAGGCGCTGCCTGTGTTGCAAATGGACAGTGGTAGAAGTATGAGAGAGAGAGACCTAAACCGATAGAGGACGGTGTCTCAGGCCAAACTTATTTGTCAATTTCATGCACAAAATTAAAGCCGAAAACTCATTTTCTAAGTAAACGCTGTTGACGAGGCTAATATGCTTTTCGCTAGCACCACAGAAAGGACTAGCACTTTCTTTGTCTAATCACACTGTTCTTACTGTTTGTTGCTGTCAAGGTTGCCGATATTGTACCACAAAGCTAATTACAGAAATGTGACATAAAACCGATATCAGTGCAAAACAGGCTACATAAAGTCCAAACCACCTGCATCACTATGCACGGGTCACATGATGGAGCAGATACGCAATTAATGATCAGCATCCTGACGGTTAATTACGGCTTATTACACGGCTACTACTGTTAAACCCTAACAGGTTTATTGTAGCTAGGCAGCTGGGGGCAGGAAGGGGATAGTTCCACAATAACAGTGCAACTAACATGCAGGAGATGCACCAAGCTAAGGCTAGCCCTTAGCTAAGATTAGCTCTATGATACTTTCTCAGAATGCTTACAAGTAACGTGATGTTTTAACAGAAAACAGTGAGCAGGTTGCAAAAGAATAACGGCGTCTGATTTTTGTATGCTAACAAGGATACAGAACAAGAAGCTGACGTTAAGTCAGAGGAAACCACTAATCCGCGCGGCTACAGGCTACATTCAAATGTGAGCTAATTGAGAAGTAAGTCTGATTACGCCGCTGAGCAGACGACAGAATTTTAGAAAAGCCGTCCATCAGTCACAATCTGCGTCTCTTTTATTGTCGACACTGTGCTAATTTGCATAATAAAAGAAGCACGTCTGCATCTTTTATAACACCCGTGCGCACGCATCCGCAACATGCTATCACGAACGCAGCCGCAGTCGAGTGTCACACTCCACGTTCTGCTCTTTTCATATTGATTGAAAAATGATAGCTTAATTATGATCATTTGTTTGTGCCCTGTAATTTCCGGACTCTCCACGGAGATTTGTAATTAATCTATCACAAACAACATCTGTGAGTGTTGATGAAGTCACCTCCGAGAAAGAACATCCAACCAGCGGAAGCCGCCGCGCCTCTAGCACGTCCAGTTGAATTTATAGAAAACAGTCAGTAAGGCTCCGAGGCTGTTGGAAGTTTGATGTCTAGTTTAGATTACTGTTAGGATAAACGGTGAAGGGACGCTGGAGGTTTGCTGTCCACACCTCATCCCATCAACACCTTCGGGTCGGAGGCTTTTTCAGGCTTTTGTTGGCAGACAGGAACCAGTCAGCACGTTTGAGTTAACAAACAACATCAAAGGCGCTAATTGATAACAGCCACAGCAGGGTTGAACGTGTTCCCGGGTGGCTGTTTCACTTTGCTCCTGTTTATGTTGAAAAGCTCTTTCTGCCACAATAGCGTTCGTGGCTAACTTTGCCAAAGGGCTGGGAAACAAACGAACCTACAAATAACGAGGGATGGAGAAGGACTGGTAAGGCTGATTATGAGCTCGGCCCAGGCCGTAATCAACCATCAAGCCTGACGCCCGGAAAGCTGATCAGAATCAGCCCTAAACTGACGTTATTTCAGCAGATCCAGTTGGAATTAATTGGAGGCACTTCCTAAAAACAGAGCCCGGGACGCCTGTCGAAACTTCTCCGTTTGATTGAGTTTCACATCTGAGGCGACGCTGTGAATTCTGGGAGGCGAGCGCAACCTGATCCTGCAGATATCATCCCGGATTACTGTCAAAGTCACATTTTCTATCATTTACCGTTCCTCTCCCGCAGATCGTCTCTGTTCAGACTGACACTGCACATTACGGCGCGGGACAAACTCCTTCTTCTTGTTTCCAGAATAGAGACGGAACAAAATGTTCACTCTGGGATCGGAAGCTAAATATAATATGAAGACATCTGCCATGCGGCTGACGAGCTAAGTCACCACGACTCTTAAAGAAGTGCTGCTGCTGCTGCACTCTTCTTTATTCCCTGCGAGTGACAGGGCAATATAATATGTCAATATCATATGTAGCATTCATATCTGCGGCGTGATAGCGGTCAACGGTCCTCCGCCATATTACGGTCTTTGAAATAATCCCATCGGATAACATGTTCCTATTTATCCGGCCTCCTCAACAGCTGCCGTCTTATTGTCCTGGCATTTCCAGGGAATTAGTTATTATTCAGATGTGTTTATTGCAGCTTACCGTCTGATCTCGCGTTATTAGACTACCTCACTTGTTTTTTAGTCTACCGCTGGGAATAACCCATTCTTGTTAAGAACGACAAAAAAAAAAAAAAGTGCGACAAGTTTCGGCAAAGATGGCGCCAACTGGTGTTGACGTGAAAACGTCGACGTTTTCCCGGAAGACTAAATTTCAGGCTGTGGTTCCGATCCTGGAGATCCTAACAAGGTTGATCCAGGGTGAGGAGAACCATTCGGTATTTTCACTAACATGTGTTTTAGCGTAGCTTGCCATCCTTTAGACTCAACACGAGGACTGTAGGTGCTCGCCGCTGCCCCTGTGTGGGTGTGTGAGGAACTAACACTCGGTAATTAACCCTAAATTACTGATGCGTTCTGACACGACTGTGGAGAGCCGAGTAAAGAAATAAATAACTGCCAATGCTAGTTTTGGATTTGCCGTGAGAGATGTTGGAGGTCAAGTATCTAACTGGTGGAAGCGATAAAAGGATGAGACGCTATCATTAGGCTAAAAAAACATCCGCCCACAGCCTCCCACTGTTAGCATACATGCTCTGAAATGTTGCTGCAGCTGAATAATTCACATGTCGAAGAAAAACAAACACAAAGGAAACAGAAGCAGCTCCAAACATCAGGAAGCGTTAACCTGACACAGGGCGCCGCTGCCGCCGCCGCCATCCATCTTAGGATCCAGAGTCAAACTTAACCCCGACAGGAATTGACGGTTGAGTCAAGAGCAGCAGCGCTAATTCATCACCACCGTCTTAACAGCATTAGCCGCTCCGAACAACGGCAGCGGCGGTATATCTGGCGCTGTTCTTGTCCTATCTGACACGAGCGTCCGCCTGTTCCGATGCTGACCAGATCTGGGGAAGCTGAAACAGGATGTAATCCTCACCATGTGACACCACGTCTCTGAAAACCATGCTCGGTGGGATGAGGTGTCCCTGCGCCGAAGAGCAAACCCTGATTGATGCCAGTGCTAGCGTCATATTCATAAAAGGGAATTAGCGCTAGCGCCAGCTGCCACCCCACTAGCCCCGCCTAGCCCCTATTGGATCTCAGGGTTGTGCAGTGAGGTCGATCTGGTTGCTAAGGTACACCATGGGGGGCCTCTTTAAAAGACAGACCCAAGCCACGCCTCCAGGGGAATCTCACTGCCTGTGACGAGCCAAAGACGTATCAGCAGAGATATTGGGAGGTGGGAGTCTCATTCCCTCGGCTCCTGGCACCGTTCCCCTCTGGAGAGATGAGAGCATGAGGACCAGTGAGTGCTGGGGTTCCAAAAAATGATCCTTCTGCTTTCTGACGCTGTTTCCTGTTTGGTAGAAGCCAAAAAGTTGAACAGCCGAGTCTGAATATCAGTGAAACCTCAGCAACCTGCAGAAGAGGTGAGTGGTGGTGGTGGAGTCGGGTTCGGGGGTGGAGCCTTCCAGGGGCCTGGGAGAGCCAGAGGAGGACTGGAAAAACTGGGATGAGGCGGTTTACGGAGGTGACCATGACGACCGGCAAGAGCGACATCATTTCAAAAACAACGGTCAGGTTGGGCTTTGGAAGTTTCAGTCAGGAAGGCTGAAAGTCAGTGGAGCTGTCCAGGATTCCAGTCCAGCCTGGCGTCCTAGCGTCCTCTCTCCTTTAGAGTCATTTACCGGTTTTTTGGCCTGTTGGTGGCAATGATTTGCCAAAACTCCTGGCAGCACCGAGGCGATACTCTGACTCTGGGGGAGGGCGGGACCCAGCGGGTACGGACACCTGGATCCTGGATCCACTTCCAACTAAAAACGATAATGGGAACAGCAGAAAGCTTCAGGTGGGACTGGCGCCTGATTATCACCGGCCTGATTTATGGGTACGACTCTTTCTGGGTTCAAATATGGCTGCGTCTCCCCTCAACCGCATCAGCTGCCTCCGAAACCTCCCTCTCTCCTCCTATTACCCATTTGGCCTCTCCGCCAGCGCGCTGGCTCGGCGACAGGCTGCCGGCCCCAGCGCAGCCAGGGATGTAGATGGCTGGGAGCTGGTAATTGCTCCGCTATCAGGGGAACCGGACCAAATTGGAATGAGTCTTGCAGGCCGGAGCTTCCTTGATTGAGAAAGCGTGGCGACGGAGAGAGGAGCCAGGCTGGGTGCGCAGGAGGAGCGACGTGGATGAGAAAGCCAGGAAAAAGAGGAGACATCTATTAGAGGTGTGTGTGTGTGTGTGTGTGTGTTTTGCTCCTCGCAGAGGCAGACAAACGCTAGTTTGCACTATAATGAGCCGATTGGGTTTAATATTGTGTGGCACCGAGGGTGGCCCGGCCCAGGCGTGGGAGCCCTCCTGGCCCCACCGCGGGCCCTCTGCTGTTTGATCCCAGTCTAATGATGGCGTCCTGACAGCGCCAGCAGCCCCGCCCTCCCACCAGAACGGCCGGAACGGCAACGCCACAGCAGACCTTCTGAGAGGAGCGACTGCTCCGGCACTCAGGCAAACTCCTCGTCGCTGGAAAAGCTGCTGCTGGAACACGCAAAGGTCACGTCGGCTCTTCCCCTGCTGGTGCCCGCATCCGGGATGATTAGAGGAAAAGGGCCGATCTTCGGCTCTGGCTGCAGCCGCGGCGACCGCGACTGGAGCGCCTCTTGTGATCGTCAGGTCAGGCGGCTGCTCGGCCTGATCAAGAGCTCCTCCATCTTCCTCTCCCCCACAGTTTGCTCCTCTTCCTCTCTGCTTTCTCGCTCTCGGCTGTTGCTGTTTATCAGCGTTTAACGACACCTAATAAAACATTATTTAAAGCCTTTAATAAACTAGGCGGCTCCACCGGTGCTAACTAACACCTACCGCCCCTTTCCTTAGCGCCTCTGTGATGCCGTCACCAGTGCGCCTGTTTTCTCAGCCTCTTGTAGGCCGCCTCCCCCCACCACCCCCACCCTCCCCCCAACTCCCAGATAAAAGATGAGCTCTGTCACGGCGACGCGTGGCCGGGCCCGGCAGGGGAGCCCTAATGATGGCAATAAAAACACAGATGCAAATGATCACCTGGGGGTTCCCTCGCGTGCCCAATCTGTCGCTCAGCCTCTGGCTGTCAGGATGGATCGCTGCTGCCGTCAGCGCTGGGAGGAGTAAACGCCGGCCGGGCCGCCGCCATAGCGACGGCGCTGCTAGCTGTTTGGTGATGGGGCGGCTAGCTCAGGCCCGAGTCGGTGAGTACTGGTGTCTGACAGCCTCACAGACCTCCTGGGGATCAAACTAGTGGTTTACGAGGATCCTCTTTTCATCTGAACGCCACACGGCATCAGGGACAGCCAATCATCACAGGACGGCGCTGCGGATGCACGCGGGCAAAGATCGGACACGCTGAATATACATCAGATGAGGCTTTGAGGTTTTTCGGGTAGGGCAGCGGCTCTGGCGAGAGGATCTGATGTTCGCACTGAGCAAACAAGCTTATTTGAAGTCTGATCCTCAGAGATGGGAATCAAAGGATGCGGCGCCGGGCGCTGCAGGTACACCGTTCAGACTCCCTCCGCTCTCCTTTAATTGTGCCCGCAACAACAAAACGACCTCCATCTTCAATAGAAACTGCCACGCGAGTCCAAATCCGGAGTTGGAATAATGGAGGAAAAACTCCATCCAGGCTTCGCCGGCTGGAGTCATCTGACACCGTGGTGACACGGCGCCGTTGGCTGCCAGCAGCAGCGTAATTGGTTTTCTGGGGAAATGTGCTGAAACAACTTTGTAGTTTTCATTTCAATGGCGCTTTGGTCGCAGCGGAGTCTCTGATGTTTAGCAGGTAGCTATGGCGACGTGCGTGTGCCGCAGGTGTTCTTCCCAGGGAGACTCCGCACGGCTTTCAGGCCGGAGGTCAGAGATGCTAACAGCGAAATACAGACCTCCCACTCGGAGCACAGGTTTCAGCTACAGCAAATTTCAGCTTTTAAGTGACTTGCCAGGCAGCGCGGCTCAGCCTGCCACACGTTAGCGCCTGTTAGCTTCCACCAGTGCCACAAAGTTTGAAATGCAGCAAAAGAACTTGTCTAAGAAGACGAGAAATAAAACTGAAAAAACTCACATAGACGGTACGAGACTCACACCTAAATACCAAAGCTGACTGGCTGGTGCAGCTTCGGCTGATTCGTTTAGACGGATCATGTGACTCACTCTGGCTGGCCTCCTTCTACTCCTAAATCTTTGCAGGCTGTTTTCTTAGAAGGAGGTTTTGATAAATCCTCCTCTTCGGCAGCACCAACTGCTGATCAGACGGTCTCACCTGAACATCCTGGTCAACCCTGGCCTCCGGCTTCATCTGCAGCAGGTGAGGCGGGAGGGTGAGAGAGCCGGGGCAGACGACGCAGACCGGCTGGGTCATCTCCAGAGACGCCTCCTCTGAGACGTAAAAGAGCGAATCAGAGACACACTCGACCCCTCCCTGGGGACAGCCGAGGTCACAGGACCCACCTGGACAGCGGAGCCCGGATGAGGCCTGAGGGGTGGCCCGCCTCCCAGTCAGCCTCCTTGGTCGGTCCTCTGAGCAGAGCAGAGCGGCTGTCTGGGGGGGGTTAGGGTGGGCCGGTGGGCCTGCCAACAGGTGCATCGTCACCTGGGTTTTCAGCAATATGGGATTAGTTTGGGGAGGCAGAGGAGGCTCTCCCAGCGGACAGACGGCAGGCCATTGTCTCTGGGAGGCATTCGGCCGCCTAAGCCGAGCTAATCCTCGAGGAAAGATGTACGGCTTCGATAGCATTTGTCAGAAAATAGCTTTTTTTTTTTTTTTTCTCCCGGAGCGGATTGACACCAATAAGACTTAGGCTAACTTACCGATTCAAGGTCGGGAAGAAGAGACCGGCATGTGGACGCAGGCTGTCCTCTGAGGAGCTTGCTGGGCTTCTGGGGGTTTGTCCTTCAGGCCTGGAGGTGTCTATCAGTCCACCCAATCTGACCGCCAATTCTGGCATCGATTGGTCACGCGCTCCTGTGAGGGGACGGAGAGAGGCACCTGAGGAAGATCCAGCGCTGGGAAAGCAGCAACGCCGTGGTTTTAACGCCTAAAACGGATGAAATTGCCCCTGAGTGCAAACGCCTCCTCCGCTGAGCATCACGCTGAATTAGAGGCCATGACGAGAGTCCTGCCGCCGCAGGAGCAGATAATTACAACGGAACGCCACCTCGTTAGAGCCCATCTCCCAGTTTAAGGTGGACCGGGCTGTCAGCCCAAACGACTTCCCTAATGAACTGAGTTTGACTAATGTATCCGCAGACAGATTCGGCGCGCCGGCGCGGTGATGATGAGGATATATGACTGAAGACCAGATGTGGCAAACCACGTCTGACGCCTCGCCCTGATTAATGGTGACATCTGACGTTGGCACTAGCCCACTCCAGCGGCGACTTGTCGTCTCCGCGACAGCTCCTCTCACCGAGATAAACTGCGGCCTGTAGTGTTCGCCGAGAGCGCGTGAGAGATGAGGATCTGGATCCAGCTCGTAGATCCTCCTCAGCGCCGGCAGCCGTCACAGACAAATTTCACACGCATGCTGCTCTCATTTTTTTTCCTCTTCTTCTTCTGCTCACTGATAAACAATCGCGAGGGTTCGCCGGCGCTTCGTCGGGGTGAGTCAGGAACATTTGCATTCCCGGTTCAAGAGGAAAACCGCAGCAGCTTTTCCTCAAGACGGTAAAGGCTCAGTCGGCACGTTTTTAACATTCTATAGTTAGAAATCCATGAATATTAATACAGATGGCCCCGTGGTGCTACGTTAGCTCCTTGCACTACTGGTGGATTTCACGTTCAGCAGGGTGGAGGTGGAACATCCAGGCCTGAGCCCACCTCCGTCTCAACAACCTGCTGCTGGAGAGAAAGGCGAGAAGGTCGGGCCTCCTCCGCTCTCCGTCCTCCACCTGCAGCGAGCGGCGCCGCGCCTCAGCTCATTTAGCTCTCCTGATTGTGAGATGCGAATCTCACTTCTGGGGCCTAATTAACAGGGACCATTACACTCCAGCCTTGTTAACTTGTATTTTCAGCATTTTCAAGCGAACGTACACACGCGGAAAACCTCCTGAACCTGATGCGTCTGTGCTGCAGAGGCACCTACCGGCAGAAACGCGCCCGCCGCGGCCCGACCGCCGGATGCGCGTGTACAGCGCGGCTGCGGCTCATTTGCACCTTTTCCACCGCAAACAAAGGCAGATGCGCGCAGATTGGGCTTCTGATTTAATTAGCTGCGACTCTGGGGACTGCCTCTAAGGTAGCTGCTCCTACATGCCGCAAAACTCATTATGGATGAATTAATGAAGCGGGACGTGCATGTGGCAGCGTCCGTGTGGCATGCACCGATGCATTATGTATTAATATTATAATTATTTAGGGCAGGGGGAAATCATTTGCTGGGTGCATGCTGGGGACGCTAATGAGAGGGGCACCGATTCAAACCACCACGTCACACGTGCAAGTGTGTCGTGGACGTTGCAGGTGGGCCAGGGAGAGTTTTCAACTGCTTGTTGGTTTGCACATTCAGGAAACATGGTGGTAAAGGCGTAGATGGCTGCTCCACCCGGGCAGGAGGCCCCGCCGGTTTGGACCCTGAGAGGAGCTGAGCTGTGGCTGGTTTGTGCTACAATTTAGATAAAAGTTGGAGAACGAACACGCTGTGTCCATACCTGACCTGGCAGTAGCAGTGGGCTGCTGGTGAGTGAGGAGCGTGGTTAGCGGTGCAGGTCTAGGTCTGCCCTTCAGTGTTCCTTCACTCCCATGACGCCGAGCGTGTTGCTCCTTGGCAGAAAGAGCTGCATAAATGCATGTTTACCATCCTGGAAGCAGCAAGAACACACACGGGCTGATTAATATGTGCAGCAGCACCTTATGAAGTGTGTAAATGCAGCCTGCGAACGCGCCATGAACCCAGCAGGTGATGAAGCTCACCTCTGCGCCATACATCCTCGGCTTGTTTATGACTTCTGATGGCACCACCAGCCCGTCAACGCATCATTAATTTACCAAGCTCCTAAATGAATGTGAAATGAAAGACTTCCCTGCGCGTGCGGAGGGGAGGCAGGAAGCGAGGCGGCCCACTCTGCTGCCGCTCGTCCCCCACCCGAGACAGGAGTGACACGACTGAACGGGCCTGCGGTGGAGGGACGGACAGGCGGCTCCCAGACCTTCACGAACGCACTGCTTCTTAGCGTGGCCTTTCATTTTTCAACAACAAATGCAGCTTTAACCTTGCCTGCCTCCTCCCTCACTCACACACACACACACACACACACACACACACACACACACACACACACACACACACACACACACACACACACACACACAGGGGACTAATGTGAAAATGCTTCAGAAGAAGGTTTAAACAGCTGATCTGATCCATGAAGGGCAGATAAAAGCAGGGTTAAAGATTCCAGGTGCCCTTCCAGCAGCCGTCCTCAGGAAGAGGCGCTGCGGTGCCGCCCGAGGCCGGTCGGCTCGGATCAGACCCCAAACAAACGCTTCCTCCAGGAGCTTCTCCTCATGTCCTGTGACAGGCGGGAGCGTGCTGCAGGAGGCTCATTGATCACAGACATCTGCACTAATGGATAATGATTTGTTTGCGCAGAGGGAACTCTTCTGGTGACCCAATTATTTGAAATATTCTGATACATTTTGTCCAGAAGCGGGTCCAGATCGATGAGGGATGCTCGATATCGTCTCCTGCGGCAGAACAAGTGAGAGGTTTGCTGTGATGCTGTTCCGGCTCTTTTGGTTCTCTATTGACCCTCCAGTATGATGGATCTCCTGGAGAACTGGAGCAGACGTTCACACTCGGTGGGAGATGAGTCGAAGTAGAGAGCAGCAGAAAACTTTAATTCGATACATCCAGTCCCTTTTTTCCACAGCAGTGGAGCTGCTCCCGCGTTAGGTCCTGGAGAAAGAGAGAAAGAAAAAAAGAGAACATTAAATGAGCCTATATTGCAACTTAATTATTGCCTTAATTAAGTGCCAGTGTAAACACAGGGTCATTAACTGGCTGGCGCGGACTGATAGCGCAGCGGGAAGCCCCCACGGGCGAACCGTGGGTGTGCAGTGTCCTCCAGTGGACGCAATCTGCAGGTACACGCGTGAACCGGAGAGATTCAAACACAGGGCGCTTTTATCCACCGTGCAGCTGGTCTGTCTACAGAAGCAATCCAGTCCAAACTGGGTCATCTAACAGGACCGCAAGTGACCGTGCAAGTTTTCTTTTAATTCTACTTAACATAAAATTCACAACCCGTGACGCCCTTCCTGTAATGCGCCAGTTTTGCCGCTAGATGGCGCCGCAGGGCTGTGGTAATTTGCGACTCACCCACGCAGTTACAACTCACCTTGAAACCTGTGTGTGTGTGTGTGTGTGTGTGTGTGTGTGTGTGTGTGTGTGTGTGTGTTTTCCAGTTGTTGGATATCTGCTCAACTGTATGACTGGCCACGAGTTACCAACTCACCTTGAAACCTGTGTGTGTGTGTGTGTGTGTGTGTGTGTGTGTGTGTGTGTGTGTGTGTGTGTGTGTGTGTGTGTGTGTGTGTGTTTTCAGTTGTTGGATATCTGCTCAACTGTATGGCTGGCACGATTTGATGTAGGGAAAAAAATGTTAAAAATTGCACTTTGAGGATTTTTAACTATTATTATTATGTAATTTTAATTAAAAATGAATGGCAGTGATCGTTGAATGTGTTTTTTGGGGTAAAGGAAATGGTTCTGAGGGACACCAAGCCCGTCTGCATAATCAGCTGTGTTTAAATCCATCAGTGTGCCGTTCATTAGATCTGACATTTAAAATCTGCCTGGAAATACAAACAAGGCCACGGAGCCATGGCTCGCCGCCGCCGCACGCCACCGATTGGATGGCGCAGCAGCGGTGACGAGGCCGAAGGCTGGAAGCCATTTTCAACATTGGCCATTCAGTCGGTATTCGGTATTTTCACCTGGCTCACACCTAAAGGAGTGTGCAGGGCGCCGGCGGTGGATTAAACCAGCCTTTCAGCTTCGTACCACCTCGAGCAGACCACCACCCGCCGGCGCTGAAACTACAGCCAAGTGGTGTTACGGCGCCACTGCTAATGGCGTGATTAGAGCTCCTCTTCAGTACTGAGCCCAGTGTCACCATGAATATTCATAAAAGGCCTTTAATGAAGATCTCACATTGATTAGGCCTTTTCTAATGGGCCGGATCATCGCCAGCGCCAGAATATAATTGGATTACTCTGACTTTGGGAAGTACTTTGGGACAGATCCCACATCGGAGATGAAGATGTGCAGCTCCCTAACAGCATAATTGACAAGCATGAGGATGGATGGGTCGGGGCTGCTCTGGTTGGTCCAACCAGAGGGACCTGCGGCTGCGCCAGCGAGGCCAGATGTAATTAAAACGCCATCTGAAGCAAGAATCCTCCCAGTCGATTCAGCTCTAAAGATTTTTGCCCTTGAAACAATTAAAAGGCACGAAATGACTAATTGGAGATGAAAACGTGGTGGAAAATACATTTGCAGCAACCAGACAAAAGCTGGTTGTTAGAGTGTCGATCTTCTCTAGGTCCCATCTGAGGGCCAAGGCCTGGTTTTACGGTTGTTTCCGGCTGTTGAGAAGCCACCAGATGTGAAAGAGCGATGGGACGTCTGCGTCCGTCTTCCCTGTTGCTAAACCACAGCAGAGCTATCGCCTGACCTCGCCTTCTCAGCATGACCTCCCTCCAGGCTCCAGAAACATCTTTATGCTAAGCTCATTATCATCTGATAATGCTGCACCTGAACATGGAACACGGCTGTAGCAAATTATGGAAATCCCTTCCAGCCTTGCTGGAATCCTGAACGCTCACGCCGTCTCTCCGGACACGGAGAGCGTCTCCACGAGGCAGAAAGTGGCTGCTAATGCACGCAAACGCCATCCATCCGGCTGGGGGTGGATGAGGGCGGTCGGCTGTGGCTGGGACGCAGATGTAGCATGTGGTCGCAGAAGTGAGGCCTAATGAAGGAGGTGATGGGCAAGCGGCAGAAGCGAAGCTGACATCTCGGGGGTCTTATTAGAGCGTTGCTTTAATGAGCTTTGCAGCAGATGTGCAGAGCGGCTCCTGGACGCTCGGCTCGGCTCGGCTCGGCTCAGATAAACACTCAATCCAGGAGCAGCTCGTCTTAGGAAACGGCTGTTTACACTCTGCTTTAAACTTTGGTGTGACTCAGTGGGCTGAAGTTACTGTGACTCAAACATAATTCCATTTTTTGCTAAAAAATAAATAAATACAAAACAGCCTAAAAAATGGATAAACGTTAGCAAGGAGCTGCGGTTACACAAGCCGGCCACAAGGGGCAGTCATCACAGGCAGCAGGGCCCAGTCTTATTGACTGACTGGTATTTATTATTGATTTGTTTGCCAACATCAGGCTGGAGGCAGTCGATCAAATTCGTATTACCGTAGATAATTCCTGAACAAAAGCAAGCAGAGAGAGGAGCTCCCTAAACGGGCTCATGTGCACCAGCCTCCGCAGGACTCCGAGGGGTTAAAGCGAGAAGAAAAGCAACGTTGTTGTTCTGCAGCCGCTAAAACCTCGGCTCAGACAGAGGAAACGATCGGCCAGTGTCTGCCGGCGGAGGGTGGGGAGGGTGGGGAGGACGGGATCAAAACAACAAGGGGAGGGAAGAGTGGCTCCTCACACCTTCATGAGCCTGGAAGGTCTCCAGCAGACCAGCTGGGCTGTGGACGGGAAGGAGCCCACCGTCCACCATGGCCACAGGACTCTTCAGAAGGTTGCTGGTTCGGATCTGAGGAGGAGGAGGGGTTACAGCCTTTGATTGAAGTCAGGTGACCCTGAGCAGGCAGACAGGCTGTGGAGGTGGACCGTCTCCCAGGGGGGGTCTCTGTTACCACCCCGCAGCTGTTCTCCTCTTCCTGGACTCTCCTCTCTCCTCCCATGGCTCAGTCCAAACTGTTGCACCTCTTTTCTCCTCCTCCTTCCTGCTCGTCTTCCTTCCTGGCTGATTTTCTGCTTTATTATTCAGCGTGGACTCTAAGCGATGCCTTTAAAATCCCCCTCAACCCATCTGAGCAGGCTGGGGGCCAAGAATCCAGCAGAAGTCCGTCCTGGAGCTCCTGAGCTTTGACAGCTGCTTCCTCCCCTCCCTGTTCTTCCTGCTCTTCTTTATTTACACGTCTCCACTAAAAAAGCAGGAATCCAGGTCGGTTTCCAGCTGCTCCAGATGCTGGTTTAAAGGCTTGGTGCTTTTATCGTGAACTCTGGTCGCTTCTTTCCCGACCTGCCCCTGAAGACCAGAGCAGCAGGGTTGTGGTTGTCGTTTGGACACTGAGCACCGACTTCGTCTGTGTTCGTGGCAGCCGTCCCGGCTGTGCCGCCAGGCCGCTCGCATGACGCTCGTTTGTGCTCTGGCTGCCCGGCGGGAAATCAGACGCCGGCGCAGTCTGCAGGAAATTAACAGCTCTTGTCCACAAGGCCTCTTTAGAGCGCCCGTATCCCGGCAGTGCCGGAACACTCTCCGGTTGCCGTGCCGACACTTCTGCATTTTTAATGCCAGTGGTCACAGGATCTGGCTTTTGACTTTCACAGCCACCTCTGGGCAAAACTCCACCTCCTCATGCTCCGACGGCTGAGAGCATCCATCCCTCCATCGTCTGGGAGACAGTGAGACAACAGACGGACGCTTAGCGACTGTTTCCATCCTGGTTGTCACCTGGAGCTGATCCAGTGGGAGCGTGAGCTGAAACCGCCTCCACCTCCGGTGGTTTGGCCTCTTCTCCTGGGTTGCCAGTGTTGGTTCAGAATGTGTTAGCCGCCGTGTGCTAACAGGCTGCTGTGATCAGCTATCAGGACCAAGCAGCAGCTGTAGCGCTAAGCTAAGTCTTCAGGTTGACTGAAAGGCCCGGGGGGATGTTAGCGGCCGACCCGGTGGAAGCTGGGCGTCAGCTGGCGAGAATCATGACAGCTTAACTGCTGCACGTACGTGCACTGTGTCCTCACAGCGGCTGCCAGAACCTGGACAGGACCGGCTGGGTTTGGAAAAAACAGGCCCGTTCAGGTCTGCGCCTGAGAAGAGGCGGTTTGGTTCTCAACTGTGGCGTCGTCTCCTCAGATGCTAGCAGGCGTCGTCTCCTCAGATGCTAGCAGGCGTCGTCTCCTCAGATGCTAGCAGGCTGGAGAGGACGGCTCCTCCCTGATGCTCTTCTGGATCTCAGCATCTGCTGCTTATCAAAGGCTGAACCACGTCAGACGTCTCCGAGAGGGTCACACATGGGCGACCTCCTGCCAGGAGCCCGGCCAGCGACATTTCCCCAAAGCTAGGCTAATCCTTTAATCTTCAAAGAAGAGAAGACAAAAAAGACCCCTTTTTCTGTCTGAAATACCAAAACGGAGTGTTCAGATGTCCAAATCTTGGCTCATCGATGGTGGAAAGCGCCTGTCATCCAGCCGGTGGCCTTTCTGACAATCATCTCCAGGGACATCTGCGCGCGCACGAGCCGAGCGAAGATGACGGCGGACAGCTGTCACCACGGAGACAGAGAGGAGTCCTCAACAGGCAGAAAGCGTCTCAGCCGAGGGAGCGGCTGTGTTCCACAGCGGGGCCAAAAGAGGAAGTGTAGTGCTTGCATAACGCACGTGTGTGTCACGCTAATTCAGAAATGTGCTAACTGTACTCGACAACTCTCATCAAGGTTAACTCCCGACAGCTTTTCCATAACACTCATTTAAATTGTTAAGAAGAGAAATAGGATCATTTACACTGGTTTTCTGTATAAGTGTGTAGCAGCCAGGTGGAGGGGGAGCGACGGTCCTGCAGAACTTTCTGAAACAGCCGACGACCTGGTTTGCTCGTTTTCTCCCAAACAGCCAGTCACATATTCTCCCTGAGTCCTCGCCAATAACTCTCATGCAAGCCCACAGAAAATTGGCATGGCAACCGACAGCAACGCGGTAACCAGGTCAATATCGACGTTACGTCTGCTGGAACAGCGGCCGGCACGGACCAAGAAACCTCAATGAAACATGACACGGAACCAGGAGAGGCTGCTTTTTTCAGTGTCGCTGTCTGTCGGTTCTCTGGTTCGGTTTGACGGCTCACAGTCAGCGTGACGCAAATGTTAAAAAGAACTTCAGAGTTTAGATGATCAAACCACCCAAAGTGGCCCTAAAGTTTCTCCTTTTTTCCAGAAATGTTTGTGCTTCTTGTCACGGGAAATTAGCTTTATTGAGCCCAAACATCGGTCCCCTCCAGACTAATTACCGCCTCTTCAACCTGAGCCTGGAGCCTGGGCCCTGGTTGTTAACAGGCTAGGCTAACTTGCTGATGTTAACTGTCACGCATGCACACTAGCAGCCAATCCATCAGACCGTGACCGGGTGTGTGTGCACGCTCGATGAAGCTGATGAGTGTATTGCACTCAAGACCGCTAATTAGCTAAACAGCTAACCACCTGCAGCAGGTGACAGTTTTCATCCCTGCCCCCTTCAGAAATGGACAGATTTAGACCCTGATCTCATCTGCAAGCATGCAAGCATGTACAAGAACACACACACACAGGTGCTGGATGCTGCATTTGCTTTGCAAATGTGACAGTCTGCAGCTACACAACTGCAAAGAGAAAATACTTCATCACTTTATTCTTTCCAGAAGGAAGAAAGTTGCCCGAGAGCCTGACTTCTCCAGCAGAGAGCTTTTGTTTGGGTTTTTTGTGTTGTTGTTGCTAAAAGTGTTCACAACCTTTGTGACTTATTTTCAAATTTCTGCAAAAAAAGAAGAAAAAAAAAAAGCTGGAAACACAAGCTGGGTGAACGGCTGAAAACACAACAAGACCCCACATCTGCAGGAGCGCTGGTGGAGCGCAGCCCCGCCTCCCCAACTCCCACCAATGAAAACAGCCGTTTGTCCCCTGAGACTCAAACCAGCTCATTTATAAAACAAACTTCTTTAAATGTTTGGAAAAAGTGTTTTCCAGTGTCACCCGGATGAGATGAGAGTTGACTAAAACAGATGCTAATGCTAGCTAAGGGTTTTAAACTGTCCAAACAAGCCTGCCTTCGTGTGTGAGACCGCTAGGGGGACTCATTCTAAACTGCTGTAGGGAGCTTTGCTCAGCTTGTGCTCAACTGTGGGAGGTTTTCTCTCCTTGTTTTACAGGACAGACCAATAAAAAAGCAATAAATCCGTTCCACCGCTCACGCTGACGGCAGGGCCGTTTATTACGCCTCCTTGATCCAGGAAGCTGTGAAGTTTAGCCATCCTGAGAGGTAAATCTGCAGCCCAAGCCGGAGTAAATCTCTCGATCATCAGATGTGTTTATCCTGATGTTCAACAGCTGGGACCCGAGTCGAGCCCCTGAACCTACGGCGCCAGCGACAGATGGAACTGGTGGTGTTTGTGGTTAACTTTTGCAACCGGATATTTTAGCTGACCTCTAACCCTGATGACAGTCATAATGTTAGTAAATGTTACATCAGAGTGGGAAGTAAAAGTCATCTGATGTCCTGTAAGCGTTTTTTAGGCTGTAATATATTCCGTTTTTATGAATTTCAAATCAGCGTGGGCTTCTGCGCCAGTCATTTGTTATCGGCGGTTAGCGAGGGGGCATGTACGGTTTTTCCTGCTGGCATTACTTCAGATGGAATACTAATGGCAGCTCTGACGGGGGAGGAAGAGCGAAGCCGGGGTGAAATTTGAAAAACACGGGGAGGGAAGCGAGATATCATCGCGCTCTGCACACACCACCAGAAATGTCAGGAGCTGCTGACGAGGCTTTTCCACGTCCAAGAAACGCAGCCAAGTTTGGGTGTGAACCCAGAGCTGCGTCCTTGGAACAAACCAACCACTGTGTCCAGAAGTTTGTCAGCAGGTTTAATAAGCTGTGTTCCCTCTAGGGGAGCACCCACCACCCAACCAACCGATCGGCGCCTGAACGCATCGTTTGGCCTGGCAAACCCTGGTTACCTGGCTAACTCCTCCAGAAGCTCCGTCTCTCTCGCAGGTGCACCAACCTGCCCAACAGAGCCCTCCCTCTCTGGTGTTTGGTAACCGCTGGCGACGGTGGGTTGATGGGAGCGCTCCGGTGTCACCGCCATCGTGACTTCCTGCCTGCACTCGCGCCAAATGTCTGCCAGCGTGTGCCTGGAATAACAAAGGAAACAGTGCAGACACTGATGAAGCCGCTCAGACCGAGCAGATCCACTTACCCCGGCCAGACGCAGCCCCTCCCCTCCCCCGCTAGAGAATATTTTCAATTAATCAGGCTGCCTCATCAATAATGCATCCAGCCCTGCAGCCAGGCGCTCTTCTCCAGCCGTTTAATGAAGCCGCCCGGCCGCGGGGACACCGTCTGCACACCCCCCTCCACCATCGCCGCCGGTCGGGAAGTCTGTCAAAAGCTGGAAAAGTACACAAATGACAATAAGTAAACAGCCGGGGAGCAGGCAGCTGTGCCAAGAAGCTAAAAGGTAGCGCAGCAAGACCAGAGCTTCATCAAGAGGGATGAATTATTGAAGGCGACTCTTCCGTGACTGGCAGGAGCGTCCCGGGTTGATAGAGAGGCTGCTTCCTCCATTGGAGGAGTCGGAAATGAATGAATCTAAAACCCACTGTTTTTTTATGCCATCAGCGAAACAACAAGCTCAGCTTTGCTTCATTGCAGCTCATTTCCATCCTTTCAGAAAGTGTTTGAAAGTCTTCAGCTGTTCTCCTGGAGAGCAGCGCACGCCGCCCCTGGCAGCATGCAGCTAGCATATGTCCTCCCTGAAGGACCCACTCCTCCCGCTAACTGCTCAGATCTGGGAGAAGTTTCAACAGAGCCGGAGTTTCAGAGCTGCCCTCTGATGAACGCTGGCGCCGCGGCTGAAAAGGTCACAGAGTTTTTCCTTTTACATTTCGGGCCTTTTGTGTTGATGCGCTCCGACCGGCTGGAGGTACCCAAGGATGGTCTCCACGCTCAGAAAAGCCCGCTTTGAGGGGTGGGGGCAGGTCCGATGCCTTCCAGGGACTTTCATTCCTCTTTAAGTGGCGTTTTATTGTCATGATTTGTGTATCCTATTAGCATTTCATTGCCTTTGGTTAGCTGGAAGAGCGCCTATGGCTTTTTATGGTGAGTTGTTGACAGAAGGGGCACCCTGGAGGGCACTTTAGGGGCTTTAGTTTGCTATTTTGTGCCCTACAGGGGGCAGTATGTCAGAGCAGAATGTGGAAATGTAACCAATTTCTCACTATTACAGTACCCTGGAGGGCACTTTAGCTATCAATGCTATGAAGCACACACCCTAGCATCTTGTCCAGTCGAGGGGCAACCAGCAGTGGTCTTCTTGTCCTCTAGAAGGGCAACAGTGACCTTACACTGTCTGTAATGCCCAGCAGCACTTTTATCAGGTGTTAGGACTGCAGGAGGGCCCCTTAGGGCCTTTTAATCTCTTTATAGAGCGTCTTAAAGAGAAATTCTCCAATATTAGCAAAGCTTAGAGGGCCCCTAATTACTCTGTTTAGGGCACTTTGATCAGTCTCACTTGTGAACCAGGCACGTCTGCGTCCGCTAGGTGGCGGTTACATGTTTTTATTACGTGAGGAGCCCATGATAAAATGTGACGAACAACTTTCATACAGTCACGATGTCTCACGTCCTCCTCTAGGACAGTTAAGCTCCAATCAGCTGTTACTGAACCCACACTGACTCCAGAACAGTTTAGTCATGTCGCGGGGGTATTTAGCCATCTCTGTGCTAAGTGACAGCTTCGACGTTGGCCTTGTCCTCTCCTCTTGCGTGACAATCTGCAATTCGTCGTTCTGATGTGCGAGTTCTCCCCCTGAAGCGGTCTTCAATTCTCATCATGTCTCAGCATCACGACACACACTTTTCTGCAAAGCGGGCCCAGAATGGCGATCTCGGAGGAATAGCGCCATACGAGCAGACGATCGGACCATCTGTCTTCCCAGCAGCTGAAAATCATGAGGGATAAGAATCGAGCGACGCGTGTCCCTCCTCTCCGCCGCCTGTCAGCTCCGAGATGTCTCTTTTTTAAAATAAAGCTGTTGTCAGAGGCTGAGATGACAAGAAAAACACAGGAAGTGTTGGACTGATTGCGAAAGCTTGGACAGCCACACTGGGCAAGGTCGATAACATCAGCAGAGACGTTCGGCGAGGCTCATGGAGCAGGAATCTGGGGAGGACCGTTTCTACCAACACAGCAAGAGATGGAGGGAAAATACCTACACAGAGCTAGCTAGGCATGAGCAGGGCTGCTGGCAGACTGTCCACGCTAAATGTAGCTGCACCGGAGGAAGTCGATGCATTGACCGACGTATGTCCAACTCCGCAGGGAGGCGATAACTCTCATTAGTCTGACGAGAAGACCAAGAGATCCAGAAACAAATTCACTGCAGTGACTGGAACGATCTTCTGTTCTTCTGTCCTGACCTTCACAGCCCCCCGGGGAGCACGTGCAGAGGGGCTAGCCCCGCCTGAGCGATTCACTGCAACTCTGTAAGCAAACCAGATTCTGAGCATCAGGCCTGAAAACGGCAATTTAAAGAAGTGAGAGGATTAACCGAGATGTCGGGAGAGGCGCTTTAAGCCGACAGGACAGCAGAGTGGAGCAAAAGGTCTCACCTTCAAAGTCAAAAAGTCAGAAACTTCCCAAAGCCTCCGCCTCACGTCACTTCCACAGTCTTTCATTTGACTTACAAACAGGGAACGGACCAGGAAACGCTGCGGTTGGGGGATCAGAACTCCCAACTCCAGCTCCCAGCTCGTGTTGGGATTTCAGAAGCAGCAATTCCACTAATCTGGCAGCGCACCAGGCAGAGTGATCTCATTTTCTGGAGTTGTATCGTTGTCAAAATGAAAGCGGAAAAGCGGGAATGCGCAGCTGTGTAACACATTAGGGAGCGCTGGTGAGGGCTGCCGCGCCCGGGGCCGCGTCCAAAACGCCTCATCTCTTTCCCATTTCCTGCCGCCGCCAGGCCAAAAGCAGGCAATGGAGGCCGTAGCCGAGCAACGGTTCTGCTGCTTCCCCAGCACAAGCACAGCAGCACCGGAACAGCACGAAAACGGTTGAATATAGCAGCACAGCCAGAATCTCACAGCTGCCAC